>CM046367.1:12620823-12974941 GCA_025413025.1 Ficus hispida | reverse complement strand
TTAATCCTGCTCAAAGTATCAAATTTAATCCACCAATGCTTATTTCTATGCTAATGACAACCTTTCCTAATGTAATCACTAATCTATCTCAAGCATTAGTAAACTACCACAACAAGCCAGTTTTCACCTCCCGATCTCAAACTCCAAACCTATCATGATTCGTTAAGAACAAGAAATTCATAGTATCACACAAACCTCATAGATATCTCTATCGTATGATAATCTCATGGTATTTGATCAAAGTCTAATCCAACTATCACTTCTCAGTCTCAAATTGGATCATAAATCAATGGGAAATAATGCACACATTTTAATAAGCATTAAGAATAGATTAAACACTCAGCACAGATATAAATAAACATCGAAATTGAATTAAACCATGTTAGCTTTGAACATTCATAATCCGGCTACATCATAGCCCTAGAAAAAGAAATTTAGTTCATAACGAAACTAAACAAAATCCTAATTAAAGTCTTAATTAAACATGATGAGAAAAGGAAAGGGACTAGTTTATGAATTGGAATTGCCGCATTCCATCTCTAGAGTTGCTACTCTTCTTCTTCAAATCACCAATTGCCCTCTTATTCTTCACACCTTCTTTCTTTCATGCCGAAAAAACGTCTCTCTTGGAACCCTAAAAGGATTCTATTTATAGTCATAGGCCGAAAGATCTCTTTTTTGAATCAACAAAATTAGGAAATTTTGAAAAATCCCACTTTGGTGCCTTTTTTTTTTTCCCTGCACCTAGGCACAAAATTGTTGTATGCATGCTTCCCTGAAGGACCACGATCTGCGCTTAGGCACAAATTTATTAGCACCTAGGCACAAAGTTACATAGATGATAGTCTTTTTTGGTGCCCAGCACTATTGAAATAACGCCTTCGCCCTAAGCTTTTGGGTTTTTGTACTAGAAAATTTAATTCAAGCGCCCAAGTGTCAAGAAAATTGATGCGTAGGCACCCATTTGCTTCAAAACACACAAACTTCACACCAAAGTATGCCAAGTGCTCCATTTTAGTTCCATTTGCACCGAAAAACCACCGAGCCCATCTTTTTACCTAAATCCTATAAAATTGAATAGAACAAAGTGAAAGAACTCAAAAACAAATTGAGAACTAACAAAATACTAAATTAAAAGTACCCAATTAATTAGTATAAAACTAACTTATCAAGCTCACACATCATGTCAAGTTTCCTTCTTTGCAGAAATTGATTTCTATTTTCGTAGTCGTGATACTTGTCACTTACAAGCTTAATTAGTACCCTTTTTTTTTTGAAGTACTAACTAATAAATTTCTCAGTTTATATAAGAATATTATCTAGAACAATATTGTAGAAAGTACAACAATCTATATTGTAGCTATCGTACTTCGTCCAAAACGGTTTGTTTTGGATAAAAAATTTTGTATTTATTTTTTAGTTTTTGTTCTTTTTTCGGGCTAATTTTTTTCATTTTAGTCATTTTTTTATTTTCTTTTCGAGCCATTTTTTTTTTCATTTTAATCCTTTTTTATTTTATTTTTAGACCATTTTTTTTTCCATTTTGGTCCCTTTTTTTTTTTGCTTCTATATTTTACTTCTATATTTATTTTTCCGTCCTCCGTTTTCTCCCGGATCTTTTTTTTTTTCATTTTTTTTCATTTTAGTCCTTTTTCATGTTGATAATTTCTTTCATTTTAGTTGTTTTATCTTTTTTTTTTCCGTGCCTTTTTCTTGTGTCTTTTTATGTATTTTTTTTAACTTACTATTTTAATTTTTCCCTACTTAGATAAATTTTCTTAGATTTGTTCCACATATGCATAGCACATGCTTTATACTAGTATATATAAAAACAACAAAACTTGATAAGGTTACCAAATCACCAACCACTATAAATAATAGTGACATTAGGCACGCTTTCTTGCTCTAATCTCTTTCACAAAAAATGGACTCCTCAAATAGCTCAAGGCGATTCCTCTCAGGCATTGAAGTTATGCTGAGCTTCTTACTTATCATTATCATCATGACACTCGTTTCCCACTGCATCTCCTTCTTCCGCACACGGCGCCTCCCGGGCGTGCTACCTCATCGCGACACACCCTATGAACACAAGTTGGATGTCGAATCGGGGCTTGATGAGGCCACTCTTGGGGTCCTTTCCCAAGCTTCTTTATTCCAAAGCCAATACTACGCTCACTAGCGACGGCGGAAAATATTATTCGTTCACATTGTCATGCTCGGTGTGTTCTCCGATTGTTGCCTGATTGTGGCCATGTTTTTCATCTCAAGTGCGTAGATTCGTGGCTCCGCCTTCATCCCCACTTGTCCCATATGCCGCAAGCTCCCGAGTCCACCTACAAGTCCTGAATCCTGTACAATATCGACCTAGGTTTAGGGAATTTTGTGATCGGATTAAAAAGTACCTTAGCCAATAATTAATGTTGTATACTCATTAGATTTATGAGATTCCATTAAAAAAGCGCTCAAAAATATATGTCATAAATTGGAATGGCAGTCACATTAGAGGTTGTTCTTCTTCTTCTTCTTCTTCTTTTTTTGGTATTTTTAGATGATATTTTTTTTCTTTTTCCAAAAATTGTGTGTATGGACTAGCATAATCATGTACTAATAATGAATGCCTCAGCATTAGGTTGAATTAAAATATGACAAAAATGTAATGTTGAATATGTGTTAGAGCACAAGGGCACAAATTTTGATTTTGGGGTGATTTAAAGCTCAAAAACCTACAGGTTACATCCGTATGAAAAAATTATCTGGACTTGATGCGATGTGCCAGACTAGTCCAACATCAAAACCGACATGAAATCAATAATCTTTTTTTTTTTTTTAAATATATATGAAGAAAAGTCTCAGAGTGAGCTAATCAACATCAGCATATTCCTCTAAGTGTGACTAAAAAAAAGCTTTTCATCTGCTAATAGGAATGTTTGGTGAAACTCTAAGAGCGGGTGTATTTCTTGATGAGGAGCATCATCCCAACCCAATCAAAAGTGCTAATAGAAAAGGATATGTCAAGAGAACTATCCAGCACTCGAATCTTTTATCATTGACATGTAAAAGCATCCAAAGTTTTAATGGGCATAAATTGACGATAATAAAGAACATCACAAAAAGGGGAAACGCTACTGTAGAATCCATTTTACATAACCTATCGGTAGAGCTCATTTTATTGACGTTCGATATATTTTAACGGTTAAGATGTTGTTTGAATATAATACTTATTATGCACCTTAGTTTATAGTATTATAACATAAGAAATTACAAAAAAATCAAAGAAAAAAAAGAAAAAAATAAAACTCAAGCACCACCCACCTCCTCGATGGCCTTCTGCTGATGCCCACCCTCCCCCCCCCCCCCCACAAAAAAAAAAAAAACCGAACCAGCAAAATAGTTACCCCCCCCCCCAATAAAAACCCTACCTGTGAGGCACCCCCAACCTGACTTGCGAACCCCTACCCCCGAGGTCTGTGACAGTGACTTAACCCCCCCTCATCCAGTGACGGCAAGTTGCCCCCCCCCCCCCCGCCGCCGCTTAGCACAAACCCGACCTACGATGCCAACCCCCGAGTCTGACGATGGCAAATCGCCCACCCTAGGCCCCTCTATCAACCTTCCATTGGCCCCCCTCACAATTAGAGGACTTCAATTTTTTGTTTGTACAATCCTGTAGATCAGTGTATATTTTAGTTATTGTTGATCCTTAACTCCTTGTCCATTTGATTAGTTTTGAATTGTCTTAGATGGAGTTCTATCGATAGGGTATATAAAAGGGTCTTTGCCACAGTCTTTTCTCACAAGAAGAATAAAAACAACTTTTTATAAGAAATGGGACTTTTTGCACTTCTGCTATTTATATACAATTTTCAGATGGATTTTTTTTTCATAAATTTTCAAATTTGATATTTGCTAAGCTGGGAATAGATTGCAATTAAGATAATGATGTATATGAGGATGTTCTCATCTAAATTTTAACAGCTATCGGAATTTCTTAAATTTAAAGGATCAAATAAGTCATTTTCCAAAATTTACATATTTTAGAGTAACTTGATAATTCACCAAAAAAAGAGAAGAAGAAGAAGAAGAGTAACTTGATAATTCACCAAAAAAGAAAAGAAGAAGAAGAAGAGTATAACTTGATAATTCACCAAAAAAGAAGGAAGGCGCTAAATACCGTAAGAAATAAAGTATAATGGGGATGTTGATGGCGCTAAATACCCTAACAAATAAAGTATAATGAGGTTGTTAATCAACAGCTAAAAGAGCAATGCATGAAAAAAAAAAAAAAAATTCATCTGTAATCTCTTAATTTTAAAAACTAATACATTGTATTTTAAGCATTGAATTTGTCCCAGTTAACAGTTTTAATATGAATTTCTGATAAAAACTTATGGTAGTTTTTAAAGTTCATACGATAAAATAAGTAATCTTAAAATTGATGGGTTGATATAAGGAAAAAATATATATCAAAAAGAAAAAAAAAAGGATACTACATGAGAACAGAGGAAAGGAGGAGAGGGGGGAAAAAAAAAGGGAATAAAGGGCGAAAGTATGACACGACAAAGAAACTAAATGAACGACGACAAGAAGAAATACCATCATATCACAACAATAAACGATGGAAAAATGAATAAACGACAGAAGAATGAAAACGACGAATAAACGTAGAGGTGCCAGAAGAGGGCAATTTGATAAAGAGACACCTAATCACGAAATTAAACGACACCAAATACAAAGAGGGGCAAAATATCCCCTCTCGACCTTACCCCCCCGTTTGAAATTGGCCTTTCAATGTTAATTAAGTCAGCTTTATCTTACAGCATATTCCTATATACTAATTAATGCATACATTTTTTTATTCAAAAGTTCTTAACTACAATTTTAAAATATTGCATTATTCAAAAAAAAAATTTTAAATATTGCAGATCTTGACTTACGGATACATATCTAAACTATCAAGAATAGAATGAGTAAGGGAAAAGAAATGATATACCAGACTGACTCAAATTAATCCAAGGAGAACAAATATTTAAAATATCCTTATGATGAACGGCCAATATTGGCATGTTAGTCCTGAAATTCAATTATTTATGTGAATCATGAGTCCTATATTTCAAGGCTATCCATATATAACGAAAATATTTACAAAAAATATTTACAACAACATTTCTTATCTTATACTGACAGTAACTGTATTTTAGTCAGTACGTTAATCTTTTAACTATTTCATCTGTAAGTTTTCATACTAAAAAATAAAAATACATAATATAAAACTGCTCCAATCATATATCAAAATCATTACAAAATTAATATAATGATTAGTTTGCCCAAAAAAAAAAAGAAGTTAAAAAAAAAAAAGAACAGAAAATATTTAGTATGCTCGTTTTTTTTTTCCTTGGAGGCGAAAGGTGTGAACTTATATTTTATGTTAGAGTCAAAAACGTTACTACACCAACAACCACATAATATGTAATATACTGTTTTATATATATTACAACACTACTTTTAAATAATCTCCTGCCCTATCAGATAACTTTACTACTAATAAAAAAAAACATAAATTAATTATGAAAATGCAGTGTTGCACATATTTCATAACCAATATTCTTAGATATACATAAGGTATAATTTAATAGCTAGAATAACTTTACACGTTAAGGTGGGATCAGTTATAAAATATTTGTTAGATTATATTTGTTTTTAAAATCTACATGTTCAAGTGGTTGCAAATATAATCTAATAATAATTTTACACTTGACTCAACCATGTAAAGTAAAGAGTTTGAGTTCGTCATTTTAAATCTAGCTATAAAAAAAAAAAAAAAAAAAACTCTATTTTCAATGTTTTTAACCTTGTTAATGTTTGAGTGGGGATATTCTTCCTATATGCCCAAGTTATGCTACTAATTAAACATAAATATATATACTAATCAGACAAGATTGCACCAAGATCATGTTGACAATTAAAAAAAAAGAAGATAAATATAGGTCAAAGAAATAGACAATTTGATGCTTATCTAAAATTTCCAAATAAATTATATAAGGTGCTTAATTCATACCCGTCGCTACATATAGGACTCCTCAGAACGTGTTAACAAACATAATATTACCTCTCTCTCTCTTTCTCTCTCTCTCTCTCTCTGTGTCTAAGAAAATGGGGTCATCACATGAAGACTCTGTGCACTTTATTTTTGCTATTGTATTGACAATCAGCTTCCTGCTTTTCATCATCATCATGACAATAATTTCCTACTTCATTGGCCGGCGACGCCTCCCCGGCATAATTCCCGACGATCATCACGCAATTACCGACGAAGACGCAAAGGTTGACGCCGAAAAAGGTCTCAACGAGGCCACTCTCAAGGGCTTCCCCAAGCTTGTTTATTCCAAAGCAGCCAATTCCAACAAGCTCGGCAATGGCGGCCGCAATTACTCGGGTACTACCGCTTTGATATCATGCTCGGTGTGCTTGGTGGACTACGACGAGAGTGACGAGCTCCGGATGCTGCCCGATTGCGGCCACGTTTTTCATCTCAAGTGCGTCGACTCATGGCTCCGCCTTCATCCTACTTGTCCATTGTGCCGCAAACTCCCCGGCGCGTCTACAGGCAACCCTAGCTCATCTACAATATCAGTTTAAATTTGTTTTATTTTTTTTTTCTTTTGGGATAAATTACTAGGTTGGTTCGTGAACTTTTAATTTTGTGCAATTTTGATTTCTGATCTTTTTTTCGTAACTAGAATGTCCAAAAACTGTTAAAATATTGCTACAATAATTTTTATTAAGTTTTGGACGGAATCAACATTTTAATATAAATAACTATTATATAGCAACATTTATAGTTTGGGGGCATTCTAACTACTAAAAAAAATCAGAAATCAAACTTTTACAAAGTTAAAAATTTATGAACTAAATGAGAAATTTATTCATTTTTATACATATATAAACAAGCGCGCACACACATTCTCACTAAGCAAATTAACTACAAGAGACTTCAGAAGGAGGACCAAGTGGACCATATCAGTTTAAATTTGTTAGATTTAGCAACGTTGATTTTTGTAGGTTATGTATTAAAATTAATTTAAATATCAAGAGTTATTAACAGTTACAGTGTATATGGTTGTAGCACGATATATATACATATATATATGTATGTACGTACGTAAGTATTTAACGTGTAAATTGTCTTTATGTAATTTTCACTAAAGGGAAATGACGGGAGCCATTTGGTTTTTACTATGTACAAAGATTTTGGCCTGCTTTCAGCCATTTTTAGTTGATTTCTCTCTTTAAATTAGTTTTGGGAATGAGTTAAATCTAAGCCCATTTAACAATGCAATGTGACAATGGGACATTACAAATGCCGGATACCACTTCAGCAAATACTGCTTTGGAGATTCTCCGAGTAGCATTTGGACAACTATAAGTTTTAACTTTGATTAAGACAGTTTAGAACACTCAACAAATCAACGAAAAGGTCGTGTCATTGTCATTGAGTATTCCAAAATAAGGAAATTATAAATAAAAAGTAGGCAAACCATCTTCTTCTTCTTCTTCTTCTTCTTCTGTTTTTTTTTTTTTTTTTTTTTTTTTTTTTTTTTTTTTGGGTAAATAAGTTATGCAAAACATCAGTTATAGCTTGACAGTTTTTGCTTTGCACGTGCCGGCACCTGGGAAAGTCCACCTCCCAATGAAGCATATGAGAAATCCAAATATGAATGAGTAGCCGGGAAAAAGAAAAATAGTGTGATATAATAGTTCAAAAGGATGAGTATGTGTTGAGGGTCTCTATCGGAACATACATTTTGTAAGCCGTTGAGATTTAATCGAACGGTTGAAACGTTGTTGGTGTACCATATTTATCATACACCTTACCTCACATTACCCTTTTCACCTAAAGTTTTCTCCGTCGCCGGGGGTGGGGGGAGGCCGGGGGAGGGGGGCCTCGAGTTGGGGGTGCACCGTGCAAGCTAGGGGGCTGGGGGGCTGGCTGGGGTCCGGCGGGGGAAGGCCGCAGGAGAGAGGAAAAGAGAGAAAGGGGAAGAGAGAGAGAAGAGAAGAGAGACAAAGGGGAAGAGAGAGAGGGGGGTCGCCGACGGCCGGCCGGTGGTGGAGGAGCCAAAGGTGGGTCGCTACGGGAGAGAGGAAAAGAGAGAGAAAGGGGAAGAGAGAATGGAAGAGAGAGAGAAGAGAAGAGAGAGAAAGGGGGTCACCGGCGGCCGGCCAGCTGGGGTTGGGGCCAGTGGTGGGGGGCCGGAGGTGGGCTGACGGCATCGGCGGTGGGTCGCTGGCAACGGAGAAGACTTTGGTGAAAAGGGTAATGTGAGGTAAGGTGTATGATAAGTATGGTACACCAACAACATTTCAACCGTTCGATTAAATCTCAATGGCTTAAAAAATATATATACCGGTAGGACCCTCAATCATAGACTCATCCATTTCAAAAAAGTAAAAAAAAATGAATTCGAATTTGATTTAAATTAATTTTTTAGATTTAAAATGTATGCTAAATATACCAATATTTTGAAAATATTATTCTGGCATCATCCTGTGAAGTCTCACCTCTCACGCAATGATAAAGTCAATCTTTTATTTTAAATGAGATATATATAAAATTATCTTTGAAAATATAGAAAAAAAAAAAACTGTAAATTTCATTGAGGTTTATATAGAAAAACTGAATCTTAATAGGAATAAGAACATAAAAGTTATAAATTTTTAAGGCCCTTTGGAGGGCTGGGTACACCTCCAATTTTATCTTCAAATGTTTTTTTTTTAATGTTTTTTTTTTCTTCAATTCAAAATTATTTTTTACTATTCACATTTTTCAGATGTCTACAGTAAACTCAAACTTTAAAAGTTGATAATTTTTTCATTTTAAATCTAAATAAGTTGATTCCTATGTCAAATTATTTACAAAGATGAGACAAATAAAATAAAATCTTTTTTGTATTTTTGTTTATGAAAACATTTTAAGTTTTGTATTATTTTTATATCACGGTACATATTTCTTACCTAACCTCAAAAATTATGCCTCAAAATGTCCCACCAACTAGGACCTAAAACTTATTTAAAATAAAATTGAAAAAATCAGTCGAGACGGCTGTCCTCCTTATAAGGTCGCTCCATTACTCTCCTGTGCTTCTTGCATGAGCTATTCGTCCTGCTTCAACAATTAATAAGCAAGGTTTGTGAATATAGCTCCCGGTTTAGGGTTGTCATTATCATACATACAAAATTAGAGTTCGATAAATTTTGCGTAAGATAAGTTGATCAGCAATTTCAGAAGGATTGGAATGGCCCTATTATATTTTGAAGGAACAGTCCTTTTTAGTTATTATGTTTAAGAATTTGTCTCATTTAATTACCCGTAATAATAAGAATTTTTACTCTATTGATCACTTTTTATTTGACATTATAAGAGAGCAAAAATTCTAAAGTCATTATAAATGAGGCAATATTTTAGATATTACTCTTTTTTGGGCATTTCAAAAAAAAAAACTATATTTTACGAAGGGTAAAGCTGCGGTAAAGCCCATTTTCTATACCCTATCAATATAGTTCATTTTTAAACCATTAAGATGTAATTGAACGGTTAAGATGTTGTTTGTGTATCATAATTATCATACATCTTATTTCATATTAGTATAGATTAATAAAAAAAATTAAAGAAAAAAAACCACCCATTCCCTACTTTGACACCGATAACTTCCCCGCCGATGCCAACGACGGACTACCTCCCCCACCCCCCCCCCCCCCCCATGACCAGATCTGCCCCCCCTCAACGCCAGCAGCTCTCCCTACCCCTATTGCCGACCAAACCCCCTTCTCCCCCTCCCCCCACCTCCGACGCTAACCAAACCCCCCTCCGACACTCGAGCGGCCCCACTCCCCCACCCCTGACGCTCGAGCCCCCCTTGCCCCCATCCCTGAAGCCAACCAGACCCCCCCTTCCCCCACCCCCGACGCATACCAGATCCCCCCTCCCCCTACGCTCGAGCCTCCCCCCCCCCAACGGTGCTCGAGGCCCCCTGTCTCGACTCTTGTAGCAGAAATTTTTTAATTTTCTTTTTTTCATTTTTTTATTTTTTAATCAAATACTATTATAAGGTAAAGTATATGATAATTACCGTATACAAATAATATATCAGCCGTTCGATTACGTCTGAATGATTTGAAAGTGAGCTCTATTAATATGGTATATAAAAGGGATTTTACTACAGTTTTACCCATTTTACTAGTGAAGTTTCGCTAGATGCCTGTACATGTTTGATTTTTTCTTGTCCAATGGTCTAATATGCTTAGAGAAGTGTCATCTAATTAAATGAATTGTCATACAACGTGCTCAAAATAGTTTGAAAAATAAAATAAAATAAAAAACTACTTTTGTTTTAACCAACTATATATTCTCTAACAAAGTCGTACTTAAATTATCTGTTGTTATACAATATTTATTTGCACATATTTTAAAGTCAATAAAAAAAATGCAAGTAGCCATGATGATGGTTTAAGATGAGATTAAGATCAGTATGACATCAAAATAGATATTTAGTTAGGAAAAAGACATTAAGTTAATTAAGTACTTCTTAAATAATTCACTAGGCGCATAACATGCACTAATCACATTTTATTAAGAAGCAAAGCATGAACCACAATTAGGCCATATATATGAATGAAGAGCCGTACGTATGAAATATGAAGCAGATTAAAACTCAACATTAGATCAGGTGATCGAAGTTGTTATTATTAAGTAATCATAAGCTTCAACCGCATTTTTCAAATTATCAACACTACTTAGTTTTCGTAGTCACATTCTTATTTTTCACCGCAGAACTACCCTACTTGCTTTCTTAGAATTTAATAAGTGAGCTTTTACTCACTTATTTAATGTCCTGAAATTGGATAATTTGCAAAATCTTTAAGTTTTTAGGTTAGTTTAATGAGTTGTGAGTGTTTTAGATAAACAAAGAAAAATTGGATTACTTGGAAGAAAATGAGATGAAATTCAAGTTTTAGCCCACTGTGGAGGTGCGGGTGAGCCTCTAAGGGCATGCACCCACGCGCCCACTCAACCAAGTCAGAAGGGGGGCGCGCTCGCACGACCCCAGCATGCGCCCCACCAGCATGCGCCCAACCAGCGCGCTCCACACCCCACACACACCAGCGAGCGCCCATGCACGCTAGGCATGCCCCTCGAATTCCAAGCATGTGGCTGCACGCTCTCAGGCATGCTTTCGCATACTAAGGCACGCCTGCCCTTCTCTCCACCTGAAGCCCCCATGAACTAAAAAGATAAGAGGGTGTGCGATAAAAAAAAAAAAAAAAAAACAGCATTTGGAGACCTAAAACTAGAGACGAAAAAAGAGAGAAACCTTCTAGGTTTTAAGGGCTTTTCTTCGAGATTCAAGGAGATTGAAAACTTTGGAGCTTGTTCTTCAACTAGTTCTTCTTCTTTCTACTTTTCTCTCTCTTTGTAGCTCTTGAACTTGCTTTTACTCTTTGATTTCGTGTTTGAATATGGGTTTGATGTTTGTTTCAAATTTGGTCATGGATTTGAGAATTTTGATGTCTAGCTAAACTTTCTAAACTAGGGGGTATGATGTAGCTAAATGATGACTTTGTTATGATAAATTTAGTGCTTGTTGATTGAATCTCATTCCGAATTGTTTGTGTTTCTCTATGCTTTTTTCATAGTAATATTAAGTTCGGGAGGTTAATATGACTTGGGTAATCACTAGAGTAGGGTTGCATAATGAGTGCTTAATTGGTTGAGTTAATAGGGATATTAATTTGATTAAATTTTACATATTATTTTACTCGGCACTCAGGAGAGGGAGTGAAATTAAAATTTGTCGCCTACGATTAATGATTTGAATGAATTCGATTAACAAGCCTTGAATTGGATAAGCAAAGTTAAGTCAAGTGAAATCAAAGCCCCTTAGCCTTACACACCATCGAGTTCCCTTCAATCCATATTTTCGATTGCTTTTATTTTGCTTAATCTTAGTTTAATTAATTACTTAATTTAGTTGCTTGTTTCAATTCCTTTTAATTTTGATAACTTAGATAAAATTGAGTCATTTTAATTATAGTACTTAGTTAGTTTTTTTAATTTCAATCTCTGTGGGACGATACTCGACATTTTGTCACTTTATTACTTATGGTGATTCGTTCACTTGCAAGCACACATGAAGATAAACATGCAACAAAATTTTAAGCTAAAAAATTTATTAATTAATTCACAATTCTTGCTTGCAATAGTTAATTCACATTTGACTTGACAAGATTAAGCTAACGTGGGCACATCTTCTGATTGTTTCATAAGTTGATTAGTCTTAGACGAAAGGATTATCAAAGACCCATTTGAAAGAATTTTTATTATTACTTTTAGTTAGTAGAAGAAAATAGGGTTAATTTCATTTTTAGTACTTGTGGAAAACATGTTATTAAAATTGACATCACTTTTGTTTCCTTTCATTTCTAGCATTACCACGTCATCACCATCAATTAAGATGGATGTAAAAAGTCAAAAATACCCTCAAGCAAACCTAAATCTTATTTTTTTTCACTTTCTCGCCTAGCCCCCACCCATTTTGAAACTCAAATCTTCATATAATATCTTAACTTGATTTAAAACTATTTTCACTATTTTAGAGAGAGAAACTTCCACCTAGAGAGAGAAACTTCCATTTAAAGAGAGAAACTCTCACCGTCAGAAAAAAAAAAAAAAAAAAACTTTAACACTTCCAGTTAACAAAAAAAATTTTAACAAAATCTAACTTTTTTGGTCATTTTTGAGTAAAAGTCATCATAACAATTATGACCTATGTATAAAAAAAAATTTTAAAATCTAACATTTTTTTTGTCATTTTTGAGTAAATGTCATTCATATTATGACCACACAGTCATAACAGTTATGACCTATGTCTAAATTTTTTTTTTTAAATCTAATATTTTTTGCTATTTTCCAATAGAGGTCATTCCTGTTATGACCACCCGATCATAACAATTATGACTTATGTCTAAAAGTTTTTTTTTTTTAATCTAACATGTTTTGTCATTTTTGAGTAAAGGTCATTCCTGTTAAGACCATCTGGTCATAACAATTATGACATATGTCTAAAAAAAATTTTTAAAAAAATCTAACATTTTTTTGTCATTTTTCAATAAAGGTCATTCCTGTTATGACCACCCAGTCATAACAGTTATGACCTATGTCTAAAAAGTTTTTTTTTTTTAAATCTAACATTTTTGGTCATTTTTTAGTAAAGGTCATTTCTTTTATGACCACCCGGTCGTAATAGTTATGACCACCCGGTCATAACAGTTATGACCTATGTCTAAAATTTTTTTTAAAAAAAATTTAATATTTTTGATCATTTTTTAGTAAAGGTCATTTCTGTTATGACCACCCGGTCATAACAATTATGATTTATATCTAAATTTTTTTTAAATCTAATATTTTTGATCATTTTTCAATAAAGGTCATTTCTATTATGACCACCCAGTCATAACAGTTATGACCTATGTCTAAAAAAAATAAATTTAAACAAATCTTGCCATTTTTTAGTAAAGGTCATTCATGTTATGCCCACCTGGTCATAACAGTTATGACCTATGTCTAAAAAAAATTTTAAAAAAAATTCTAACATTTTTGGTCATTCACACAAACAAAAATAAGGTCATTAAAAAAGTTACCGCCCGGTCATTATGTAAATGACCAACCCCTGTAAATGACACCACCAATAATAATATTTAATATAGTATAAAAATTTATATAAACTAATACACTAAATTTTCCTCTCAAAATCGAAATACCCAACTAACAAACATTTAGTTTATATCACAAAATCAAATAAAAATACAAACATTATAATTTTTATGCAATTTTTTTTTTCAGAAATCAACTAGCAATATAGACTTCCCCCTTATTTTTCTTCAACCATTTCTCGGGCACCCTTCTTTTTTTCTCTGGTTCCGGTTTTTGAGGATTTTTCTCCACTGATGGCTTTTTCTCTACCGAAGCTATTAGCCGAATATTCCTCTTTTCGGGAGTAATGTTTTTCTCCGTCAACTTCTTGGGTTTGGATATGGGAGACTCAAGAAATTTCAACTGATTTTGGGTGGTTAAGAATATTCTTCAGCTATTACAGAGTTCGAAAAAGCTTTATAGAGGGCGTTGATGGTGGTTTCTGACAGTTTTCGAGTGATTTTTGGAGTTTTTTTTTCCAACAGTGAGAGTTTCTCTCTCTAGATGGAAGTTTCTCTCTTGTGATGACGTGGTAGTGCTAGAAATGAAAGAAAATAAAAATGATGTCAATTTTAATTGTACTTTTTCCACAGGTGCTAGTTTTGAAATTAACCCAAGAAAATAAGTACAAGTAATATGGGTTTTTAGTAAATCTTTACAAGCATATTTTTTAGAGAGCTTCTATTAATAATTTTAAATTTTAAGTAATAAAACTATTATATAATGAGGTTTATAATATTTTACTGAAATTTTAATATAATTTTAAACTCTAGTCAAAACTTTTTTTAGAAGTTACATTTTGTGAATTGAATTAAAAGCTCATTTAACGTACTATCTAAATATTTTTTTTTTTTTTAAATAGCGTTGGACCCAAAAAACGAAAAGAAACTCCCCCCCCCCCCCCCCCCCCAAAAAAAAAAAAAAAAAAAAAACCTCAGCCAATCCCTAATAGGTGTCCCTGAAATTATAATCTCATGATGGCATGTGAGAATTATAAGTAATAAGATTCTTCCTCCTCTCTTTTTGTACTTTTGTAGTTATTGCATAGTTCTTTCTTGAAATTCCTAACTAATTAGAAGCAGTTATTCAATGCAAACTAAATCACTCTGTAGACCGGATATTTATGTTAACATGTATGAGGTACATAAATTTAGTGAATATTTCACAATATTTTTATGATTCTATTAATTTCATCTTATTTAAACTAAGTTAAAATTAACATTTACAAATCATTTAAATATCAATCTTTTATTAAACAGATACACCACATACGTGAATACAATGATACGATACACTAGGGTCGCTGAATAGTTTCTTTCTTTCAAACATTCTCTGTAAAACTATAGAAGTTAATTAGTTCACAATGCAAAACTACAAAAAAATAATAATAATAATAATAATAATAATAATAATAATAATAAATAATAAATAAATAAATCTTCTTGCTTACGAAGGCATGCCTTTTCTCGAGAAAGTGAGGGATACCATTGACATTGAAGCAGAGAATACGACATAAATATTAGATAAATACAAGTACGTAAAGTTCTCCAAATATTTCAAAATGCTTAAAATTTGGCCCCCCCAAAAAAAAAAAAAAAAAAGTTATTTCCAACCTACAGTATTAATAACTTTCAAATTTGCAGGCCTTTTTCTCTTCTAATCATTATTTGCACATCTTTTCCTAGCAGAGAACTAAAATGGACAAAACGGCGTCGTCCGGCCTCCTCTTCACAAGTGAACTCGTGTTGAGCTTCGTAGTGGTGATTTTTAGTGATGACGTTCATTTCTGATATTTGTTTTTTGTAGTTGAATAAAAATAAATGCATGAATTCGGTATGGCCGGCATGTTGTGGAGATTTTAAACGGGTTCTTCTTGTGTGTAGGTAAGGTACGCAAAAGTTTAATGTGCAACAAAATTCCCGCTTATATAAACATTTAGTAGTTTTTTAAAAAATGATCACTACGACTTTTTATATTTTGCATGTTATTTGTCAAACCCAAAAAAAAAAAAAAAAATCTATATAGTTGTTTTAGTCTGGTGACGTAGGTGGAGAGCTAGTCGAAAATCAAAAGATGTAATTAAAAAAATTGTTTGGAGCACCAATGGTGTTAACTACAGCTAGTAACAAAAGATAGATATATTTTTCGTTCCAATTTTTGGGACTCCTTTTTTTTGTTAATGGATAATGCTTAACACTACCAGTGTCCTTTAATATTATTTTGTAATTATATATCAATGAACCTTTTACCTTTTCTTTTTCTCTAAAGTTAATTGTAAAATATAAATAAAAATTGTACTTTTATTTTATCCATAGATTACTGTTATTTTAGTTATTAGATTAACTTTTTAAGGGTCAATTCATGAGTGTTCACCTTAAAAAATTAAAATGTAACATACAGAAATGTTAAAGCAATAGATAAAATAGATGAAAAGTTAATCTGTGTAATTTTAACCATTTCACAAAATATATATTGCATCACTAATATTAAACTGATATTTGATTTTTACTGCATAAATCTATATGCACAAGGTCAAGTCAACATAACTCTATACACACACAATAGTAGGTCGTCCTTTTTTTTTTTTTTAAGAGAGAGAAGTCTATATTAATTGATCTGACAACTAGCTGGAGGACTTATATCATATTATTAAATCCATTGTTTAATTATAATTGTCTATTAGTCGGTATTAAGAAAGATTCGTGGCATGATCAAACGAATATTTAGTGTATATTATCAAGTTAATAAAGTGCTGTTAGTTTTGAATCATTCCAAGAGCATAAAGGACAAACAAATTAATTACATTTTAGCTGTATAATAAGAAAAATAGGATCCTTTAAAAAAAAAACGAAATAAGAAGCTACACATTATGATTTTTTTTTTTTTTCTATTATTGATAACTTATGGAGAACTAACTGTCAATTACCTCCAAATATAAATTGAGCACTTCTATTTCTTACGATGAAGTTTTAACATGTCATATTAAGGTTTTTTATTTTTAATTTTTAATTTTTTTAAACCATTCATATTAAGTTATGAGAGTAGGTTTTGAGTAAGTAAAAAAATTATATATTAATATAGGAGTCATTTGTGAAAATAACTCAAAACTAGAGTTTTTCTTCACGACATGCTCTTCTTAATATTGACGTCATCATGACATAATTCTTTCCCAAAATTTTTATTCACTATGTTTTGTGTTATCTATATTTAACTAATGAACTGTGTTACCTATATTTAACCAATGAACTAAGTTCTTAGCCCAAGAAAAATCCTGCCTAATCTCGGGAAATTGATAGCTGCCATTGACAATTCAAATAGAAACTGACATAAATGTTAGACAATATTCATTAAAATGTACTTATAATTTGCAAATTGCTTACGATACTTAATTTAATAAAATTAAAAAGAGAGAGAATATTTCCAAAATTTGACAATGCAACATTGACGTGCCACTTACCAAATAAGGACTCTTGATTGAGACTTGGTTGCTTAATTTCTCATGATCAGCAAACTCTCTCTTCGGCCGGCCAAAAAAAAAATGGACAAAACGGCGTCGTCCGTTCTCTCGACAACGGAATTAATGGTGAGCATTGCGATAGTGATAATAGTTATGATGCTGATTTCCTACTGCATCAGCCGTCGATTGAGCCTACCTGAAGTACAACTTTCTGATCATCATGATAATCATCATCCAAATATCGACTCATCCGATGATGACGACCGCCAAAACATCGTTGAGAACTCGATCGTCATCGACGAGGAGGCTTTGGAGAGATTTCCTAAGCTTATTTATTCTCAATTAGAGAAACGGAAGATATTAGGAAATGAATTAGGGAATTCTACTTCATCATGCTCGGTGTGTTTTGTGGATTACAAAGAAAGCGATGTCCTGCGTATGTTGCCCGATTGCGGTCATGTTTTTCATCTCAAGTGCGTCGATTCTTGGCTCCGGCTTCGTCCCACGTGCCCCTTGTGCCGTTCCTCTCTGGATATTGCCGCTGCAAGTACTACTCCTGATCACGGCGAACATGACCAGGTCACTATTTCCTTGCCGATTACGCAACATTATCTAATTCATTAATTATGTATATATCACTATGACTGTGTTCCGTAAATTAAGGAGGCAGAAAATAGGAAGGAAATAAATAATAAAAAAGCAAAAAGCAAAAGGGTGAACATTTCTCTCTTCTTTGGTATGAATTCCCTATTATTATAATCTTTTCACATTGGGAGAGATAGAAATTGGGAAGGTTTTTTTTTTTTTTTCTGTTTTTTTTAGATTTGAAGTTCCCTATTCAATTGATTTCTTGTTCCTTTTATTTCCAACCAAACAAGGTCTGTATTGAAATATTAAACTATAACATTACTTTTGTATAGCTGTCATCCATTTTTCCTTTTGACATTTACCACGTGTATAGCTATAGAGAATATTCTTTATACAATATCAAATGTAATACAAATATCTCAAGCTCTCTCAGCTGTAGTGTAGCTGAGCTTTTCACTTTCTCTCCCTTTTTTCATTTCTAACCTAACCTCATCTTCTTATTTCTATCTTGAAGTATTACCCTTCTCATTTCTATATACCCTTTTTCTATTTGTTTTTCCTTTTACCAAACAAGTTCCGAAGGTGATTATTGTCACTTCCATTCTATATTATGGGTTTGGTAAAAATACACATATATAGGTGGTCTTGTGTCCGGGGGGGGGACAAGAAATCAGACCTGTCCGGCTGGTGAATAAGGACCATTTGATCAAAATTGAAGGGCTGGATCATGAGAGGATAGGCTAAGAAAATAACTGACGATTGTGCAGTGAATATGCAGGGTGCGAAAGCCATTTAAAAATTGAAATTTTTTGGGGAAATAAAATTGAAGTGAATCCAAATAGAAAACAAAAACGACAATCACAAACCCCTACCTTTGATGTTGTGGGATGAGGACTATAATTGTTCCTCGGGAAAAGTGTTGACCGGTAGCTACCCAAAGTGCGGGGTTACGTTACTGAAAGGTTGTACAATGGATGGGGTTAATTAATTCAACATCAAATCCCTGTTGTTTTAAGCAAATCACCATAGTTTATTGGGGAACTAAATACAACCCAGTTATTTGATGAATATATAACTGAATATTTATAACCAAAGGGTCCAAACCCAACTATAAAAATTATTAAATAAATTCAATCTTTGACCAATTCATAACTTTAGCAATTTTATTCGAAATTCGACAATTTTATATTTTTTACAAATTGCATATTTGTTTGTTAACGAACGAAAAAAGATAAATATCGTTAATTATTTCCTACACCTAACATTTTTAGTTGGTAATAAATGTTTAACTCTGAACAATTTATTTTAAAACAAATTAGATTTTCCCCTCCTAAACTTTCATGCCTTGTCACCAAATGCCAAGCCGAACTTCAATTTGCAACAAACAATTCCCCATGCACTTGACAAAAATATATTGGAAAAAACTTTAATTGATGAAAACTATCTCCAAATCCAGGATCTCATATTAAATCATCAAGAGAAACTAATCGGAAGCATACTTGAATCCATTGAGGAAAATTAGATAAAAATTGATTTTTTTACTATCAAATCTCTTTAGTTCTTAAGGTGCTCTATGGATTCTCTCTCTCAATGGAGAAGGAGGAAGAGAGCAAATATTACGTATTATGATCTGACTTGGAGACCATAACCCTTATATACTAATTTATATACTAACTTAAATTAGATTCTCATCAATCCTAATTTAATTAGTGTTGGGTTTCTATATATTAAAACACATACTCAATAGATATCTCTAGAACCCAACTAATAGATTACTTATTTAGCCCTATTAAAATAAATGGCCTATAATATAATTTTTATTCAATATGTAAGCTCATAATAGGAAATTAATAAAATCCCAACAATCTCCCACTTGGGCTATATATGTTTCCTGAAACAATTATATTATATATAGTCTTGAATGCACACTGAAAAGTTATCTATTCTGAAATATCTCTTTAATTACAATCCGATTCATCTACTATATTAGCATGGGATTAAAGCAACTTTTGTTAGATATATTCATAACTAGACTCATCAATAGTCACCTTACCAATATATTTAATGAAATAGATCGAGTATGGATATGTAGCATGGAAATTATATGCAATGTGATATTAAACATGCCTATTTCCAATTGATCCAGCTTTTTTCTTTAGTTAGATCAAATACGAATAACATTCTGAGTTTATAAATAAACCATATACTTTATTCTATAGAAAGTAAATATAAAACACGTATGTAACAATGAACATCAAAATTCAAACTCCCACTAAACATAAACATCGTCAAATAAAACAACATTCATATAAGCAGTGTACACATGAAAGACCTTGGGTGTAAACCTATAGTAAACGGATCCACAATTATGGAATTTATCCCGATATGTTCTATAGCCTCTTGATGACTCTGAACTCTTTCTTTAACAACGAGAAACCTAATGTCTATGTACTTCAACTTCGCAGAGCTTCCGTTATTATTAGAATAAAGCATAATTGAATTATTGTCACAATATATTTTTAATGGTCTTTCAATACTATCCACAATTAGCAGTCCAGTGACAGAATTTCGCAATAATATCCTATGATTAGATACCTCATAACAAGCTATAAACTCAACTACCATAGTGGAAGAAGCTATGAGTGTCTGCTTAGCACTTTTCTAGAAAATAACTCATTCAGCTAAAAGGTAAACATAGCCCGATGTGGATCTTTTACTGTCTTGGCATCCAGTAAAATTAGAACAGAATATCTAACGATCTCTAAACGATCTAATCTCTGATAAATGACCATGTGATCTTTTGTTCTCTACAAATACCGCATAACCAGTTTGGCTACTTTCCAATGATCCATCCATGGGTTGCTTAAATATCTGCCTAACATTCCCACTATAAAAGCAATGTCAAGACGCGTGTCTATTTGAGCATACATAAGGCTTCCTACAGCTGACACATAAGGAATCTTTTGTATTTTCTTCCGTTCCAACTCATTCTTGGGGCACTGACTGAGACTGAACTTGTTTCCCTTCACAACAGGAGTATCTCATAGTACACAACCTTTCATGCCGAAACTATTAAGAACTCTTTCGATATAGCTCTTTTATGATAACCTAAGGATACCTTAAGAGCAATCTTGATGTATTTGTATGCCTAATATAAAGAGGCGTCCCCAAGATCTTTCATCTCAAAATTACTAGTCAGAAATCTCTTATTTTCATGTAACAAGCCTATATCACTACTAGCAAGCAATATGTCATTAATATATAACACCAGGAATATGTACTTACTCCCACTGAGCTTATGATATACACAATTATCAAACTTATTTACCTCAAACCCATACGAGATAATAACTTAACAAAATTTATGATACCATTGACGGGAAGCCTGTTTGAGACCATAGATGGATTTCTTTAATTTGCAGATCATTTTCTTTGGGTCACTGGACACAAAGTTTTCTGGCTGCATTGGATATATCATTTCATCAACGTCACCATTGAGAAACGTAATCTTTATATCCATCTGATGAAACTCCAAATCAAAATGAGCCATAAGTGTCATTATGATCCTTAAAGAGTCTTTCGTTGAAACTGGAGAGAAAGTCTCTTTACCTTCCTTCTGAATAAAACCATTGGCAACTAGACGAGCCTTATATCTCTCAACATTGACTTTTGAATCTTTTTTGGTCTTAAATAACCATTTGTAACCAATGAATTTCGCACCTTCAGGCAATTTGACAAGATCCCAAACATCATTGTCCTTCATGGATTTCATCTCATCATTCATGGCATCAATCCACTTTTAAGAATTAGAATTTTGTTTGGCTTGATGGAAGTTGATTGGATCATCTTCCACCACTCCTATATCAACCTTATGTTCTTGGAGAAAGACAACATAATCATCCAGAATCGCATTTCTCTTTTCTCTAGTGGATCTTCTCAATGGGACATTCTCTTGAGGTTGTTGAGTTTGGACTTCAAGTATAATTTCTTCATTTTGTACATGGAGTTCTTCTATATTGTCTTGATATTCTAAATTTGCATTTTGAACAATATCAGGAATAGGAGCCTGATCATTATCAATAGCAATAGCATGAAGAGAAATGAATTTCTCTTCAAATACAATGTCTCTAACCTTATCTTCCCCCACAAACTCAACTTCCTCAAGAAATCTTGCATTTCCCGTCTCGAAAAATGTCCTAGTAGTGGGATCATAAAATTTGAAACCCCTTGACCGTTCAGCATACCCAATAAAGTAGTAGCTTATAGTTCTTGAGTCTAGTTTCTTTTCATTTGGCCTATAAGTCCTTGCCTTAGCTGGACAACCACAAATATGTATATGCCTAAAACTAGGCCTCTTGCCTATCCATAGTTCATAAAGGGTTTTGGCTATCGCTTTACTTGGAATCCTGTTGAGGATATATGTTGCAGTTTTTAAAGCTTTTCCCCAAAGGGATTCTGGTAAAGAAGAATGATTAATCATACTTATTACCATGTTCTTAAGCGTTCTAATTCATCTCTCAGCAACACCATTCATATTAGGTTTATCTACCATTATGTGTTATGGGACGATACCGCATTCTTCTAGGAATTTCGTCAAAGGACTTGGATGTTGTTCACCGAATCCATCATATCTACCATATTATTCACCACTACGGTTAGATTTGACAACTTTATTTTTTTTACCAAGCTAATTTTTAACTTCAGCTTTGAAGGCCTTAAATACATCCATGAATTATGACTTCTAATGAATCAAATATAGATATCTATACCTTGAATTGTCGTCTATGAATGTAATAAAATACTATTGATCATTCTAAGAAGTTGTAGGGAATGGTCCGCAAATATCAATACGAATCAATTCTAAGACATTAAAATATCTATTAGCACCTAATTTCTTAATGTTTGTCTATTTCCCCTTTATACACTCAATACAAACTTGGAAATCTATCAAATTAAGGGGATCAAGAATCTCATTAGACAAAAGTCTCTGAATTCTCTATTTAGAGATATGATCTAAATGCTTGTGCCATAGTGTAGTGGAATACCTGTCAGTTATTTTTCGTTTTCTGTCATGTGAACTTGTATGGAAGGTTTCATTAAATGAAGCAATTGTATCCAACAAATATACGTTATCATACAAAGATAAAGAGCCGGTACCACTAAGATTCAAATCTTGAAAAAGACTAATTTTATTAGTTCCAAATAAACAAGAATAACCGAATTTCTCCAAAATAGAAATTGAAACCAAATTCCGTATAAAAGATGGTACTACATAAGTCTCTTGTAAATTCAAAAATGGACCAGTCTTTAACAATAACCTAAAAGTTTCTATAGCCTCTACTGCAACTATTTTGCCATCGTCCATATGGATGAATATTTCAACATCACTTGGTTGTCGATTCCACAGGCAACTTTGCATAGACATACTTATGTAAGTAGTAGCACCATAATCTATTCACTACGTATGTCTAGGTACAGAAGCTAAATTAACTTTATAACAAATCAAAATGAGAAGCATACCTTTCTTGACACGCCATTTGGCGTAATTGGGGGATTATTTCTTTATCTGTCTAGTTTTATCGCAAAAGTAACATATAAACTCCTTATCATTTTTCTTTTGCACCTTATGTTGTGATGTCCCATCTGCAGCTTCTTTTCTTCTTTTCCTTTTCTTGTCCTTAGAGGCAGATGCTAAGTTAGCATTTTCAGTTTTTTCTCGCTTCAGCCTTTCCTCTTTTTGCACACAATGAGATATGAGCTTATTATGAGTCCATTTATCCTTTTGAGTATTGTAACTCACTTTAAACTAATTATATTGTGCAGTAAGAGAAATCAAAATTAAGTGCACCAACAAGTCCTCAAATAGCTTTAACTTTAGTGTCTTTAGTTTGGAAGTGATATGAGACATCTATATGATGTACTCCCTTATATTTCCTTTTTCTTTATTCTTCATTGAAACAAGGTTACTTAAAAGGGTACTTGTTTTAACCTTTTCATTTTTTGCAAAACACTGTTCTATTTCTGCAAGGAACTCTGTAGCATTCTTATCTTCTGACATAGAGCCCCTAAATGTTTCCAGAATTGAATGTTTCATGATCATAAGACTCATGCGATTAGAACAGTCCCACTTCTCCATGTTCACTTTATCATCAGTAGAATTTTTCTCATTGAAAGGTGCAGGCCGTTCTACCCAAAGCACAAGGTCAAGATCCATACAACCGATAACAGCCATAACATTCTCTTTCCAAGTCTTGAAGTTTGTGCCATTAAGCACAGGAATGGAATTAATATTGGCAAAAATTGTTGAAGCAGAAGTAGTAACTTGAGAACAAAACAAAATAACAAGCTCATAATCAATAATCATATCGCAAAACAAGAATATTCAATTAATAAAATCCATACTGACATGATTAAATAATTCACATAATGGTGGGCCTTAACACAAGATACCTAGCACAACATTAACATTTAGTCTTTGGACATAAATATCAACTGTAAGTGGTACTCTCCGTGTAGTAAACAAATATTGACAATTAACCCTGTCAAGCAATAAGCTTTTCTTTAGACTGACTCATTGCTCGTATGGAAAAACCTAATAATCATCACATATCTATTACCACAGATATGCCTATTATTTGGCCAAACAATAACCTTCCTTTGGATCGATCATTATTCGTATAAATAATATACATACACATTTAATATTCCAAAATAAACAAATTTACATTATAGAAGTGATTTTGGTAATATATAATTTCAATCAATTTATTTTGAAATGTTAGACAAATTTTTTTAAATAAAAATTTTTTTAAAAAATAGTCAAAGTCAATGGTCAACCATGGTCATAGTCCACAGGTCAATGATGACCGGGTTAGGACGGGATCGGGTTAGGTCAACTCAATCCAAATTCTTATCCAGCCCCTAGATCCTTTACCACTAGCACAAAGAAAAATAGGCTTAAGGCCCAACTGGCTTAAATTTTGAGCCTTTTAAACCTTATGGGTTGAAGCCCTAGAAAACTTAAAAACCATATATATATATATATATATATATTAAACGTGCAGCCACCATCATCTGAATCTTTTTTTTTTAATCCATTCAAAAATTGATCCCTCACTAAAAATAAATAATAAAACTTTTGATGATGAACACTTCCTTCCTTCATCTGAATCCCAAAAAAAAAAAAAACAATATTCATCCTATATTTTCCAAAACCAAATCCGGACTTGAATAAAATTAAAGGAATAAATAAACTCACCCAAATATATATATACATGTATATACACTGAAGGTTGAATTCAAAAACAAAAATAATCACAGAAATTTTCAAACTCGACAATTAATGCTGGAAATTACTGAATTTGAATGCACCCAAAACAAATATAACACACATATTTCAATTATTCAACATGTGCAGCTCTGATATCACTTGTTGGGAAGAACTTTAATTGATAAAAACTATCACCAAATCCATGATCTCATGTTAAATCATCTAGAGAAATTAATTTGAAGCATACCTAAAACCATTGTGACAAATTAGAGAATGATGAAGTTTTCCACAGTCATATCTCTTTAGGTTCTTAAGGCGCTTTATAGATTCTCTCTCTTAATAGGGAAAAAGGATGAGAGTGAATTTACGTATTACGATTTGACTTTAGGGCCACAACCCTTATAATGTCCCTTATATACTAACTTAAATTAAATTCTCATCAATCTTAATTTAATTAGTATTGTGTTTTTACACATTAAAGCTCATACCGAATAAATATCTCTAGAACCCAATTAATTAATCACTTAGTTGGCCCTATTAAATTAGATAGCTTATATACAATTGTCATTTAATATGTAAGCCCATAATAGGAAATTAATAAAATCCCAACAAAATATATATTTAACATTTGTTGGAAGCATCGGCATAGGCTATAACATGTTTGAGGGGAAAAATATAATTTGTCTGTTATTTTAACACAACGAACATATGCAAAACGATAAACCATCTTCATCGTGTAAAACACGTGAATAAACGGGACCACTAATGGGCCCTTCATTCACATAGGCTATAATATGTAAGGAACCAACTACGGGGACAATGAGAGATGGTGTTATGAATGTTTTGTTTAAAAATTGTATTTGGGGGCAATATCTTTGAACAAACACGAGAGATATATGATCAAATCTCGGGATTGGCATTACAACTATATTAATTCAGCTTAAAAAAAATCTAGAGAGGCATTAGAATAATGTTAATTAAGATTAGCTATGATGCCCATTTTAACATTGCTTTGGAATTTTTATTTGATTTTTACTTAACATATCTTTTATAGAAGTCCCTAATTTCATACTCCCTTACAAAATCTTGTTCCCATAATTGCAATTCCCCATTCCATCTATGTACCTGTTGCTTTCTCATCTTATCTCTTCTTTGGCCAACTTTTTAATGTAAGCAATAAATTTAGCTATTAGTTATTATGCCCATTTTAATTAACATCACTTCAGAGTTTCATTCGATTTTTACTTAACATCTCTTTTATACAAGTCCCTAATTTCATACTCCCTTACAAAAACTTGTTCCCATAATTGCAATTCCCCATCCCGTCCACGTGCTTGTTGCTTTCTCATCTTATCTCTTTTTCAGCCAACTTTTTTTCCTCTTTTATCTTATCGATTCAAATCTATCATCGTATCCACAAGTTACAACTTCCATCCCCATAATGTTATTCCCCTACTTGCCACTGTAACCATCCCAACTACATCCCTGCTTCATTTCCATTGTATTTACAATTAGGGGTGTCAATTCGTGTCTCGTGTCGTGTTCGTGTCGTGTTTGAGTCGTGTCGAATTTTTTTCTCCCCAACCCGAACACGACCCGTGACACGAAATCGCGACACGAACACGACACGAACTCGTAACGGATTAACACGAAATGACACGAACTTGACCCGCGATACGAACTTGACCCAAAATTGACCCGCAACACGAAATTGATACGAAATTAACACGAAATTGACACGAAATTTGACCCGAAATTGACCTGCGACCCGAAATTGACATGAAAAGTGGACACGAAAAAAACGGGTCCAACCCGAACACGACACGAATTTTTTTCGTGTCAATTTTTCTCAACCCGAACACGACCCGCTCCCTAATTTTTCCAATATGAACCCGTAAAATTCGTATCGTTTTCGAGTCGTGTCGTCGTGTCGCGATCCGTATTGCACCCCTATTTACAATAGTATTACATTTCGGTTTACCCTACTATACAAACGACAACCTCCAATATTTTTTCCCCTTGCTTACGACATACACTTTTGCGGTTCACGTTGCTAATACCATTGATTTACATTTTCGTTCAATCAAATATACATAATTATTTCGTGCATACACATTTCGTCTATTTTTTGTATTTACTTATTTTTCTTCCACCTATAATCCTATGTTCATTTACCATTCCATATTTCATTTCAATAATTTATATTATACACAACTGACTTTCAGTCAGCCTTTTCCAATCCAACCTTCCCGCCTCCCAACACATGGTTACTGCCTGAAAAAAAAAAAAAAAAAAAACCGGTCCACGTTGGTACCGTCTCCGAAACGGTGCCAGACTTGAGACTTGATGTGTTTGTGTGCGTATATATATATTTGTGCATCAATATTTTCATATCTTGAACCAATCGTTGACTATTTAAAAGAGTAAAATATGCTCGAAGAAAAATAAGAAAAGTAAAAAAATGTACAAAACAAAATATAATAAATCTCAAGACAAGCCCATCCCGCTCCAAAGAAGCACACTAAAGACACCTTCAAATTTTTCCATTTGATATATTTATTTTGTACAATAATATTAATGCATAATGTCTTTTTAAATGTTATGCCAGCTTTTTAACATAAATTTAAGCTTTAAAACTCATAAAAGTTATCTTCTTGTGTTTAAAATTATATAAAAATAACAATTTATAAGAATTAAACGACAAGGTCAATCATTTCCAAAAAAAAAAATGACAAGGTCAATAGACATAACACATCAACTATAACCAACCAAATTTAAAAAGTTAACAGTTGTATTACTCAAATACCTATGCTTCTGGTTATTTAGAGTATCTTTAATGCAGTGTTAAATGAATCACGAAAGTTAATGCGCAGTATTAAAAATAGTATTGAATCCGGGTCGTATGTCGGTCCAATAGGTCTAGTCGGTTTTGACATCTCCAAGCAAAACTAGAAATTTGAAGGAACGTTACCACGGAGCCACATGGATCTAGGGGATCAACTGCCCTCCCGATCCAAGTTGGCTAGCTGCCGTCTCTAATTGCCTAGTGATTTGATCATTTGCTTGATTAATGAGGTTACCATCTAACTAATAATCTCCTCTTTCAAGAAAACAATGGAAGAGATCTAACCTGAATGTATTTTTAATATGCTAATTAAAAATAAATATATAAGCATATATTTTTAATAAATTTAGTGTGAAAGACGTTTAGCACCGACTACGGCAATCAAAAGATTTAATATTCTCTAAAGTCTTTATCTAATACTTTTTGAAATGTTTTTTTTTATTTTGAAAACGTCTAAGTTAATCAATATTCAGAAGTGTTAGATACATGATGACAATTATAATCTAAGGATAATTTTACATTGACTCAATTACAAGATATAAAAATTAAATCTCTCCAACTATAAAATTCAAAAGGAAAATGTTAGTGTGCGTAGAACGCACATATAAATATATGTGTATTTCAGTAATAAATAAATGGATTAGGAAAATGAACAGAATGTTAAAAAGTGTTGATCTGATTGGGATGTCTCAGTGCATTTATTGATTTTAATTTCCTTCATTCATTCAAAAAATAAATAAATAAAACAAATACATATGTGTAGATGTGTGCGCCAATAAATGTATAAAAGTAACAGACAAACTATGATTAATTATTATCATAGCATATGTTTAGAAAAGGTAAGTTTATAAAATTCTACCTAAAATTTAGTGACGAAATTTTTATTATTACCAAGAGAATACGACACAGTTGAAACAAAACCTGAAGTAAGATTAATTTCATTTCTCTATAGCTTTTATATGTATAACATATAAATATTTAATTAAGAGATAAAGTTGTAAACCGCATTACATTTTTAGATTTGATATTGCTAAGTAATTTTACCAAGTCAACTACTTGCACGTTTTTTCTTATTTTGTTCAATTTTATATACTATAAAATATATACTTCAAAATCAGTTGGAAGATAGTTGCATTGGCTTAAGATCAAATGATATTTAGGTTTCGACAAAAACAAGATAAAAGGATTATAAGCAATAAGATCCTTCTTCGTTTCTTGCTATATTATAACCGTATTATTTAATACCTCTCAATATTCTCATTAAACCTAGAGCTGGCAAATCGTGTTCGCGGGTCGTGTTCGGGCCAGCTCGTTTGTAGCCCATTTATTTTCGTGTTAAACGTGTCGACCCAATTATTAAACGTGCGGTCCAAACCCATTTATTACGTGTCATTCTCGTGTCGTGTCACCGTGTCGTGTCCGGAATTGCCGGCCCTAGTTTTGGAGTTAAACATATTTTATAGTATTGTCAAATACTTAATTGCTTTAAACAACAAGCAAAAGAATAAACTACAATAGCAATTCGAAGACAACAAGTAAAAAATACAGAAATGATGACAAAAATATTTAAATATTATTTCTGAATTTTTTTTTCATGGTCAATAAGAATTTGGAAAGTTGAAGTTCAAATTTGAAAAATATAGTTTCAAAATGATGAGTAAGTTTTACTGTTTTACATCCTAATAAATTTATGTCTTTGTTAACTATAAGATTACCCTAATACCTAATCCAAATATATACACATAATTAGGTTTACTATTTTATATTATTAACTAGTTAACTCTAACTATAATTTGTTTACAATTTTATATTGTTAACTAGTTAATTATAAGTTTATTATTTTATATCAGAAGCAACATCTCCATAACTTCTGATTTATATTGTCTCAATAGTGGAAATTCTTCAATAGTTATTTTCTGGTCTTGTATCAAACACACAAATGGGCCTATACTTGTTATAAAAAGAGCTTTAGAATAGTTTGAAAATTCTAACATAAACATGTTAATCGTGTTAGCCCGTTTCCGGCCCATTTATTTTCGTGTTAAACGTGTCGACCCAATTTCGACCCAATTATTAAACGTGCGGTCCAAACCCATTTATTACGTGTCGTTCTCGTGTCGTGTCACCGTGTCGTGTCTGGAATTGCCGGCCCGTTGTGTCACCAACTAGCAATAAGGTATAACCACCCGGCCAGTTGGTGGAGAGCCCGTTCGTTTTTCTCGATAAGATTTTCATTTCGAGTTGTTGGACAAGGTATAAACAAACCTAAATGACATGCAAACCTAAGAACTCACCAAATTTTCTGTGATGATGATCAATGACTCCTCGACCAAAACGGCGTCGTCGCCCCTCCACATCGGCATACTAGTGGGGAGCCTTCTAGCTGTGATGATAGTCCTGACGACGAGGCGCCCGGAACGGCGCCGTCATGGGTGGCTCTGTCCCGACGGACGTCGTCGCTGTCGACAAGGCGGTTCTGCAGAGATTCCCGAAGCTTCTGTACTCTGAAGCCAAGCTCCAAATCAATCAAGGCAGTTGTTCAGTGTGTTTGGGGGATTATGGAGAGTCATGATGAGCTGGATTTGTAGATGACATGTTATCGAAGCGATTAAACCTCCGTTTGGTTTTCTGTTTTACCCTCGATATTTTTCAACTATGTTTTTTCTTACAAAATTTTTTTTTTTTTGAATTTTCAATTTAAAAAGGTCAAAACGGAGATTTGAACCGAGCATAAGTGTGGTTGTAGACATAGTAGTAATACCACACTTAACTCTACCTAAAAGTATAGAGTTCGGATCCCATACCCCCGAATTCAAAACAAAAAACAAAAAACAAAACAAAACAAAAAATAAACTGAGATAAGATAAAAGGAATTTGTTAGGTAAATTTGTTTGGATTATTTTTTTTTTATTATTATTATTCTGTGAATCTTCACGTTGTGTGAGTGCATGTAAATATGTGATTGATAGGAAATGAATGATAGTACGTTTGCTTCTTCTATATATACATTTTTTTGACCTTTTCATCTAGGTCTATCTCTTATCATTTTTTGTATCTTTTCTTTTTTTTAAAAAAAAAATCATGCATTTTTCTTGTTTCGTTTTCGATTTTTTATATTTATTCAAGCCACAAGAGAGCGAGGGGAAAAAAACAAACAAACAAACATGGTTATTATATGATCTTTTCACTCTATTAATTTTTTTTCCCCCTCTCATTTGCTACATTAATTCATCTTGTTTTGTATGTAACGAGCATCCACTCATGCACATAGTTGCCTATTCAAATGTTGAAATTAAGAATTATGTAACATTCAAATGTAAAATACCAAATTAGTAATAGTTTTATATCTAACCACCTCTAATACCGATCTGCTAACCAGTAAGGTGTCAAAATTAGTTAGCCAACTACAAAATTTGTTATTTACATTCTTGGGACGAGATTACAGAGCTGGTCAAGAGTTTTTACCATGTCCCCTAGGCATGCAATAAGCTTATCTCCTTGATTTCTAACAACTTCTACCGATTTGGTTTGGCAATCCTGATCGGCACTTCCTGCGTTTTCAGCCTTATAGTCTGCGTCCTCCGCAACAATGGCACTGATCCTTTTTGCATTTTCACGCAATATCGAAGCAATCATTTGCTCCTCATCTTCACTACTGACCATCTCCTCCTTGACAGGGTCGACATTACTTGTCTGATGCCTCTGAGGCCTTTCTTCTTCGAGTGCGGTGGTTCTCACTGCATTTTCCTCACTGATTTTCTCCTTTTCTTCGATACTGATGGCTGCCTTTTCTTTGACCTGTCCTTTTCGAGGCATCTTCTTCGTAGTTCTCAGCTGAGGCTTTTCTTCATCAGGTTCATGGTTTCTTACGGATTTTTCTTCCATGGAGCTTTGCATAGGATTCTTTTCCGCATGGGATCTAGGAGGTTTTCTTTTTGCACCTCTCTTTGAAGGCTTTTCTTTTGCAAGACATTCTGATGGATCTTCTTCTGCAAGATTTTTCCATGCTCGTTTTTCTTGAGATGTAAACTGCCGCCTTTTTCTCTTGGACCCTAATATGACAAAATCCCGTACACCACATCATGACTATTTAAAACTGGAATTATAAAAATAAATAACCTCGAATTATAACGCTTCTAATAGTTTCATGAATGAGATAACCTACATAGCTCACTTGATATTCATTATTCAGTGCAAATTATGCAGTTCGCTAGTCGAATTATTAACCAAGTTTCAGATCGACCAATCAGGAACCTTACACAAAGATCCTCCACTACTCTAAAATCGGAAAGATTATATCCATGACATATATAAGCTCTGCTGTTTTAAGATTCACAGAGGTTTCTCGCGTGCTACATGTGCACCGAATTCTTTTTTAAAGCTTCCCAAATAATCTATATTTGGAGCTACGAGAACACAGAAATAAACTGCTCCCCTGGAATAATCACAAGAAAGCCTTCCTCTAAAACCTATTCTCTTTAACCATGATTTGGTCCTTCACATGCCTTGTGTTTATCAGCAATAAAGTGTGTTAAATTCGGCTCTGTATTGAAATAATTTCGCACAAACCAAGCATGACTCTATACCACATTGCGAAGGCTAAACGTGTTAACACCTTCAATATTGCTTATTTTGACAGAAAAGATGTTCATGTAAATAGCTCTCTCTATGGTGTGAACTCTCTCTGGCCAGCAATGCCATCAAAACAGAGCAATTAGAGCGTTCATTTTAGAATTAGTACAATTGCCTAAACTTCAAGCTTTTCAAATGCTTTTTTATTCTTAGTTGTTTGGAGTTGACATTAAGCTGTCATACTCGTTTCTTGTTTTTCTCATTTCATTCTGTTCTGCTGCCTATGTTTTGAGAAACTTAGCTAGCACAAAAGGCTGATTAGCCTTTCATCAAGTACGGATAATGAAGCAAGTTTTTGCAAACAAGGTAAAGGACTGAAAAATAACCGTACCTTTGGCGTGTTTGTGTATATCCATTTCTGCACCTGCATGTCAACCAGGATCCGTTAAATAGAACTTTGATAAGAAAGTTGCACTTGGAACAAATGTTATCATCGGAAAGCAGAAGTCGACTCACGAGCTGAAAGTCCCCAGAGTCCAAAACGAGTTGTCAGTCAACACAGACAACTGACGAATCATCCAGCCCATGATGGACGACTTAATCCACAAGATAACGACATTACTGCTTTATTGCTTTTACGTTATAATGACTCGTCACTCGCATATGACCCGCCAGTCGTCCTAATCGGTCATTGGCTCTAAAACAAATCGATTGCCTAGAAAGAAAAAGAAGTCCGTGCTACTATAAGGCCTCTAAACTCCTCCCTCAGGACACTATTGCGTTGCCCAAATAAACCAATGATACTAAAATTGCTCAGAAACTGGTTTTCTTTTCTTTTTTTTTCCTTTTCATTTTTCCTTGAGGCCTATTTCTGCCCGGTTACCTCACAACAAAAAGATTTCTTCTGCTCCTCTCAACACTTAAAATGTAAAACAAGCAAAGATTGAAATAGAGAAAGAGAAAATCTTTACTTAAATATACATATATACATATATATATATATATATATACACATATATCAATTCGATACTTTTCCAATGAACAAAGCAGGAATTAAAGTAGAATCTCATGATCTCCATTTTCGTAAAAAATCTCATCAATCCCTAAATATCAAAAATTCAAAACTCATCCCAAATGTAATGGTTAATCGAAGAACCATACCAAAAAACAGAAATCAAATCGAGATTCAAGCATACCTAATTCTTTATCAGCATCAACGATCTCGTCCTTGGCTTCTCCATCACCGTCCGGCTCCGAATCCGACTGATTCTCCCGATCCCTAATGACATTCCCTATTGCGGCGAACAGCTCGTCGTCGAAGCTCCTCGGAAGCCCTAATTCCTCTCTCCTGTCGGGCTTCAGCGACCAGTACGAGTCTCTCCTCGACCTCGACTCCCATTTCTTGATACTATTGTACTCCTGAAGCAGCGAGTCCCACTTCCGCCGGTACTGGTTCAGACTCCGAGACACGTCCTGGGCGGCGCAGTTCTCGGCGATGATCTTCCACTTCTGGTACGACGAGAGGGCTTTGAGGCAATCGGCCTCCACGGCGGCGATCTCGTTCACGAGGATGAGCTCCTCAGTGGGGGACCAGTCCGGCGCCGCCTGAGACCGCGTCCGCCGGCCAATGTCTTCATCGGCGGCCATCTTGATGGAGAGCAAATCTATGGAGGATTTTGGAACACAGTGAGAAAATCTATGGAGGTTTTGGGGAATTTAGGTAAAGGTTGGATTTTTAGCTAGAGGATTTTTCTTTTTTTTTTTTCCTTCTGCGATTCAGGTGATTCCTTTAGCAGACTTGGAAATTGGGCGATTTGAGGGCATTCGCTTCGTTCGTGTCGTTTCCAACATTTGTTTCATTTGATCCTGATATCAACAATGATTAAAATCCCTGTCGTTTTTCTAACCTATACCTCCTTTTTCGCGCCATAACATTTAAATAAGTAAAAAAAAACTTTTGAGTACATATTTGACACGTAAATTAATAGATAGTTTTGAACACTAAATAACTAGTGGTCTTTTTAATATAAAAAAAATATATCGTTAATCAATGGTTATACATAATCTCTTAGTGAAAAATATATATGAATATTAATTAATGTGCCAATCACTAATTGAACCTTGTTTTTAAAAAAATCATCATTTTTTTAATTTTACAAAAACTTCAACCATTTATTAGAAAAATATCTTTAAAAATATCTTTTACAAACATATCCCCTAAAATAATTATAATATGACTTAAATTTTTCACTTTTTCTATTTCTACACTATTAAATTTTCTTTTTTTTCAAACATCAATCTAAAAAATTACTCCATTTTGGAGTGGCATTTTTTTAAATTTTATTTTTCAAACTTATGTGTTAAATATAGGAGTGGGAGATTCCAAGTATATACTTAAAGCTGTAAATATGAACCAGCCACGACTCGTAACCCGTCATGTTGGGAAGCTAGGCTATGACCCACAGGTCAACTCACAAAGCATCTTTTTACTTTTGAGTTATTTTTACATATTAAGCATATGGTCAGTCATGAGCCACACCTTTGGCCAATCGGATCATATTAGGTCGATCTTTTAATTTTAACTGATGGGTCAAGCCTGGCCTAAGTGACCTACATTTATCTACATCTTGTTACGGAGTCATACGTGTAATTATTACTAAACTATGTAATCACATTTATAATAATTGGATAGCTTTCTTTGGTAAAAATGCTTCATCAGTAGATTTTATTTTTTTCAATTTTTTTTGGATTTGGAAGTGGAGTTTTGAACTCCACACATTCTAATAAAGTTTAGTATAAAATACTATTAGATATAAGTTTAAAACATGTTATTAGATAGTTCTTTAAAAATATGAAAGCCTGATGAAAAGACAATCATAAATGTCGCTTGCTTAATTTGTTTTCTTTTTAATACATGTTGAAACTTTTAGCGGATTGCATAATTATTTGAGTTTACAATTTTCATATTATTGAATAGGTATTTGTCAACTTAATTAAGATATGCATGGAACAAAAATGATTAGTACTATACTTATGTTAATCCTATTTATTCTTAAAAAATTAAATGTAGTTGTTTACAGCGTCTTGACTTAAGTTCAACGTTACCTTTGGTGCAATGTTTGATTAAGATATTGAAATTTATAGAAGGAATTAGTACGTTTTCTGAAAGACAACAACTCAGGCATTAGGAATCTTGTACTTTCCGACATGATGAAATATATGTTTTTTTTTTTTTTTTTTTAAGATTGCTCTCTCAAGAGGTTTTTCCCGTACAGATACTTTATTAAACTTTTTTAATTTAGTCTCTAAACTTTTTTTCCCCTTTAAGTAATATATATATATTTGGTATCGTCAGTTCTATTGATCATGTCCTTTAAATTTTGAAACAGTTTTTTGGATGTCTCTTACGTGATAATCCAAAAAGAACATATATAATAATTATTACATTTGAGTTATAATTTAGATGGGTTCAAGTTTTAAAATAAATTTGTATTGAAATTTAATAAAAATGATCACGAAGTGGGGATTTTTAAACTATTTTATATTGTTAGTATATTAATTCTCCCAAAAGTTTATACATCAATAATAGTTTTATATTTCAATACTTCTCCTCTGTACAGACCAGACAATGGGCAATTATACGATAAATATTAATTTGAAAGTCTAATACAGATCAGACAATGGGTAATCGTGTGGATTAATATTAATTTGAGAGTCCAATACAAATTATAAATAGTCCGAAACATATTAAAATCCCAACACGTAATGATAATAAAAGGATTATAAATAGTGCAATTGCAGGGGTTCGGATTGAGGACATCCTGCTTTGAACCCATATTAGTTTACCAATTATCATAAAATCTTAAACCGTTAGAAGATAAGCTAACAATAATTTTATATTTTAACATATATGTCATGAGATATTTTGAATGGTATTCAAAGTTCAAAGAGTAAACTAAATGAAAGTGCATAGTTCGTGCGGATTTTTGAAACTAATCCTTGTATGAAAGATCTATTCTGAATTTAATTAATTTCTTGCACGTGAACAGAGTGCCCAATTACTACTTAATAATCCTCAAATGTCATAACTTCTCGTTCGGAAAGAAAAAGAGGTACGTATATATATGAAAGAGTTTTCAATGATTATTGTGTTTTTATAATCATTGATGGTTACAAGATAAAATTATAAAAAATAATGTATTCTTTAATTATTTTTGATGATGTGGTACTTTTTTGACTTGTTGTAACAAGTTAAACAACTAATTTACTTAAGCATTAACAAAAAGATTAATTTTCAATTATAGAAAAATAATATTTTTACCGGAGGTGGACAGATGAATATTTGGGATCAAAATCCAATAGTGAATTTGTTTGTTAATTTTTTAATTCTAATTTCTTTTTTTATTTAGTTGTAACAATTTATTTTTCTTTTTTACAAATTTCATGCAAAAATTTCATTAAAATGCATCCTATGGAAATTTTATACGACCGTGGAATTCATATTTCAAGATACAATGACTTATGTGCTGTATTAGAAATTAATAACTATCATAAATAGCACAATTAATGATCTATGGTCCCATTGTAATTTCTCTCTCTAATCACTGAAGGAGGATTTTTATTTTTATCTTTTTTTTTTTTTTTTTTTAAGAAAGCATTGTAGAAAAACATTATACGTCATATACTGAAGCTATGTGAATGTTATAATGCAATTTTTAAGGACACCATTTACATAAATTTAAAAATTATAATTTTTCTCTCTCCAACTTTCTTAATTCCAAAATGGCCCATGAAACCTATAAAATTTTACTTTCTCCATCCATTAAAAATTATCTCCATGTGTCTATTAAATAACTTTCTATCCAGACAAAACTTCACACTAAATGGAAAAGAAAAAAAAAAGTTAATAAAAAGTATGAACAATACGTATATATAGTTCTCTGGAAAAAAAAAAAAAAAAAAGATGTATATATGTTATTTCTTATTCTAATTTTACTTGAATTGATTTTACTTTCATTAAAAAAATAATAATAATGCAAATGTTCTGAAATACATTCTTCGTTACTTGGTTGCTTTTCTACGATAATGATTTGTGCTTAATAGGGGTTGAAGGTTTTTGATAGCTGTCTATTTGTTATGTTGATTTGCTCCTTTAATGTGTTATTTGTAGTATCTAATAGGTTTCTCCATAATGGAGATATTTCACCGAAAATAGAAAAAAAAAAATGCAATATAATTTGTAAATATAATTTAGATTCTATTTAAATAAAAAAAATTCATTAAAAAAAAACATATCAACAATTAAGAACAAATTGTCTATTCAAAATTGTATTAAATGAGCTTTATAAGTTTAATATTCATTTATTATCATAAATTCTTTGGATCAACTATTAAATTCATTACAACATTTGATTTATATCTAATGGTTTAGATTATGATAACCATCGATGGATAAACATTAGAGTAACCATTAAAATCACACATATATATATATGTATGGGCATAGTTTCAATTGTTACTCTAATATTTACTCATCGATGATTACTAATATTTCAACTGATATAGATCAGACAGTTCTAATAAATTGATTAGTTAGTTAAAAATATTTATGATAATTAATGAGTGTTGATTACCCAATCAGGTCCGACCAGAAAGATGTTGTTCTCCCCGAGCATGTGCGAGAATTGCGGGTCCACCTACCTATCCCTATCGAGAAGACACCTTTGAAAGATTTCTGGTCGGCGACACTCCGGATTGCCGACTACTCCAGTGTTCTCGGGTTGCAAAACCAGCCGAGAAGGGCAGGTACCTCCGGCCGCGGCCCGAGCTCCCCTCGCACCCCGAAACATTTCAGAGGATGTCCGGTCTGACACAGATCTCGTCACCACCCCGTGACTGCAGGCGCATCCACCTACTACTGACACAAGTCACTTACCACCTACCGCCACCTGCCCTGACAATGACAGCCCCCTTTTTACAATGATGGGACAGTCGCCCACTGTGTTGTGTCATGTCAGGGACAGGTGGCACCAGCTTATTGGTCCCCGGCGTCTGCTAGCCTAAGACCTGACAGGTCACTAGGAGTCCGAGTAACCGACCCGGCTGGGTCTCCCCGAGCACCCAAATCCGCAAAAGTCACCTATAAATAGGGAAGGAACCATCAAATTCAGGTATGATCATTTTTACCTTGAAAAAGCTCTACCCTCCTCTTGCTCATTAGTCCCCTCGCTGACTTAAGCATCGGAGTACCTACGGCAGATACCACACCGGTGTCCCCATCATTCCGAGGTGCTTCATTTTGTAGGTGGCCCACGGCGGAGCAACTGGCTGGTCGCAACCCGACCACCCGATCACTTTGGGTGTTGTTGCCGGATCCATCTTTGGCATCAACAATGAGCATTAAACTTAAAAGCTTATTAAATATTATTTTAAATTAGCAACTTGTTGTTAATTTGCTAACATGGTTTTGTTTAAATATCTTTTGAATAGAATCTAAATTAGTTTCTTCTTTGTTTCATTTCCATTATGAATTCCGTTTATTCACAATCTTTTTTATTAATTGTTCCTTTCTCTCTCTCTCTCTCTAAGAAAGGACTTCGGGAAAAAAAAAAAGTATTTTATTGAAATTTCGAATTCAAAGTAGCCAGCGACAAGAAGATCTTCGTCGCTAGGTAGTGATAATGTAAATAGAAATAATATTTTTATAAACAAAAAAAAAATCAAATTCCCAGTAACTATATGTAGAAATTTTTTTTTCAGAGCAGAAAAAAAAAAAAACCCCTCGTCTTTTGTAACCCTAACTTCACTTCATGAACCTTCAACTTTACTCCATACAATTTTTTTTTCTCAAAAATGAAAGCAAACATGAGTATCCCTCTTATTTTGTTCTTGTTGAAACGTAATTAATTAAAAATTATATTTAACATAAAACATGAGTGTCTCTTTTTTTGTGATATTTAACATAATTAAAAGTTACATGTGAATTTTTGAAATTGGGAATTATTTGACAGATGGTCTTGGAAGCGGATACTGAAGAAGAGAAGTTTGACTGAAAAACCAGGTTGCGTGTTATAACCTAGAAGAAGGAATCTTAAGAAAATGCGATGACCAAACAAAAAAAAAAAGGACGGAGGAAGTTTGTTTTTCTTCCTGTATTTTGTACTAGCTTTGTAATATATTGCATTTAATGAAACTTCATTTCATAAAAAAACCAAAAAAAAAAAAAAAAAAAAAAATTTGCAGCAAAAAAGTTGTAACAAAATTAGAAAAATAGCCATTAAAACAAAAAAGAAACAAATTCCTTTCCATTGTTGAATCTATATTTTGATTCCAAATATTTATTTTCCACTTCAAAATAAAAGAATATTTTTAACTAATAATGTTTAAGGTGAACAGGTTGCTTAACCTATTAGAACAAGTCATACAAAATACCACGTCATCAAATGTAATTAAATCATGCGCTTTAATTTATAATTTTGTCCGACCACCTAGTTTACAAAAAAAAATAATAATTATTCTTGAAAACTCTTTATTTATATATATATATATATATATAAAGACACGCCTTTTTCTAAGTGCTAATATAGAGAGATTCAAAAAAGCTAAAAAAGGCTTAACGTGTTTAATTTTCATGTTTTAATTTTAAGCAATGCTATTGAGTATTATTATTATCAACATTCTCAATTTCTTTTTTGCTTAAAAAGGTGTCAGCTTCAACATTTTCTTACATGCAAAAAAGTTAACCCATCAAATGTAATATCAAAAGCTTGTAAAAAAAAAAAAACCATACGATTAAAGTGATTTACCTCCATTTCCATTTTAAATTGGACATTCTCATGTGCATGAGTTTTCGTAATAAATTGTTTAAATTTGTATAAGAATTTTGAGTTATAAATCTCAAACAATCCCAGAAAGCCCTAATTATTGACATGAAATTCCATATATATATAAAAAAAAATGAAAATTTTGGCATGTTTTCACAGTTTGACGTCTTCTTTCGTGAGTTGATATTTTTCTTTGTCGATAGGAGTGAATTATTGTACGCCGTCTACGTGTACTCGGACAACGAAATATGCAAAAAGAGACAAAAGGACTGCCATTCTTTTTGAAAATTTCTGACCTCAAGTTCATGTTTTAAAGCTGTGTGTGTTGTTCACTCAACACTCTCCTAAGATCTAAGTTCTAACTACTTTGCTTCCTTCTTCTCACTTTCGCTTTGGCTTTGATACATATATATACACGCACACATATACATATATATATATATATGGCATATCTTATGGAGCTGAGATTTCAAATGGCAGCTCACAGGTGAAAGTGGTTGAAAATCTCTAAAAGGATCGAACTTTTCGATTTATAATTCATTTCAAAAGCCCATTATCTTATTAGAGGAAATTCTGCGTTCGAACTCTTATACTATTTTGGTGGATGGTAAATATGTAAGTTTTTTTTTCTTAATGCATAATTCCATCTTATTTTCTTTTATTGTTTTTTTTTTCTGCTCTTTTTGTCAAACTTCATTCTGTTCCACATCAATAACAATACATTATATTATAGTTTAGTCATTTGATTTTGCTGAGGAGATTAATTGTTGGTACCCATAACCTTTTTTTTTTTATAATTATTCTCACATTTTTTATTTACTTGGAGGGAAGGATTTCAAACTTAAGACCCCTTTTTTTTTTTTTTTTTAGAATGAAATTAAGACTCTACTTTTATATAATTTTTAAAATGTTTTTGAAATTATTTTTAATTGCACTCAAATGGAGACCAAAAAAAAAAAGATTTTCCACGCTGGAATAGGCCGACAATATTCATTGACACGCCTATGATATTTCCCATATTTTAGGGGATAATTTTCTCATTTTTTGTGCTAAGACTAATCGATTGACGTACTTGTCAGAGTTATGAATATGGATCACTGAATCTAGACGTAATCTTGGGAACAGGGGAAGCCAAGCCCGAGGCCCGTCTCTCACCTAGAGGACCACCTAAATTCCAAAAATTAACCAACCACCACTGAAAAGGGGTGTTAAGGATTCGGCGCAGAGATAGCGTCCAGGTTCAATGAATCGGATGTGCTAATTTTATCTCCTTTTCTTGGCTTTAACGACACGTTTGTGTGGTGCTGTTTAATGCGTTGCGGACCATATCCTCTGATGAGGAACTTCAAAATCCAACGGGTGGCGCGTAAAACGGGATCGGATCTAAAAACCTGTCCAGGTTCAGTGAATCTAGCCAACTAGCCAATTTGGCCAATTTGCCGGTTTTCCACATTTCCTTTTTCTTGGATTTGCAGCAACAAAATTTTCAATAAAGGAAACAAATTTCCGGACTTTGTGTTTTGCCAGGTTTACCCATTACTTTGCATGCACACATGATACATATATATATATATTTCCATGATGTAACATATATATATATATATACACTTCCATGATGTAAAACATGGATGATTAATTATGTATGACACATAAACCAAACCGGCTTAGCAGAACATTTTAGAAACTGTTTTTGACATTTCCAGTCGAAAAACCAAACCCTAGAAAAACTGTTTTTGACTTCTCAAGTCTAAAAATTATTTTTGAAAATGTTTGAATAATTTGTCACAAGAATTTTAATTATCTAATTAAGAGCTTTTAGTTAAAACTGTAAAATATGATTTTTTTTCTCCTTTTTTTTTTAGGAATTCTTTTAAATAAACTTTGAAATTTGTACTGGAGTTTTAATAAAGAAGATATTATGAACTTCGTTCGAACATGTTTATTTCTTATTTAAAAATTTACAGCTTTTACTTCTTTTTATTGACTAAAAATAAAAATAAAGTTAAAACTCTTCAAAACTGACCTAATATATTCTTGGTGAAAACATCAATAGAATTATGCATGTCATATTTTGCTAAAAATAAACTTTACATGATTTCCCTTTTTTTTTTTTTTTTTTGGCAAATTAAGGAGGTGAGAAATCATTTTGCAAATTTGTTGGTATTAAAATGTATTAAATGTTGGCTACCATTAAGCTAAACTAGCTTGTGACTATTTATATTTATATATAAACTAATGATTACAAAATACGAATACTTTTGAACTACACCTCATAACACAATCAGACACAGATTCATTATTAATTAGGCCAAATTTGTAACTAAAATAATTTTAAGCGTATGAAAAAAAATTCCTGAAAGTTCGTTGAAACGACATCAAAATGACCTTTGAGGAGTAGTAGCAGTCAGTGCACACTAATTAAATAATCTATATAGACCACGAGCGACCGATACTTAAATACAATTGGTTGTTCTAATTAGTCAAGAGCCGCAAGTATTGACCGAGACAAAAATTGCAAACCCACAAGTATTGACTTTTTTTTTTTTTTTTTTTGCCCCGTGAGGAATATTATAAGGTTTTTTTTTTTTTTTGAAAGGTATCGTTGTTAATTTTACTTTTTCTTTATATATATATATATATATATATTAATTAATAATCTTGCCCTTTGAAACTGACAATCATTAGCCATGTATGTATATAATCGTCATTGTTGTGATGTCCTACATATATAATACACATCTCTTATTTAAAAAATAAAAAATATTTGAGGCCGGAGATTCATACATGAAAAAAGAAAAGAAAAGAAAATAACAGTTTTCTATAGATAATTAAAATCAATAGCACGTTTTTTAAAAGGAAAAATACCAAAATAACATATTGAGTTTCATAATTTTTAATAATATAACAGGGGGTAAAATTTGATATGCAAAATATTATATTGTCTTTAAACTCAAATAAGAAATCTCCAAAATATCCCTCACAAACAAAATCCACTTAGGACCCCAAAGTCCTCGAGAACACCCAAACAACTGACCAAAAAATTCGAAACCCTAGCAGACCACACCACTGTCAACTCCAATAACAATCGCCGGAGGTCACGAACCAGATGCCAAGAACTTCGGCGAGATGGCGACGATCGCGAGCTCAGGGGGAAATTGCGATCTCCTCGCTCTATTTAATCTCCACACTTCCCCGATCTCGTCTCCGTCGTGAGATTCACAACCAACACCGTCGCCAAGTCCATTGCGACAATGATTGATGGTGAGATTCACAAATCCCAATAGCAGAAATCGTGAATATTTTCTCCGTCAAATTGGAATCGTGACCGCGAGGTGGGATTCACGATGAAATCAAACGAGTTCTCGTCGGCGGCGGTGCGAAATCTCCGACGATCCTACAGTTTCATATTCTCTGTCTTCGTGACTGTATCCTCCGGCGGCTCCATGGCCAAAATTGGTGGTGGTTGACATGTTTGGGGGTTAGGGTTAAATATGGGGCAGAATTTAGGGACAAATTTGGGCTTTTTGCAATATTCAAAATTTTATAAAAGAAAATGAAAATACTAAAAATAGGTATACAAATTTTTAATTATTAACATTGATTGGTATATATGTAATATTAATTAAAATTTAAATAAAAAAAACAATAAATAAGAATATTTACTTGTTAAATGAAAAATAGTAAATAATGATATTAACTTGTAAAAAATGTATTTACCTGATTTATTATTAGTAAATCTAATATTCACATGATAAATATGATATTTACTCTTTAAATAAAAAACAATAAATAATAATATTTGCATGTAAATATTGATATTTACATTATTTATTTATTAGTAAATCAAATTTTTGTTAGTACTATTATTTACTAATAAATAATAGATTTGTTAATAAATTACTAATAAATATAATATCTGTCAGAAAATAATATATTTATATATTTATTAATTCTTAGTAAATAATAAAATTAATGAATAAATAATACTATTTACTCAATAGTAAAGTGGATTTACCAAGTATAATAGAAAATAAATTACAAAACCAGTAAATCTAATATTTGCTTAATAAATCTACTCAGTTAATTCAAATATTTACAAGTAAATAAATGGATACAATGTATAAAATAAGATGGATTTACAAAATAGGTAAAATCAGTACATCCAAATATTAAGAAATAATAGTAAATCTATATATTTATTGAGAAATAATGGTATTTACGCATAAATCCTTTAATTGTCTTGTATTTATACTTTTTATGTAAATAATTCATTTAAAAAAAAGATTCACTAAATAAATAATAGTAAATCTATATATTTACTAAGAAATAATAAATAATGGTATTTACACATAAATTATTTACTTGTCTTGTATTTTAAACCTGTTATGTAAATAGTAAATCTAAATATTTGCTAAGTATTATTTAAGAAAAAGATTTACTAAATAAATATTAATAATTGCAAATAAATATGTTAATTTTTATTAAATTTCATAAATTATAAAATGTACCCCAAAATTACTCCAAATCTAGCCCTTATTCAATCAAACTCTAAACGTAAATCCCAATTACTATTGATACTGCGATTGTCACTTCTGTCGTCGTCATCGTCACTATATTGCTAGAGAATGCCTCTCGAATCTTCTGAGAGCATTCGTCGTCGCCCCTCGCCCGAGATTCAAGCGCCTCATCTGCAAATTGCAATTGAGTCGTAAAATGTCATCTCATCGGTGAGATGGTTCACAAAGCTTCTAAAGCTGGCATGCGGCAATATCATCACAGATCCAGGAAATGCGTTAGTTTACAGATCACGATCGCACGAAACATCCAATCACTGACCGGAGATCACGACCTTTGTTTCTCCATCGCGATTGGAGATTTGTTAGCTATCTCATCTTGCCATCGACGCAAGATCTGAGGTCCGCCACTGACCGAACAAGAACGACAATTGTGGTGTTGATTTGCGCAGCTGCCACTAGCATCGCAAGCTTACCAGAGTGCCATTGGACATCCTTGGTAGCTACAGTTCAGGCAACCATGGTTTGAGGGCAAAAAAGGAATTTTACCCATACAAAAAGTCAAACCTACTATTTTTTTTTCAATAAAAAGTCATACTTGCTATAAATTAACAATGGATATAAAAGAAATATTATCTAATATGATTTCCCTTTTTAAATATGTAGAGGAAATATCGATAAATATAATACTAGAGGTTATTTTGCTAGTTACCTAATAAATTAACTGAGGGCTTCTTTTGGTGTTTTTGGAGATAGAGTTTTAGATATTAATTTAAAAATATGTATTTGATTAAAATATGAATTGAAAATTTCTGTAGAGGTTGTTTGGATAATACGCTTGAATTGAAAATTTTGTGTTATTTTGATTGGAGTTGAGTTGATTTTTGAAATTATGTACTTGATTCAAAATTAACTGTTTGGAGTAAAAATAAAAATACAAACTTAAAATGTATTTGGAAAAAAATTATCAATATGGATCTTTTTTCCTTGTTTTCGAAATTCTATGTATTTAGAAAAATAATCTCATTTCGACTGAAATAATAAAGTTATAGACTTTTAAAGTTTGAGTTTTTAAATTGGAATTAGAATTAGAGATGTGAAAAAAAAAAATCAATTGAAGAGGGAGTTATGAAAGTTAGCTTGGAAATATGTGTTTGTTGAAGTATAAATTGAAAATAAATTATAATATAGAATATAATATAAAAACTTGAAATGAATTTGAAAAAAAATTATACATTATCATTTTTTGTGATTTGAAAATGAAAATCATCTCATTTTTACTTAGAATAAAAAAGCTATGAATTGTGGTTACATGTATAATCTACTAGTAGTAGCACATTTGATTCCACAAAAAAATACAGATTTCAAATTCCGTTATCCTCAAATTTAAAGGTAAAGTTTCTTGAAGTAAGATAAGATGAAGATTTGAGAATTTTATAATGGGTGTATCTATTGACACCTCCATTTTACTTTACACTTTTCAAAATCATCAACAAATTTAATTTTTATAATTAAAAAAAAGTACTTGTTCCACTTTTTAGTTTTTCAAAAAAACTCTTATAACTAAAATATTTGTCTTACTTCTTTCTTTCTACCTCTACACAATATTTTTTAAAATATGTTTTGTTTTATTTTTTTTAAATTTTTTTCTCATGAGATTTATTTTTTTTATTTTTCTTTTTAGATATTCAATAAAAATTCTTCATTCGTTTATATATAAAAATCTATGAACTTATTTTTTGGCATGCTTCTCCGTGAGACGATAAATCATTGACGATAATATACTGACAAAGCTGAGTATTCCACAAGCATGATTGAAAATATTATGAATTTAGTTACTACTTTTATTAGATAATTAGAAAAAACTCACGATTTAGAGTTTGCATGAATTTCTAATAATTTCTCTTAGTTATTCGTAAAATGAAGAGTAAATTAAATCAATATATTTAATTATATGCCTACATCATCCATACGTATTTTATATTTGCTTGTTATTTTTTTAAAAATAGAAAACTAATTATAACATGAAATTACAAAAACTATTGAAAAATAGGAATAGTAACAAACAAAATAAAAGAATATTCTCTTGAAAATAATCTCTTGTGGAAATGAATTAAAAGATAACAACAAAATATAATATTTAAAAAAAAGTAAGGAAAAAAATTTATAGGAATTTAGATGTACTTGAGCAAAAGAAAAAGTAAATAATTTATTTATAAAGAGTGAAATAAATATTTATTTAATTCTAAAATTAAAATGATAAATAATTTTAAAAAATGAGTGAAAAAAGTAAAATAAATAGTGCCAATGAACCTATCTTACTTGAATAGTCAATTTCAAAGGGGACTTAAAAATACTTTCCAAATTTATCATTATTATTACTATTATTATTATTATTACAGTAGAAGAAGATGTGCATGACTCATGGCATATCCATGGATATATACATAATATAACATACATACATACATACATACACGCACGATTTTTATGTGAACGATTTGAGAATTAATTAAAAATAATGGAAATGAAAGATTAGAGTCCGACGTGGCATTCATGTGGGCCTCCACTCGTTGAGCTACAGTCACCTCCTCCACCTATAAGTAATCCCTCTTCTCTAACTCCGATTCCCCTCCTCCGTAAAACAATAACAGCGTTTAGAGAGAGAAAGAGAAACCCACGGTGAAAGGCGAGAGAGGAGGAGAGAGAAACAGAGAACCCAAAAAAAAAAAAAAAATCATCAATTTCTCTCCTAGGCTAAACCCTAAATCGCCGTTTAGCCTTTCCCTCTCTTCGTTTCTCTCCTTGTCGGAACTCTCTTCGATTTCTCGCTCGCTCGCTCGCTCGTTCGGATTATTGCTCGCTAGGGATTTTCCTTTTCTTCTCGTCGACTTCGTCTCGTTATTTTCCCGGGAAAGTTTCGCAGATTTCTTGTGAGTGTTCGGTGTAACCTTTTTCTTTTTTTTTTTTTTTTCTTTTGTTTCTTTCTTTTTTTCTGGTTTGTTGTCACGCGTTTTGCGATTTCCGCGTGGAATTTCACAATGGCGGTGACTCTCTGTCGCGCATTATGATCTGCGACGTCTGTTTGGCTGCTGAGAAAATTTTTGAGTTAGCAGGAATATCAGGATATAGCTTTCTTGTTTCTGCTGAGAAATTTATGTAGGAATCTTTTTTTTTTCCTTGTACAGGATTTTTACCCGAAATGTTTCTCTGTTAACAATTTTTAGGTTTTATTTCATTTTTTAAAATTTTTGATGCATAAAATTCATTTCATTTTTAAATTAATAATGCGGTAAATTAATAATGAACTTAATTATCCAGGTAGATGTACTGGTTAAAAATTAGTTTTATTTTCCCTTTAATCTTTTGAGTGGGATTTGTAAATAAAATTTGAGGCCCAGAAGACTCTAATCGGTTTGCTTGGTTGTAAGATGTGAAGGTAGATTTTGTCTGTATCGAATTGGTGAAACAAAAAATCGTTTTTTGATTTATTCTAAGATGCCAAAAGCAAATGGTGGGTCACCATGTATTTCCTTATTCGCTTACGGGCTCTCTCTCTCTAGTGAAATCTTCGTCATGGGAATCTTTGATTTTCTGTTATGTGCTTATTTTGAGGAATATTAAATTGTTTGTTGATTATAATTTGCTGGTAAATGTAATTTTTCAGGATTTTTTCAATCATGGTATTCTGGGTTTTTGGCTATGGTTCACTTGTATGGAACCCTGGATTTGAATATGACGAGAAAATTATAGGCTTCATTAAGGACTACAGGCGTGTATTTGACCTGGGTAAGTTTCTAAACCGGTAATTTGCTAATTCAAGAAGCTTTACCATCCTTGGGCATTTTTGTTAATAAGCATTTTTTCCTCTCTCAATTTTACAGCATGCATTGATCACAGAGGTACACCTGAGCATCCTGCACGTACTTGCACACTGGAGAACAAAGAAGGAGCGATATGCGTAAGTATTGAAAATTTGTTAATCCTTCCGTTTTGATCGTGTAATTATCCCATTTTTGCATTTTTTTCCCTTTTTCTATGTGGATCAGTTGTGCTTTTTCTGAATTTTTCTTCTTCTTTACAGTGGGGTGCGGCTTATTGTGTTCGTGGAGGTCCTGAGAGGGAAAAGAAAGCCATGGAGGTACATCTTTCAAGATGATTTATTGATTTAGTTTTGGCTTAGCTTGTTGCACTTGTCGGTTAAATTGCAAATCGGATATAGTCTAGTTGAAATTCGTTGTTATTATTTTTTCTTTGAATAATTGCTGTGAGTGTGAGGTGTTTGGTTATCAAAACACGATTTGTGCCCATTAAGCCGCCCCTGACCTGAAACTTCATCTGTCTTTTACCCTGTTTTTGCATTTGTGCTAATGTCATTTGTTTGTTGGTCTCGTATTAAATATCCATTTCTGTTTTGTAGTTTTTGGAGAGAAGAGAATGTGAGTACGATTCGAAGACTCCTGTGAACTTTTACAAGGTGGGGTCAAGGTTTTGATTTTACTACAGCTTTGCTTTGGACTCTTAAGTAACATCAAGAACAGTTGTTTACTTAATTTTTCGGGCCGTTTTTTGTTGAATCAGGACGAAGACTCCTTGGAGCCTACTTTGACAGGAGTTATTGTGTAAGTGTTTTATTTCATATTTTTATTTTCTTCAATGCATCTATTGTATATTGCGAGCGATACACCTATACGGAGGTATGATTCCTTTTGTCATTCCACTCACATTTCTTGTTCTTTGAATTTACAGTTTCACTTCCACTCCCGACAAAGTATCAAACAAGTACTACCTGGGACCTGCTCCATTGGAGGAAATGGCCAGGTAAAATAAATCAGTTTTTCTCCCCCCGTTTAATCATTGTTTTGGTGCTGACCTTCCTTTGTTCCGATCGAATCGCCACTAACATTCTCCCATCTCTTAAACGTGTTTTCAGTCAAATTGCAACTGCCCACGGACCGTGTGGAAATAACCGAGACTACGTTTTCCTTTTAGAAAAGGCCATGTTCGATATTGGTGAGTCATCTTTTTCAGACCTTTGACAAGGACATATATATATATATATATATAAGAGAGAGAGAGAGAGAGAGAGAGAGAGTGAGAAAGAGAAAAAGAAGAAAGTAGTGCTCACTTACCATGTCCATCTTTTTCAACACATATATATATATATATATATGTATTCAAGCCAAAAAGACGAACTTTTTGACTTAAGGCAAAGCGAGTGAGTTATTAAACCATGTGATTGATATGAGCAGGCCATGAAGATGACATGGTGATAGAACTTGCAAACGAGGTGAGGAAGGTACTCGGAATCGGAAAGGGAATTTCGATCGACAAGAAGTTGGTGGGGCCGCCTCACATCCCGCACAAAGACAACATTCCTAGCCTGCAATTGCATCCGCTTCCGGAAGCCATTGCCATGGACTCATGATAACAGCAAAGACACAAACATTTTCAACTCCTGTTGGTGTTTGTTTAATCTTATTACAAGAGGAACATTTTTTTCTTCCCTAATTTGTCATTTTGAGCTTAAACACTGCATCCCTCTAACCTTTCATGGATTTTGGGTTTGGGTGTTCTTTGGCTTGAGGACTAAAAATTTAACAACAATTTATTTTTTTTTTCTCATCCTTTTTTTTTGTTGGGTTTAACCCACAATACAAGTTTGTTGTAGTGAACTAAGTTTAATCAATTTCGGCTTTTATTGAATTTCCATCGCCATGACTGTCCATTCTTCTCCGATCACGATTTTGATCTGTCCAAGTCCTTTATTTTTATAGCCCAAAAAAAAAAAAAAAATGTTCTGTGCAAAATAAAATTGTTTTTCTATTAATATATAAAAAGAAAATTAGGGTAGGTGGTCTATATTTATTATTTAATCTAATAGATAGGCAAACTTTCTTTTAATTAGTTAATGATTTAATGTGTATATTTTGTTTAATCAATTTTCATTTTTCCTAAACTCCTCCCTTCTCTCTCCTCCCTCTTCTCTTCTCTCTCTCTCCCAACTTTCTTTTTCTCCTTCTACCATGAAGTTTCAGCAAGGTAGCAATCATGAGACTAACAGTGATCTCATGATTGTTTTTCTATTAATATATAAAAAGAAAATTAGGGTAGGTGGTCTATATTTATTATTTAATCTAATAGATAGGCAAACTTTCTTTCAATTAATTAATGATTTAATGTGTATATTTTGTTTAATCAATTTTCATTTTTCCTAAACTCCTCCCTTCTCTCTCCTCCCTCTTCTCTTCTCTCTCTCCCAACTTTCTTTTTCTCCTTCTACCATGAAGTTTCAGCAAGGTAGCAATCATGAGACTAACAGTGATCTCAAGCTATGCGACGACGGAATCTATTGTTCATCGTTCATGGAGTTCCAGTGAGGTTGCGATCTCCTTACCTTCGAGATCCGATTGCAGTTGTAATCTAATCACTACCAATGGGATGCCCAACGACAAGGATGATGACAAGGCGAGGTTAGCGACAGTGGGGGACGGAGAGAGAGTTGACCTTTTTTTTTTTTTTTTTTTTAATATGGTCAATCAATTATTAACTACAAAATAATATTATAGTCAATCAGTGATTGATCAGGTCAATCAATGATTGATTGATTTGAATGATTGATTGATTTGTTTGTCTTCAATCTGTGATTGATCACAAAAATTTGTGAGAGTGATTAACCATTTAGAAAATTGATTAACCATTCTAGAAAAAAAAAACGAGGGGGGCTTTTTAACTAATTTTTAAAAACTTGGACCATTTATTAAAAAACTTATTAAAAAAAGGTCATTTAGCTATAAGCACCTTTAAAAAAGAGCTAAAATACAGATTTGGATCAAAGCAAAAAAAAAAAAAAAAAGTGAACATCTGGACGGCATATTTTTAAAGTAATTGATGAGGAGGTTGTTTACCTACCAGCTAAGTACTTTTGAGTTTAAATATTTATAAGTTCTCAAGTGTTTTTGTCAATTTAATATGTTTTTATGTGATATTGTAAGATTTAAAAACAAAAAGAGGATTTAGACGAACATGTGGCAAAATGGGATTTTTTTAGAACTAATTGGAAAGAGCCATGAGAAAAGAAAGTAAACCAAAGCATGCCGGATAAAAAAAAACCCAAAAAGAGGATCCTAAAGTCATCAAAAAGAAGAAGCAGAGAAGTAAGAAACAAGCTGCAGCACGCTAAAAAGGTGTTGTAGCGCGCGCCCTTTGTTTCAGCAAAGAGAGCTTGACTGCAGACTGCAACGCAGCTGCCAGGCCAGAGAGAGCCTGACTGCAGGTTACAGCGAATAAAAGGCCCGTTGCATCCCGCTCCCAACCAGTATATGGGCGCTGCAGTGGGCCTTTCATCCACTGCAGAGGGCCTTTCATCTGTTGTAGCGCGCCTCCTCAGATGTTTCCCAGATGATGACTGTTTTGATGATTTGAAGGATTGTTGATTGAATTTCATCTTAAATCATTTCTGTTTCTTTGTGCTTTTTCCTAATTTGATTTTTCATTAAATTAGAGTTATTAGATGTGTAAAATTGATCTTGAGAGAGTTAATTTTATATGTTAAGACTTGGAAAACACAACTCAAAATAATATTAAGTTCAGGAGACTAATATTACTTGGGTAATCACTAAATTAGATTTTACTTAATGAATGCTTAATTGATTGAGTTAATAGGGAGATTAATTTGATTAATTATGCATATTATTTTACTCGGCACTTGGGAGAATGAGTAAAATTAAAATTGGAATATAAGATTAATGATTTGGGTTAAATTGTTTGACAAGTTTTTGAATTAGAATAAGATAATCAAGTTAAGTGAAATCAAAACCCCTTAACCACATATTAGATTGAGTTACTTTCCATCTATATCTCTACTTGCATTGATTTACTTGTTTTTAATTTAATTTAGTTGTTTAAGTTAGTTTATTTTTCATTTTATGATAAAATTGAATTACGACAAACGTAATACTTAGCATCAATCTAAAAAACAATTCATATGAATACTCACTCACTCACTATAGACTATCAAAACTTGATAACCTTGTATACTTATGAGTTAACACATCACAATAGTCCAGAACTCAAACAACATATCAAACAAGGACGTATAGTGACATGAACACATTGATATACAGCTACAATGCAAGAAAAACAAAAACCTTTACTTTAGAATGTTCAGTAAATAATGACATGAATATTATTTAAATAAACTCATTAAATGTTTTGAAGTCGATATGCAATGATATATTATCAATATAAGTTAAACCAGAATGACAAGAATCTTAGAGTATGTAATTAATACACAAAGAATATAAAGTCAAACTATAATGACAAAATCTCGAAATACAATGACTGACATGATTCTGATGACATATGTAGCCAAGCGTATAAATGTATATAGAAATCATTATATAAAAAGTCAATTTTTAGAGTTTTATTTTAAATATGTCTATTTTTTATAATATTACGTAAATGTTTATTTAAAAAAAATAGCTTGTAATGCTTATTTTGTCATTTTACTATATATTTAACATAATTTTCCTTCATTATGATTCATATTTTTTTTTATTTATTCATCATATTGTATATTTATCTTAGTGACTAGTTATTTATTATAATGATGACTTATTAGTATAATTAAGATTTTTTACAAATATATTTCTTAAACATGATTTAGATTTCTTAGAAACCTATTTTTTTTTAAAATATGATTTAGGTTTTTTATGATAATTGTAACGGTATTGTGATAATTTATTTATTTATTATTGGTATTGTTTTAATAGTTAGTTTCTAAAGTTTAAATATGTGATGAAATTATTTATTTCTTTACTATAATTGCTATATCATTATGATGTCTTTTAAATATGTTATGCTTTTTTTTTTCTTTATGATATTATTCTATCATTATGATGTCTTTTTTTTTTTTTTTATGATAATTACTATATCATTACCTTTTTTTTATGTTTTAAAGTATTCCATATTTCTTTACAATATCTATTTAATTTTTTATATTTTCATTGTAAATTTTATTTTAATGATCAATTATTTATTATAATGATTATTTTTCATATACTTGTTATATAATTAATATCAGTTGTAGTTCTTTTGTCTTTATAATAAAGTGAGTAAAATGGTATTTTTCTTCCTTTGAGTAATTGGCCTAAAGAGTCTCTGAATTCTTTTGAAGGTGACGGTTTGGTCTATATTCTTTTTTTTTAGCCGAGATAAATCTAAACTCTTATTTTTTTGTCATTACAGTCTTTTTTGTCAAAAAAACAAATGGATTGGTTATGTGAGAAGCTCATTTCTTGCTTTTTGAAGGTCAAATAGGTAATTTCCTATCCAAATTAGGTTTTGAGGGGCAAACTAGATCGGAAACTGGGGGGCCGAACCATATAGGAAGCCTTGGGGGGAAGCTAGCGACTTGGAAAGGGAAGGGAACTAGATCGGAAGCTTCGAGTGGATCCGACGACCTAGAAACTTGGAAGGGGGGCGGGGGGGCAACCAGATCGGAAGCTTGGTAGAGAGGGTGATCGGAAACTTGGTGGGGGGGGGGGTGAATTAGATCAAAAGCTTATGCGAGGGTCGATGACCTGGAAATTGGGGGAGGGGGGAAAGGCCAGGCCAGATCAGAAGCTTGGTCTGGTTTTGATTTTTAATTAGAACAAAAAGAGGAGGGAGAGAGAGGAGAAAGGGGGGGAGGGGGGAGGGAAGGGGAAAGAGAGGGACTTTTTATGAGATTTGATGATATTTTAGTCTTTTTACTACAAAAAAAGAGTCTATTTTAGCAAGATTTCGTTAAAAATTTAACGGAATTTGATGGAAATAATTGTAATGGCCAAACAATAAGAGTTTAGGGTTATCTCGGTAAAAAGAAAAAAGAAAAAAAAAACAGGGATCAAACCGTCACCTTCGAAAGAGTTCAGGGACTATTTAGGTCAATTATTCTTTTCTTTTTTATAAAAGATTTGTTTAGTTTTACATTTTTTAAGATATTTTTTCTTCTTTTTTTAATCAATTATTTATTTGTTTAGTTTTAATTCTTGATGAAATAGTCATATGGTCTTTATAAGTATCAATTTAGACATTCATGTAAATAAAAAAAATGGACATTTTTTAAATCGTAGTGTTCAATTTAGACATTTATGTAAATAATCCACACACACACATACATACATACATACATACATACATATATATATATATATATATATAAGAAAATTAGGTCGAGAGTCATGTTTTGAGATGAGAGCTTTAAGTCAAACTATAACAAGTTTTCAAAATGCAAAGACATGATTCTACTTATTCGAATGACAAAATACGATGATATATGGAGTCAGATACATTGAGAGTCATCCAAACTACAAAAATTTTTTCTTTTTGAGTTTGGAGAATTATTGCTAGATGTGTCTAGTTTATCATCATTTTCCAGGAGCTAAGTTTTTCCATTTTGGTTGTTTAGATTCTTACATAGATGATAAGTTTTTTTGGTGGAGGATTCTCCTCTGCTTTTATATAGAAATTGTTATTGTATTAGATGCTTATTGATTATAGTTACATATTCTATATTCTATAAAAAAAAAAAAAACGATGAAATATAAGTATACTAATGACAAGTATATAACAATGACAATGATGTTCTTATAATAACATGAAATCAGTATATAGTGTTTTCTTCCCCCTCCCCATTTCTTCTGTTGGATGTAAAAGGGTTTGGGCATCAGAGAGTAGAGGGCAGTAGTGACACTTTTAGACAGGTGGGTGGCGGCAGGAGAAAATTTGAGAGGAAAAGAAAATGGTAAAGATGAGAGAATTAAATAATTTGTAATTTTTCATATACAAAATATAGAGAGGTTGGATCGGCTTGGATTAGGCATTTTGAATGTAAAAAATACACGATTTCCCATCTTAATCGATGTAAAACCAATGCAATCAAGCTGAGGTTGATTATCAGATTAAAATGGATTGGATTGAACCAGTCTGTTGAGCAGTTGATTGGATCAGATAAACCCTTTGTTCAAATCATCGTTCTCGATCCTTAAAAAAAAAAAAATAACACATGCAAAAATTACTGGATTGTATATATAATATTACTTATGGTGTCATCTTATAGTTTTCAAAGGTGTTTTGACGAGGTCTTAAGGTGGTCCAATGGTTATGGGTAGGATCATGAGATGGTTCATTCCAATCGGCGAAGTCACATTCCAACATGATTTTGGGATTTATCTATATCCACAAGAGCCCACTTTGTTACTCTCAATGAATTTTCTACTCTACTTATACCACAACAACAAAGCCTGAGTTTGCATAGATGAGAATACTGATTTATTATTCCCCCTAGAACCAAAACCAGAGAGATTCTTTCAGTCCAAAAGCGAATATCGATCGGTAATTAAAATCAGAGATCTAATCACACTTTCTTAAAATTATTTTGTGCAAAATTGACAGAATGGATAAAATTAAGGAGTGGTGATTCTTGAAATCAACTCATTTCAAAATGAGTTATCATTTCGAAACAGTTCAAACGTGTAAAACAAACACATTTTTAAAATGTGATTGGTTATGAAATTATTCAAGCTTAAAAACCAAACTAGGGAAAATAATAAGCTACCCTACAAAAAGATGAGGTATCACAAATAATTGTACCTTCAATGGCAAAAGATTGAACATGATCGATAAAAACAACAACATTTTTTGTTGTCACTTTTCATATTAATTAGAGTACATGGTATCGATTGAGGGACTGTTAATTCCTCAATAATTTGATCATCACTTTATGTGGAATTATTTTTTATGACAGATTCGATATATGAGGTGATAAATTAAAGTAGAAAGTATATAATTTAAAATTAAAAAAAAAAAAAAACTAAAAAGAGTTTTTTTTTTTTTTTTTGGTGGGCTTGAAATACGTAAAAATAAAGGTGGTGACAAAATGATGGTGGAATTAATAAAATAATGATGTGAATAAGCAAAAGACATCATTGATATTAGCCCATTAGGCAAGGTGTCAAAATCGACTATAGATTTCTTTCTGAATCTTGTAGAGCCGATGAGCAGAGTGAGGAGTTCCTAGCCCAACCTCTGTTCTAGCTTTGCAAATAATTCATATGCCAAGAACAAGTGAGACGTAGATCTAGAACAACAGAAAAAATGGATAATTACAGATACAATTTAACGACAATTTAACACATGATCACGAAAAATAGAGGTTTTGAATTGCATCAAGGTAGCCTGATTTTGCTCCATATGTTTCCAAAAAAAAAAAAAAATGAAAAATGAAAAATCTTAATCTAACAAGACGTTACAATAGAAACATTGAGGAGATTTGGATGGTCTAAAATAGAAATCTTTTGGGCAAATCTTACACATGAAAAAAAAAAAACAAAATACCGGAAAGGGAAAAAGCTATGTACCACACAATGGATTTGTATGGAAAATTCTCAGGGGAGGAGACAGATGGTGCGGCAGGTGGGACAAGAGGGATGAGAAGACAGCCATTGGTGGATGCAGTGGTCATGGAAGCCATGGTTACATCTCCCCATGACCCGAATCTCCTGCCCTTCCTCGAACTCCGACAGGCAGATGGCGCACTCCGCTGCGGTCTCCGCCCCCGACAGCTTAGCCTTCACCCCCGCCGAGTACACCACCAGCGCCGGAAGCGCCGCCACCACAGCACCCGCATTGCCCTTCTCCTGCTGCTGCTGCTGCTCATCGTGGCCAGCCCCATTCATTGATTGCTGCTGTTGGTGCTGCTGGCGGTGCCCGCGGAGGAAGCAGCGGATGGCGGTGTTGAGAGCCAGCGCGCACATAAGCGCGCACAAAAGGATGATGAGGATCATGGCCGCGTTGGCCTCGAAGTCACCCGTGCCCGAGTAGGGCCGCCACCGGCAGCTGTGGCCGTCGCATGACGTCGTGGTCTGCGGCGGCGACGGCGGAGGGGTGTGGCTGTGGGTTGAGTTTGCATGCCGCGGCGGCGGCGGTAGAGGCGAAGGAAGTTCTCTCATTTGGTGACTATTACTATTTTGCTTGCTCAGAAAGAGACTGCAAAAACGGAATAGACAAAGATAGAGGGGGGGTGCTAAAAGAGAATTGCTTGGGATTGGAGAATTGGATGATTTATAGTCTTAAAAGGCAGCAAGTAATGCATACGTGCACTAGAGGTTTACAAATATTTGTCATGTTTTGTGCGCTGGTTTTAGAACCTCTCTCTCTCTCTCTTTATATATTGTAATAAAACATTATTCAATATTGCTTTTTGCTCAATTCATAAAACACATATATATATATATATATATATATGTATATTGCTTTTTACTCTCTATAGCTCCTTTTCTTTTCTCTTTCACATCTATCAGGGAATTTGTTAGGGCCTACCTCGTTATACCAACGACAAAAGATGGATAGACATATCTACTGGACTGATTGTGGCGTTTTTCTGTGGTGGGCACACAGAAATGTCACGTACCTTTCAGCTCTAAGTGAGTGTGTTATATTATAATCATATTATTATTATTATTATTATTATTACTTTTTTTAAAGAGTTTAGTAAAGCTTTGTCTATATTTGATATATAGATTTGTAAAGAAAAATTCAAATAGATTCTAATTAAACTTAATTTTCTCTCTCTCTCTCTTTTTTTTTAAATCGACATCACATTAATCTTTCTCTTTTTCAAACATCATTCCAAAAAGATTTTTAAATTTTCCTTTATCATATATATGTGCTAAAAAACTATATTTTTACTCAAAATGAGAAAGGGCCCTACCAACATACTAAGAGAATTCCCAATTAAAAAAACAAAAAAGAAAACAATTTAATTGAACTAGTAAAAATCTAACAACTTAGAATTTTATTCTACCTAATTCTTATATCTTATTACAAAATTCTTCTTATATTGTCCAAAACAGTTAGATTACATCACATATAGCTGTATCAAATAATTTAAACAAACTTACTAAAAAGCTGATAAATGAGAACTAGCTCCTACTAAAATATATATTTTCCATGTCCTACGATAAAATAGTATATAATCTTTCATCGATACCCAATGCGTCGACAATAATTAATGTGAAGCAACTATATTTGTAACAAACAAAATCATGGGTTTTCTACCTATTCTTTGTCCATAAATTTTGTACAAATAGAAATAATTATGGATATTACTTACACACACACACTTATATATATATATATATATATATATATATTTAACAAACATCGCACGCCCATGCCACACCAATAATTGATGAGAAGCGACTATATTTTGCTAGAAAGAAAATCATGGATTTCAATCCACCTATAAATTTGGTACAAAATAGAAATGATAATGGATTGCACAGATGTGTGTGTGTATATATATATATAAATCTTAGGAGATCATGATCTGTTTTTACTTTATTACTCTTGTGAGACGAATATAAATCATAAGTAAGTAGTAGAATGAAATTGACTAATTTCACAGAGGTCGAACATGACAATACTTTAAAGACTTACTAATAAAAAAGGACAACTCATATGTTATTAATATTAGTATTTAAAAATCGAGATTAGAGTTGATTTTCTTAGTTGTTGTTGTTGTTTTTTTTTCTTTTATTATTATTAATATTATTATTATTTTTTTTAAGTATATAGTAGCTAGGTTGAAACTAGCAAAAATGCCGTTTATGGATTTATTAGCCAGCTTTTTTCACATGGTTAATTTGATCAACTCATGATGAACATTGATTAGTGGAGGGGTGATGATATGGAAGGAACAACAACAAATCATAAAAATGAGCTACAAGAGATGTTTCGATGCAGATATAGTATACTAGTTGGATATATAATTACTTGACTTGATTGTTAAGTGAATATATTATTTGCTTTTGATAAATTATTGTCACCTTTAGAATACTAATGCTCACAATTTACAAACTTAGGTAGTGCAGTACATAAGGCCTTCATGACCATGACATTTCACATTTGTTTATATTATACTATTTTAACTTATACCTACATACATAATATTATATATATATATATATATATATATAAACGAATCTACTCTTCTCATCTATACCTTAATAGTCAGACGACTTTGACATGACATTTTTTTAAATTATATTTGTCTATTTCGCGTCCTTGCGCGCGTTACGTAACTAGTAAGAATAATATAGATAACAAAGATATGTCTCAAAGATTTTCAAAGAGGCGTGTAGACACTTCTAAAGGCCCGCCTGTAACATTTGGTTGCCAAGCATCCGCAAATTATTTCTTGTAGGTCCACAAAGAGTAAATGAGCATGAACTAATCGATGGACTTGGGCATGGCTATTTGGTACGACACGACAGTAAATTTTATGAACTGCCTATCAATTATGATTATGCCACTTGTTGTTGACAAGTCTCCCGAATTTCAAGATATACATATTATGTTTTATATATACATATATATTCATATACATATATATATATATATATTATACGTATCTAAAGTCTAGATTCATCACCTAAGCTTTTAAAAAGCACTTTTTTTTTTTTTTTGGTGCGACAAAACTGTTGAATTTTTATTTGTTTTAAGATTGAGTATTATATTTAAGGAGGTTAACAAATGTACTAACTTCAAAATAAATTAGTTAGGCGTTAAACCTCTTATATATTATATTTTCAGAGCAGTTGCTCATAGGCAAGAAAAAAAAGAGGGGAAAAAAGTTAGAGAAGGAGTATTAATTGTATTTGCATATTAGGAGTTAAAAAAAAATTAATAAATCTGTCCATCTCATACTCGGGACATGTGCAATTCCATTCGAAAATAGTGTGTGAATCTAAAGATACATTATAAATCAAGAGACACAAATATAACAATATGCCCCTTACTAGATAGACATACAATCTATTAGGGCCGGCAATTCCAGACACGATACGAGAACGACATGTAATAAATGGATTTGGACCGCATGTTTAATAATTGGGTCGAAATTGGGTCGACACGTTTAACACGAAAATAAATGGGCCGGAAACGGGCTAACACGATTAACACGTTTAACACATTTATGTTAGAATTTTCAAACTATTCTAAAGCTCTTTTTATAACAAGGGCCGGCAATTCCGGACACGACACGGTGACACGACACGAGAACGACACGTAATAAATGGGTTTGGACCGCACGTTTAATAATTTGATTGAAATTGGGTCGGCACGTTTAACACGAAAATAAATGGGCTGGCCCGAACACGGCCCGCGAACACGATTTGCCAGCTCTACAATCTATACCCTTTCTAAAATACTACAAAATCTTAAGTTCTCACTTTCTCTTATTATGAACTTAGGTTATGAATGATTAAATTAAAAAAAAAAAAGCGATTTTTTTTTAAATTTAAAGTGAAAATATTTAATATTCTATTTCATGTATGAATTTGTTAATAGACTAACATGCAACCAGCCAAAAAAAAAAAAGCCACAACCAAAGAAAGAAGTTAAATTGAAATTCTCCTCTCTCTCTCTCTTTCTTTTTTCTTTTTTTGATAAATTATTCATGTAATCTTTAAACTTTTAAGTTTGCACAATTTTAATCCACGATCTTTTTTCCGTACTTGTTAGACTTTCTCTAAACTATTAAATATTATTCTAATAGTCATTCATGTTAATTTTTAGATAAAATTCATTAATAATTCAATCATAAAATGATATCAATTAACATATTATATTTAAAAATTAAAAAAATATATATTATAATAATATTTTTAATAATTTATGATTATTTTAATTATGAAAAAAAAAATAAATAGATAAAAGTTATATAAATTTAAAATTTTAAAGACGAATACAATAACTCATCATTTTTATTTTTATTTTTCCAACTTTTCCCCTACTCTCTAGGGTTAGGGGAGTTGGGGGACCCACCAAGCCTAATTGGCAAACCACAATCCACAAATGTCATGTAGGGGAAATGACCCTCCAGCATGTGATAATTATGAATGTGCTTGGAAGTTTCCTGAAGAAGAAGCAATTTGATCCCACATGCCCCATATTAAAAATGCCACATGCCCAACAAGAAAATGGAAGCCAAGCAAATATTGATTTTGGAAATTAAAAATAAATAATTAAATAAATAAATAAAAGGATTATAATAATATAATTATGGAAAGAGAGAATCTCACAATCAATTGCCTGCACAACAGGGCAAAATGAAGAAATGGACAAAGTGGGACCCAATTGAGGGTTAAGCATTTTGGACCTAATAAACGTGATTGTCGTTTAGACAGGAAATTAATTTGTCAGTTAAGGGTTGTTTTCAGTGTCTCGCACATATCAGGCTCTCACTTTAAGTGTACCTTTATAAGAAGGGAATAGAGATAGGTTGACTGTACACAACCTATCCATTCATCTTACAAGTACATGCATGTAATTTGTCTAATTTTTATCGTGAAAATTAAGTTATCTAATTTTTATCGAAAAAAAAAGGTTATATAATACAATTTTTATATGAATTTATATTCACATTACAGTTTATTTTTTATTTAGATTTTATCATCTCGGTTAGTCTAGTCTATTCATGTAAATATAGCATATATTTCAAATTTCAAAATCTGTGTCAAAATATGAAAAATGATGTATTTTGTAGCATTCCTTTAAACTTCTCAATGTTATTTGTTTTGTGGATACTATTCATGGAAGTAAGCTGGGCCAGACTGCTTCTGTGGAGAAAACTCCCTTAGATTCACAAGACAATACTTTCAAGGTCCGTTCGGTATATATGATAAAACTTTATTGGATAGCATAATATTAGAGGATTGAATTGAAATGTATAAAAAATGATATGGTTGAATTTTAGCTATTATTATCATATATTTGATATCAGTGTATAGACGTGTATAGTTATGGACTGGATGAGCTTATCTATTCTAGTCTTTTAAAAATTTTTCATGAAACTGATGATTAAAATTCAGTCATGATCAGTCCTCCTTAATCCCGTGCACCAAACAAACCCTCAAGGGGAGTGCCCCTTAAAAAGGATATATATGGATTATTATCCTCGCTATAATAGTTTTAGTTTTTTTTTCTTCGATTAAATAAGTATAAATGGAAAAAAAAAGGGCAAAAAAATGTAAAGATATATATTTGAGAGGCCGCTTTCATAATTTTCTAATGTTATCAATTTTCTTAATTAGGGAGATATAAGGATTTTTTTTTTCATTTTCTCAATTAAATCCTTAGGGTTATTATAAATATGTCTTTATGAACCTCTTATCTTTAGAGGGGGAAAAAACCATAGTCAAGAGAGATTGAAATGAGAACTAAAGCTAAATACCCACACACCCATTAATTTTTAAAGAGAAGGATAGCAAGAAAATATCGAAAGGTCTTGAACAACCCAATTTTACACATTGACCCATAATTAGTGACCCATAACCATGTAGGTTACTCTATGTAAAAATAAAATAAGGTTAACTTGCTAATTTCACTTTGTTACATTGTTATTTTGGCAAACTTGCCTTTCAAAAACACCACTATATACTACAATGTCCCGGAAAAACAAAGCTAAATTGTGAAAATAACCCTTTTAATAAATATATTTATATATATTTTTTGTCTTCCTTAATGTTTGCTTGGGCTTTAACCCTTTATACTTGTCTAATTGGAGGTAAAAAAAAAAAAGTGAAGCTATTATAGCTAGGACAATACTAGTACATTTAAGGGACAATCCCACAAATGGCAAAAAAAAAAAAATAAATAAATAAATAAAGAAAGAAAAGGAAATAAATAAGGACTAAATATTAAATTTATCAGGTAAATAATTTATTATTTTTATAAATATATTATTTAATTACTGTTTACCTTTTATTTACCTATTAAATTTGCTATTTACTAAAAAATGTTTTAAAACCTTGTCTTTATTTGAATTTAAAAAAAAAAAAAAAAAAAACTGACCGGGTTTGACCTCTATGGGCTTTTAACTTAGTGGGCCCATAAGGTTGGAGCCCACTATCTCTTGCTCAAAACCCATCGTTTTTTGGCCCAAAGAAACACAGCCCATAGTCGTAAAAAAAAAAAAAAAAAACAAAAGAACTTGTCACCCAAGTCAGGCCTAAGCGAAAGAGAGAAGAAAAGAACGAAAAACCCTCTCTCTCTCTCTCTCTCTCTCTCTTTCTCTCTCAGTCTTGTTCAGTCTAAAAAATCTCTGAATATTTTTCTGAGCTCATCTTCTTACCCAGAAATCAATCTTTTCGCATTTTTCATTTCCGAAGAATCATGGATCTGAAGAAGGATCTGGATGCCCCTCACTCCATGGGAACCACCATCATCGGCGTCACCTACGACGGCGGCGTCGTCCTCGGCGCCGACTCTCGCACCAGCACCGGTTCTCTTCTCTCCTCTCTCTTTCATTTTTCACTTTTTCATCCGAATCAAACCGCCCTTTGATCGGAATCATTTCCTCTGTTTTCTTTCTATTTCGCTTCTTTTCTGTTCTTGTTCTAGTTCTATTATGAATTTATGCCCTACCTAAAAAAAAAAAAAAATCCAAATTTGGTTCCTAATTTCGTGTTTTTCGTGTAATTTTGTGTGTTTGATTAGGTGTTTATGTTGCGAATCGTGCTTCGGATAAGATTACTCAGCTCACCGATAATGTCTATGTTTGTCGCTCTGGATCGGTATTCATCTTTATCTTTCCTCTTGTATTACTTTTTCTTTTTCTAATGCAATTATTCGGAGAATTTTAGGATTTTTTTTTTTTTTGGTTCCAATAAGGCGCATTTAGCTTTTCTGCCAAAAAAAAAAAAAAAAAAAGAAGCGCATTTTGCTTGTATTATGACAATTACAAACTCAAAATTTCATTTTTGGTTTAAATAGAAGTAATTAATTTCATTTCTTGTTACTGAGGAAAAGTTTTGTAATCTTCAGTGATATGGGATTTCCATGGAGGTGTGATGAGGGTTAATTTTTTTCCCCCCCTTCTTTCTATTTTATGATAATTTATGGAATAATGAGTAAAGTTCTATCACAAAGGAAAATAGCACAAACTAAATGCAGTTACCTTGCTTTAGCTATATATAAGCCTTGTATATTATTATATTGGTAGACTTATAGCTCAATGCTATAGTTTTATGCATTTGTACGGTTATGATTCTGAGATCGTGTGTGCAATGCAGGCTGCTGATTCTCAGATTGTCTCAGATTATGTGCGTTATTTCCTTCACCAGCATACGTGAGTTACATACTGCTGTTTATTTGCTGTGAATTCATCGTTACTCACAGTTTACCAGTTTTATGCATTGATGCACTCTTTGTTATGAAACCCTTTTGAACAGGATTCAGCAAGGTCAGCCTGCAACCGTTAAAGTTGCTGCAAACCTCGTTAGGCTATTGTCTTACAATAACAAGGTTGGAATTTCTCGAACTCAGGGTCTATCCTTGTTATAGTGTACCTTTTTTTAAAGGTTTCAACAAGTATAAGAGATATCGGTTTTGGTTTAGTTCAATATTTGTGCTTTCGGATAGTGAAACAATTTTCTTTTTCTACACTGACTTGATAGAGAAAAACGGTCAGCAAAACTTGTGCTTAGCAAAGGTTTGTTTTACATTCCATTATAATATATGATAATAATTCAATGACATATCAATATCTAGAACATAAGTTTTTCTGTGCCCTTAAAATCGACGGAGACGGTGGAGATCTTCTCCACAAGGTGTCCATAGTATTCCAGACCACTGTACACATGTACTCATAATTAATCGCACTGAATTGCTTCAAGTCTCGATTTTCTTATGCTCCTTTTTTCCTGTGTCACGTAGTTCCTGGTTCTGCTGGGATCAGCTTTTAATGTTTTGGTTAAAGTAGATATTTAATATGATTATATTGAGTTGGCGTAGACGTGTAGTCAGTTAATTCAGTGGTGCTCAACTATTTTAAACATCCATTTTTGTTCGCCCCCCCTCCAATTTTCCCTTGTTTTGGTGCAGGGTTGGGTGTTTAGTGTTCACATGTTTAATGTCTTGTTTGTGTTAAAGTATTTCTAGTTAATTTGTGTATGTTGTTCACTATAATTTTCTTGACTTGGCAGGATATGTTACAAACTGGTATGATAGTTGGTGGGTGGGACAAATACAATGGCGGTAAAATATATGGAATTCCACTTGGTGGAACAATAATAGAGCAGCCATTTGCTATTGGGGGTATGTTATTCTTGCGTAAACTCTCAACGAGTTGAGTTTCCCTTCAAAATTAGGTATCAAGTTGCCATTTAAAATATAATATGCTATTCGGGATGTTTCCCATTTGACCTTTCAAGGTCAGTAGTAACATATCATTTTGGACCTCACTAAACTCTATTGGAAATCATTTATCAAATTCTCTATCTCTCTCTCTTGAAGTTGGTTTTGGCTTGTCTTCTTAACTGGTTTAGTTGTGGAGCTTTCATTTATGAGTTCATAAAATAGCAGGATTTAGTATCATGTTCTGACACTAGGGCCCTGCCACCCCCTTCTTTGTAAGGACGGTTCACTACACTCTGTTAGATTGATATGAACTTGATTGCTTTTCTAATGTTTATAGCTCCTTCATTTAGTGAATGTCCCTGAAAAATGACTCATGCTCTACGATTGTTTGTGCTTCTTTAGGATCGGGCTCTAGTTATTTGTATGGATTCTTTGACCAAGCATGGAAAGATGGAATGACCAAGGATGAAGCTGAGGTATGCGTTCCTTGTTAAATGTGAATGCAGGAATCAGTAACTGCCTTGAATGGATCAAGTGTTAGGTCTCCTGTTTAATCATAGGAATTGTTAATCTCGGAAATCATGTGTGAGAAGGAAAAAAAAAAGACAAAAAAGAGAGCCATTTGAGAAGAGAACCTGTTGTTATTTCCCTGTTTTCCCATTTCCACTTACAGCTTTTTTTGATATTCTGCTGCAGCAACTAGTGGTCAAGGCAGTTTCCCTTGCCATTGCTCGTGATGGTGCCAGTGGTGGTGTTGTTCGCACCGTCATTGTAAGATGTTCTCAAACACTTATTGCCACTGTCATATTTTTTTTTTTGTTTTTTTTTGTTTTTTTTTTTTGTTTTTTTGCACACTCTAACAAATTGGCTAAAATTCCTTGTCCTCGTCGTGGTTTTGCAGATAAATTCCGAGGGAGTGAGCAGAAACTACTATCCAGGGGACAAACTTTCACTTTGGTATGAGGAGCTGGAGCCTCAGAACTCGTTGCTGGACATACTCAATGCTTCTAGTCCGGAGCCGATGAACATACAATGATGATCTTGCAGTAGCCTGGCTACAATCGCCATTGTTTCCTTTCTCTGCAAACTTTGTTTCCAATATGAGAACGTTCTTTGCTCTGGAAAAAAAATTATTGTACTTGTGGTTTAGGTTATGCATGTTGCTTCAATTTATAGGGAGTCTTAACTTTAAACTATTTCAGTGGCGTTGCGAAATGCTAATTTCTGGTTCTTTATCATTTGGCACACCGGAAGGGTGAAGATGAGGGAGAGGAAAAATAGTTATTTTCGTTATAGATAGATCCAAAGCCAAGTTCCCTTTTGGAACTACCCGAGATGGAGTTTTCACTACTAAATTCTAGAACTCCCAAATCTACATTTCTTTTTCTCTCTTTTCTTATTTTTGTAGTCCATAAATTTTTAATTTTAAATCAAATTTCATCCGGCATATATATATATATATATTTAACACATTTTATTATACACCATTTTTGAAATACAGTTCATCTTCAATTCATGTATCTTTCACAACGCACATTTTCAAATTAATTTTCACTCGGTCTCCAATTGTCACCCCAAATAATTTGCTCTTCTAAATCTTGTTAAAATTATCAGTTTTTTTCCTTGAAAAAGAGAGAGCATATTGCAAGGACGACGGGTAGAAAAAAAATTCCGAATTTTGAACAATTTAGTTAACTACGTTAATTTTAGTCTCTTTACTCTGAGGTTCAAATAAAAATTGTATGGTAGGGTACAGTTTTAAAAAGACCTTACAAGTAGAATATACTAGGGTTTTTTTGAAAGTATGGAATATACTAGTTTAATGGTTACAATATTCATAAAGTTTAATTAATAGGGCGGTTCATTTTATATAAACAGAAGCTAATCCTTTTAATGATAAACACCATCTACCAGCAGATCATATGCTTTATTTATTTATTATTATTATTATTTTGCAAATAGATTAGATGCTTTTTTTTTTTTTGGGGGGGGGGGGGGGGGGGGGTAAATCAGCAGATTAGATGCTCGTAGCATTAGCCATGGTTCTTGCTTTAAAATTATTTATAACCAAAATTAAAAGGACTAAGATCACAATTGTCAGCTTCCTTTTTTTTAAGGCAAAAATAAAAAAAATAAAAAATGACGAGCGTATAAAATATCTTATCTTAAAATAAACAAATAAATCTCAAGCAAAGCAAAGTCACCTGACAAATGCATATACACACGTACATATATATGTGTGTGTGTGTGTGTGTGTATGCGATACACACATGGAGGATTTTCCATAATTTTGGGCAAAAGATTTGGTGGTTGAGGTTATAGAGTCCATCGGCCAAAAGAGAGAGAAGGCACAAAGACGTAAAACAGTTTCACAGCAAACGACAAGTAGAGGACAGAAAAACAGAGAAGAAAATGAGTGGAATCCGAATTGGTGTTGGTGGTTCTATAGCTACTTCTCAGTCTCCGAGCCTTCACAATGTCTTCGTCTACGGCAGCCTCATGGCTGACGACGTCGTTCGTGCCCTTCTCAGTCGTGTTCCTCCTACATCCTTCGCCACCCTCAATGACTTGTCAGTCTCTCTCTTTCTCTCTCTCTCTCTCAAGTTTCTTTGACCTTTTTTCCCATAGTTTTTATTTATTTTTCTGGGCTCTACATTGATTTGCATGCAATCCAATAACAACAGAGTAAATCTACCTTTTTTCTATTATTTATTTATTTATTTTTTGGTCAAGTTTCTCTGTGAAGCTAATCGGTTTCTTGCTCTTCGAATTGTTGTGTTTGTCATTATTATTATTATTTTTTCCTGGCTAAATAAGATGCTTAATTAATTGTTGTGATTGATGAAAAGGGTATTTTGATTTTTGCAGTCATAGGTACAGCATCAAGGGACGTGTTTATCCAGCCATATTACCTGTGGAGACTAAGAAAGTCAGTGGAAGGGTCTGTCTTCTCACCATCCTCCTTTATTCTGTTTGTCTGGCCTTGAATTTATTTATGCTTAATTTTGATTACTTCCCTTAATTGGATTTATGATTCATGAAATTTGCATAATTATCGATTTTGGTTGTTACTCCAAAAAATTTGTTTTGTTTTTTTGTTTTTGTTTGGTAAAGAGGCAACAGTTAAATAAGTTTAGAACACAAGTTGCAGATATAATTTTACTGCTACGATAATCACTTGAGAGCTAAGGAGCTCTCAAGTAGAAATACATTTTTCACATTCTTACAATGTGAAAGTTAGTGTGATGCCCGTTGATGCAAGGGTTTGGTTTTCCATCGTGGTGGCTTAGCCGGCTGGAATCGATACTCCACATGGACTGGGATGCCAAAAAGAGGGAGCTATGGAGAGTGGGTTTTTGGGGGGGGGGGGGTGGGGGGTGGGGGTTGTGGGTGGGGTGAGGCACGGCATTGAGGGTTGTTAGTCTGGGGAGCTAAGCTGCCACGGTGAAAAAACAAATACTTGAATCAACAATGCTTGTGTTCGGTGGTGATCATCAGGAGTATTTCACTTTGAGGCGTTTAAGTTGATCATTCTTCAATTGAATTAGTAGTCTATTAACCTAAAAAATAAGTAGTACATTGGAAGACCTCTGAATAGGATATTTACTAGTTGTCTATGAGCCTAATGTTAGAAGCTGAATCAAATAGAAATTTAGTAGTTTGCTTAGTTTGAGCAATGGCAGACAAACGAAACTTATAAACATTTTTTAAATGGTCGTAGTCATCCTCGAATGAGCTTTGGGTGTCTTGAAATCAGCAATATTGATTTGTACATTTCAAAATATGCAACGCCCTCCTTTTTGGAATTTTAAGCATGATAATTGTTTTCAACTCCAAAATGTATAATGTAAATCATCTTTGCAATGAGACAACAGTGATGAGTCACAACACACTAATTTGCGTGAATAATTGTAATTTGATCTTCTCATGAAAAGAGTTCCTTGCAGGTTTTGATGGGTATCACGGACCCTGAATTATACATCCTAGACACGTTTGAGGATGTTGAGTATGAAAGACGCACTGTTGAGGTTTCATTGACGGTAAGTGTCATCAAAATAACCCTTCATGATTATAGCATATTTAACGAACCAATAATGTGATTAGAAAAATAAGGAGACATCAACTTGGAGATTGATTGATCGGAGTATGGAAACCATGCTTCCAGTGAATCCATTGACGGAGAACTTCGGTCGTTTCTCATCATTGACATGAAGATGCTTGACTATCAATTGAGTTATTGGATGGAATTTGAAAGGCTCAAACGAAAATGAGTTTAGCGAGCTTTATCAAGAAAAGAAAGGATACTACACAACACGAGCTGGGACAGAAATTGTCTTTCAATTGGATAATATCTTCCCATCTATTCTTTTGATAAAGTTTGTAATGTCTACGTCGAATTTGCTAAATTTTTATAAAGGAGAGTGAAATTTGTCTTGCAGGATAGTTCCAAGAACTTGCTCGCTCACGCTTATGTATGGAGCAACAAAGATGATCCAAATTTATATGGAGATTGGGATTTTGAGGTAGATTTTTTCTATTCTTTGTTTCTTGTGTGACATTTTCTATATCGGGTAATTAGGATTATTTCTGTTTGCTAAGATGCCTTTCCCTTTTCTTTGACCTTTTCACTTGTTTTTCTCCCCGGAAAATTACTAGGAATGGAAACGGCTACACTTGAATGATTTTGTCAAGATGACCAAGGAATTCATGGAAGAGCTTGACCTGCCCGAGTCGAAGACGAGAGTGTCCACTTATGAATCTTTCTATCAGCAGGATGGTGACAACAATCCTGCCTCATAAGTTTTAATTTCAGTATATTTATGGTCCATCCACAGCCCAGGCACTATCATTTCAGTATTTGTGACATTATTTGAATTATGAGACAATAAAACCCTTCAATATTTTGAGTAAAATAAGACTAAAATCTTGTAAGAAAAAGAAAGTTGCACTACTGTTTGTTTGAGTCATTGCCAGTTTTCTTCTTAGTTCAAGTGATGCAAACCGATAGAATATTTGCCCCCTAAAAAAAATGAACGAGAAGAACTTTGTTTCTTTTTGTTTCAAGGAACAAGTCACTGGCTTCTCTACGAAAGTTGAAAAACAATTCTACTCATTCTACGCGAGTTTAATCTTACATTGACAAAAGCGGTCGTTAGCTTTAACCTTGCATCAGTTCGGTTGATTTTATCCGTGTTTGATAAAATTTGAGAAAACGGTGAAAACGAACAAAGAAAGGCTGACGACAAAGGATATTTTCAGACAAGAAACAGAGACAACCAGTAACTTCAAAACTTGAAAAAAAAAAAATAAAAAATGCAAGGATAAACTCAAGAAAATACTTGATTGCTGAAGAACAAAGACTGCCAGTCAGATTTATTAAAGAATGCAACTAATTATTACTTTTAAATAAGCTCTCTTTGCCCCCAACAACATTGTCCGGGAGAGAGTTCTATCAAAGTCAAGACTAAGAGGTTCCTCTAATTATAGAGCCTAAATACTAGTTCATTTTCTTGTTGAATCTCAACTAATTTAGCTTGGCAGAGTTGCGGCGGCGTAGTTTTAGATACCCAAACTTCCCGGCGCCTGGTGACGAACCCTCGAAAATAAAAGGCAAGTAGCCCGTAGCGGCTTTGTATCTCTGCTGAACCTGAACAATTGCAAAACATAGCATAGTTAGTACGTAATTCATGCATTAGTCGTCTAGGGAGTTTGTTTGTCCTGCCTCACCCACCAAAAGATTGAAAAGAACGGAAGGAAAGAAACTAACAATGCTCGGCGAGTATGATGAGAGGTAGAGTTAAAAGAAACAAAAACTTGTTTTGATAATATTACCTCGAGAATTTGTTGGCTGGTCTGTAAGGAATTCCTGCCGATTACACAAACTGTTCCACCTGAACCTCCGCCTGTTATCTTGGCTCCAAATAGTGTCCCATCTTCAGACTTAGATAATTTACTGTGTTGCATTTCCTGCACCAATTGCACGAGCCTATCCGTTCCGTTGGAGCCAAGTCCACAAGCACTGTAGCTGTAATGGCACTGCCAAAAGGAAGGGAGGAGGGGAAAAAAAAGGTAGATCTCTGTTATTTTTCCCTAATCTCTACCAGCAAGATGTGTATTTTCAAAATTTTGAGAGAGAAGAAAAGGGAAACCAGCACGATGTTTATGTTTCGTACTTCAGGTCTACCATAAAATGAGGCCATGCACAAGTTAAATGCAATTTATACAAGTGAAACAAATAGCAAAGTTCATCCATGCTTTCTGTTTCAAAAGTTGTTCCCGAATGGAACTAGCAACCAGGTTGCACTATCCATCAAATGAGTTCAACTTCAAGAGTGGATCCACGAGTTCATTAGACCTTTATTTCTATGTTTATTTTATATTTTTACGAAACTAATGATCACCTAGGACCCAAGTGAATCACCTACTATTCAAACCTATCAGGATTTTCCAATTTTATAAAGGAACGAAAACAAGCACAAAACTTGCCCCAGCTGCATTAACGTCGCTCGGGTGGAAAAGTTGAATTGCTGTTTATTAGTTGACTGCCTCTCTACCGATTGCAGCAGAATCGAATGGAAAAGAGAAACAAGTTTACCGCGTGAAATCAAAAGTAACTATAGATCAAACACTGGCCAAAGTTTTACATAAAAAGAAAATTTGGATACCATTTCAGAAGTCTTGTAGAGTTGCTAACTTCAACAATCAACAAAATTTCCATGTACCTGATATAATAATTCTCCAAGAGCTGAAAGTTGCTCATATGATGTTGTAGACGTTAGCAATGCTTTGAAGGCCTAAAATAGATCAATTGGGAGATTGAGGCATGTAAGATTAGCTAACATCCAAAGAAGTTCGTGAAAAGTAATAGACATGACAAATTAACAGAAAACTTTGCCGTAACTTGGATTATTCAGTCAATATACATAACATTTTATCAATGAACCTCTATCATGTGCCTGGATTCCACAGTAAAGTCGCTTAAATAGGGGAGGTGTCAATTTGAATCATATTAGCAAACTTTTTGACCAGCTGGACGCACACACAGGCCGATATATTTGCATGTTTAAGTGGTGAAAAAGTATATTCAGAGAATATTTGGTTCAATTGATCATTGCATACTAGTTAAATTTGAAAATGAATTCTAACCTTGACCCGGAAATTTTCATAGATAGGATGTCTAGCAGGAGCTCTCAACACATAATTACGCTTTGGATCAATTACTGTGACTGGATCATTGTGGTCAGCATATTTCTCCATGAATGTCTCACCAAGAATGGATTCTGGTAGCTTCTTAGCATAAACGGCCTCATATCTGTGTGCCAAACAAATATGGCATCAAATTAATCACACCAAAATTGCATCATTCGAAAAAAAGGATACTAATTTTGAGGGGAAAAAACCCTGCAAATCAGCCCTGCTCACCTGTGAGGTGACAAGTTGCATAAGTAATCTAATGAGGCTTCAGCTTTCAGTAATTCAATGCCATCATCCTCCAACTCATCAAGGTTAAACCCATTTGCATCTGACAAAGATCTAGACAAGATAGAAGATGCTATTGACTTTATCATCTTCCGACCCATGAAGGCACCTATTCTGACGGATCCATAGTCAGCACCTCCAACACTGCCCAGGAAAAGAACAGATAAAACAAAAATTGCTAGTTAACTTGGGAGTTCAGGAACCACACAGGATATTGATAAGAATGTAACTGTTCCACCATGAAACCAAAGCAGAAAACAAAAGAGGTTGAGAACACCTTTCATGGGCATCGAAGCATGAAAGAAAGGAGAAGAAAAATATAATATTTGGTCAGTGAAAATCAAAATAAAATACGGACATCATACATAAACACACACGCACATGTATGGTTTTTGGTTTTGACATACATACATATATATATATATTTAAAAAAAAAAAAAAAAAAAAAAAAGGGAAGAAAACTATAAAAGAAAGAAGATGAAATTGGCCTACAAAAGATAAACTCTTTACCCTAGTAACATGATCTCAAGCTAGTAAAGCTATCCATGATGATAAAGCAAAACCATAGATTTTACTTCAACATGAGGGGGAAAAAGATAAAAGATTGGCAAATAAAATAAGAATACTTATGCCTATGTACCTGTGTCTTATCCCAGAATCAATTCCCCAAAATCTTAAGTGGCTAGGAATTTCTACAAGCCCAAGCACCTCAGCAGGCTGCATAATAAGTTAAAAAAAAAAAAAAAAAAGGAAAAAAAAAAGTGAAATTATAACATTCTCTCTTGACCTGGACACCAAAGCATGAAGGTTCTTTCGAAGCATGTCTACCTGACAAACCATCGCAAGAAGTTTGTTGGCTTCACCACATGCTGACGTCATCTGGTCCATAACACCACAGGGAGCTCCAACAATATGATTCTCCACCTAATGACCAATTTGGACGAGTGTATCACAAGTCTTACTAAAGGAGTGTCTAATAAAATCTCAAGAATGTGGGAAAGATTGTTGGTTAGAACACTGTTTTCAACGTCAAACCTTTTGGCAAAGCAAAGCAAGATCTCTTGGATTGATGGTTAATCCTGCAAAAATACATGAGAAGGTTTAAATAACTTACTTATGAAAAACATGTGATGCAATAAGTGGGCAACACCATAAATGCAATTAAACTAGTAGCAACGCAAACTTTTAACAATATATATCTAGATCATAGGACAAAAACATTCTTCAGGAAACGCCACAATTCTAATGACTTTCTCAATTTTCAAGTAAGAAGTGATAGCCAGTAGTATCGTATTATTTGACAGCATGGAGGGGTAAACTATGAAAGACTGGCCTAAAACTTTACACTCAAATCAGATATGTCAAATAATACGACACTTAGCCTGAAAAGTTCCTTGATTTGGTCAGACAATTATTCTGGAAATCAACCTATAATTTTATAGGTTAATCTTTTACAGAAGTCTCCTTCTAATCCTATTATATTGAAGACTTAGTTAGATGATAATGTTAAAAAGAACTAATGGCTAACTTTTTAGTTGGCTAGTATAGGAACTACTGCTCTTGATTTTACAGTTTAGGGACTAAAAGGAGACTTTTCCTATAGTTTAGGGACTAATTGAATACTATTTTAGTATTCCTAATAAACCATAAAAGAGCATTTTTCACTGTTTAGGCAGAATACGTCCATGAACAAACTTAATTTACAAGGAAAAATTGGTTCTGCACTACTTTCACATTTAACATCTGGCATCCCCTGGTATCAGTTGTTTCGCCTCAGATAAAGGGGGTGTTGAGAGTCGGTAAAATTATTTAAAAGACTCATTTAAGAATTTATTGGGTGTGGCTAACATCAAGTATTTTGAATATGAACAAACTCTCAAATTGGAAATATAACAATAAGCTTACCATGAGCCGCAGCTAGAGCAGACATGGTAGCAACCTCCACAGAGGCAGAAGATGATACACCTTTACCTTCGGGACTGTGGAAGCAACCTGTATGTCATAATTGGACATTAAAAAATGGCTGATAGATGAAACCCTCAATGGTTGAAATAATTAGTGGCATAAAACAGTGCTTACTAAAAAATTATTAACCTATAAGCAGAACATCCAAACCAGTGAGAAAGCGTTGACGCCATATTTTACTATTTTTTGTCACCATGTGCTGATGGGCATAAATGTAAGCTAAACTGTGTATAGGCCAGGTGTTGCACCTTTAGTTTCTTGCCACTAATCCTCTCATTCAAAATGCTACTGAAAATCACAAGAGTTCCTATAGTTGTGGATTTCGTGTTCATATTCACGATGGACTTTTCACGCACTTTGCAGAACAGATGCATGATCTATCCACCTAACCATGATATGTCCACCTTACACTAAGTGTCCAGAGAGAGTGCCATATCAGTTTTGTTGTATTGGAAAGCAAAGTACTTTAAGTCATTGTTATTATACATAATTACACATAAACTTATTAGCAGAGAAGAGAGCAAGAACAAAAGTTATTCAACAAGTAGTGTACATCTAATATTGTTTGGAAAATGGATGAGAAAATTACCAGAATACTGATACTGTCCTCAAAATGAACGCCTAACTCTGTCATTAAAACCAAAATTGCACCTGCAACATATGCTGCCCACCTAATAATACATAAAACCTTTAGTAGGACAATAAGGTAAACATCTAGTTATACACAATTAACATAGAAGTCTGACACACTTTTGGGATGGATCTTGAGCAAAGTATTTCTTTGCCTTTTCATATGATATCGGCTTCTCTCCATCCATAAAGTCGGAGAGATCCATGTCAAAGGTAGGTCCACGATTGCTCAACTCTGAACCATATGATACCTGAAGTATCAAAAGAACCGAAAGACAATGAAGAAAAGGAAAAAAAAATTAATAAATAAATATATTTGATGCAGTTTGAATATTTTTAATTTTTTACCTTGTTCATTCACAACCTATCCACTATGGTCTAACCAGTGTGACAAAAATCACATCATGAAGTGGAGATATTGTATCTACTAATATAAATTCTACTCAAAATGAGAAATTTTCTTCATCATACCCAACAGGTTAAAAACTTCTTATCCTTTTCTTTTTTTTTTTTTTCAGAAACACTTGAACAATTTTCAACTACTCACACTTACAATTTGCAGGACAGGTGTCGATCCTTGTCCTTTGGCTTGTTGCCGGGCCTGTGCATGCTTCCAAAGTCTATTTTTAGTTGGATGATTCCGTTGGATAGCAACATGACAGGCTTCTCTAATTGGCATCTGTCAGAAAGAGAAAAAGTACAGATTCAGCAAAGACGGACTGCAATACAACTGAAAACAGAGCTGAAGACAGATCGCAAAATTTTCTAAGGTAACGACATCTATTTTAGGGCATTCAATTTGTGGCACCTGCAACACAAGGCTTCCTGAATAGTCAGCAATCCCTCCCATTACATCCAAACGTCCAGGTGCTCTTGTTACAAATATTTCTTCCTGCTCTCCAAAATGTTTAACAAAACAAAGTCAGTACGAAACAACTTGAGACATCTTATGGCTACAAAAGAATCCTAATTTCAGCACACATGTACAAATTATGTCCAGGACACACAAGCGCACATAAACAGATTAAAGTAGTACGATACATGCAATTATATCATATTCATGCATTTTAATTATCCAATTAGGCAAAAACTAAGTAGCATCACTGAGTTATTAACTCATCAGATTTGTATTGATACGGAAAAGGAAATATTTTGCAAGATGTACTTTAGCTGTAAATTTCAGTGAGAATTACCGTAATGCAAATTAATGATTAAAAAGTCACTTGTGAACCAATACGTACCCAATCAATTATGGAAACCAATTACAAGAATTAAGTGGTGTATGAAATTATCATTTGCATTCTTCTGTACGGTGGACAAGAGCTAACATCTACAAAGTGTGTTGTCAGAAATCATTATCTATCTTGAGTGCACAGACTTGAAAGAAGAGTTCATTGAGTCTAAGTTAAAGTTGTCTGACCTCCCAATTAAAGAGTCCAGCAGCAGCCTTGCGCTCGCGCAATTGGCGCTTCTCAGGGATTTTCCCCGATTCATAGTCAACATCTAGTTCTGCTAAGCTCTTCAGAAAAGTTAATGTATCTGGAAGACCATGAGTATCTCCATCAAGAATCTCAAAGTCTTCAGTGAACCTGGAAAGAGAAGAAGAATGATGGTAAGAAAAGCATGCAATTTGCTCTCTTATCAAATTATTAAACTACTTTAAGAAAGTGAAATCTCACGATTCCAGTAAGGAACTTCTCTCGCTCATCTGGAAAGTGGGTGATCCACTACCAAGGCCAAGTTCACTTTCAGCACTTGTATACCAATCTGGAATGCAAATATCTCGTCCAGGGGCCCTTTGTAGTTGATACCCAAGAATAATGGCATCGCGTAACCTTCTAGCCCCACTAAGCTGCATTGCAATAAAGTGAAAATTACATTTGGGTTTGAATCTTCCTGCATTATCGGCCAAATCAACTTCTCTTTCTATAAACTACTTTTCATGGAAATGGTAAGCTTTCTTCATCCGCACAACCCCCCCCCCCCCCCCCCCCCCCCCGGCTTCCTTTTTCAGTTTCCGTGCTTGCATTTTGCACAAGGATCTGGTTTATTCAGCACATTTTATAGCCATCAAAACTTAAATAATTTTTCAGAAAAATTTTCCTTTTGGGATTTTAGGCACCAATACTTTCTGCCAATAGTTTCACTAAAAGGAATTGCATGTAATCTGCGCATATCAGTACACATGAAGCAGACGAATGTTCCAAGAGATTCTCTCCACTCATTCTGAACCTTGAAAATATTAAGAAAAACCATGGCTTACCTTGTCTGATGCATAATTTTTCCCAAAGGCTGTCTCCTGCAGTATTTGAGCTGCCACCTGTGATTTATTATTTTGTTACACCCATAATAATGTCACATGAACCAACTTACAAAGCTAAAAAGTTAGATAGTTAGATAATTAGTTAGTAACCTATAGTTAGAAAATTAGCTAGTAACCTGCCATCTGGCATTTTTTTTCAAAAGTTATATGACCCTTACCATGAAAACACTAACCTGAAACACTGAACTAGACATAAAACTCCAGAAAAGAAGAGGGTACCTCACCGCCATTGATGCCTCCTTCATAGCATGGTCTCAAAGTAAGTGCACGTTCAAGATAAGGTTTCCAATGGCCAGTAAGTAAATCTCTCCTGATCATCTCAACACCGGCTTGATAAAACTGTCCAAACGATTACATTGCATCAATTTCTTGGCAAGGATTTCTAAGTAAAATAGAAAGAAAGTAAAATCCAAATAGAAGAAACATCTTCACCAAAAGTCAGATAGAAGATCAGAGGTTCAAAGAAAGAGATTGAGAACTAGACGATGGGGATAACAAAAAAAAAAAAAAAAAAAAACACGATAATATACCTCAAGCATATTTCTCAAGAAAGGTTCTTCATTGAAATAGTCTCTGCGCACAAACACAAAAGGTAGCTTGAATGCCAGGGACTCGCTTACAGTCCCATATCCAATTTTTCCTGAAAGGGATACATTTAGTTATAATACGGATTGACTAAATCAGTACAGCTCATGCAAATAAGATTCATTCCTACCAAGCATACAGTCAGATGCTGCTATAAGATCAGGTGTGTATGCATTTTTTGCAAGCTTTATGAAATTTTGTGGAAGCTCCTGGGTGTCAGAAGCACCACAAACCTGATTCAAGAAAGCAATAAGTACAAGAGGGCTACACATAACGTTGCACGCTTCATCAAGAAAGATGTAAATATATGCTGAGAAAGATACCAGACAAAGCCAACCAGAAGGCAAAAACTCCTCCTTCAGCTTCCAGCCTGATGGCTGCAAAATAGATAAAAGAAATATGGAGTTACCATTAGGATAAACTGAGAAGAAAAGTAAAATGCGTCCTAGTCGTTTTGATATGAGATTTTCTGGTAAACATCGAACTGAAAATTAATTTCTTAAAAAAACCTGATGATTCATTACCAGGAAAGGTGATATATTTTTTTTCTGTAACTAAATTTGACCCCAACTATCCATCCAAGAACATTTCAGATATGTCATTCAACCAAACTTGATCTTTGCATTAATTAAGGGCTTCTAAAGTTCAAGGTTGTGCACGAGAGGATGGCAAAAACCAAAGTTAAGTATATGAAATCATTATGCTAACCTGCCCGCCAAAGTTTAGAATAACTAGTTTCACATCCTCTGCAATGCCAAGTTCCTTCCTCACCTGTTGGGAAAAGAATATTCGTAATTGCATCATGAATTGGATGAAGCAATAAAAGGCTTTGCTAAAATTTGGGAGCCTCAAACCTCTTTACGGGATTTATGCAATCTTCTTACAACGAGTGGCACATCAATAACATCGCGAAAAGCAGGCACTACAAGGAAGAATACGTTTAAAGAGAGGCCAGTTAAAACTCTGAGCAACAGACATGTAATGAACAAGATAAACATAAAGAGAAGTTGCTGTTTTCAACATACTTGGGCAGTATCCTGGCAGGCGAATCAAGAACTCGCAATGAGAATAATCTTCTGCTATCTGTATAAGTTTCAAGAGAAAGAACAGGTTTAGCATAGTTGAAAACATAGAGCATAAGAAAGAAACAATTGAGAACCCAAAAAGTGCAGCTAACATAGAGAGGATAATGGACCAACACTACTCGAGGACGGTGATTCAAGATAAAGAAAACAATATTACCTGCCAAACAATTGACCGATGATGATATCCAGCAGCCATGACATACTCTGCATAGATGAAGTCCCAACTGCAAATAGACAGACCACAAATGAATATTTTTAGAAGAAAACTATAATAACGCAAGAAAAACACTCACCCTTGCACAGTCACTCAAGGCAAACATAGAGAACGTGTAGCTTATGTTTATACATATCTACCAAGTTGCAAAACATGAAAACTTAATCCGCCAATATCTATGCTATTTCTTCTTCCCTTAGTAGGGAGAATTTTTTTTTTTTTTTTCATAGCCATAACTTGAAATTTTTTAATCAATATTTCGAAATGCTGAAGGTTAACTTCTGCTTCCACTAAATACTAAAGGAAAACTATGTTATGACTTGAGGACTTTCAAAACCAAATGCAACTTCTTTCATCAGTCACTTCCCTCAATGAAGGGGGAAAAACTACGACTAAAACTCATGTCAACACATACCAAAACCAAACAAAAGTGGAAAGTTCCATTGCCAACTATATTCGTGATCCTTAAGCTATCTACTAGAAACATGACTGGTAACGAAAACAGCAATACTACATAAGTTCATAGGAAAAAAGTTTTTTAGGGAAAAAAAAAATGACGGGAAGGTAAGGTACCTGAAATTGGTGACACAAACGGAGCGAATTCCAGCATCAGCTGCGGCACGGCACGCAACTGGAACAACATCCGACACCTAATTTTATATATATCACCACAATCAAAATTTATTTTAGCATGGAAAACTCATTCAAGTTCTTCCAAATACTAAAAAATAAACTACAAGCTCTTTTTCCACTCCTAATGCAAATTTGACTATTCAAATAAGATGGACAAAAGTAAGTAAATACCACTAGATCAGCTTTGATAGAGTTCAACCACTCCACTTCTGTTGCTAAAATGGAAGCCCGAGGTGCCACAGCCGTCTCCGAATACTAGAAACACCCGAATATGAATCAAAAACATACTTAGCACCACCAAATAAAAATTAAAAAAAAAAAAAATCACGAACAAGGCTCAAAAAATGCCGAGAAGCTCCAATTTTTTTTTTCCCCTTTTTTATAACGAACCTTCTCCAAGGAAGCAAGGCGATCCACAGTTAAAGCGTCTGCCTGAACAGCGCCACAGTCTAGCAGCACCTAATGATCACTCAATTCCAGTCAATGACTACATTCCGCATAAAGCAAAAAAGATTTCAGCAGAGGAAATTAGAGTAGAAAGACGTTGACCTTGCGAATGAAGAGGCGAGGCGATTGTATCTCGGAAGTGAAAACGAAGTCCGGCGCTCCGGTGACGACGTGGACGTCGTGGCCGGCCAGGATCAGGTGCCGAACCACCTGAAATCACCACAATTCCAATTCCAGAAAAAGCGAACAATTTCACCAGCTCCGATTCCGAAGTCGCCGACGAAACAAAAAATTAAAAATAAATAAATAAATAAAAACGAAGAAGAAAGAACGACAGTGACCTCAACGACGCGAGTGGCGTGGCCAAAGCCATGGCCGGTGACGTAGTAAGCGAAGACCAGGTGGTTCCTCGACGCCGACACTCCGTCGCTCTCCGCCTCTATCCTCATTTCTGGAAAAACTGTGCGAAGAACTTGTTGGTTTCCAAAATCAGTTTTTAAAAGTTAACAGATCGCACGTATACAAATTTTCTCACAATTTTTTCGACGTAAACACTTATATTAATTTAACAAAACAAAATAAAAATTAAATAAAAAGTTTAGATATTCATCGTAATTCTTCGAAATTCTATATTAATTTAACAAAATAAAATAAAAATTAAGAAAAAAAGTTTAGAGATTGACAGTAGTTCTTCAAAATTCTTGGAGAAGACGAGAAGACTTTCAGATAAAAAAATTACGTAGATATTTTTCTTTCCAAAAGGAATTAATAGATCTTTTTTTTTTAGATATATCAAAAAGATACCTCATATGTACTCTAACAAACTTATATTTTTTTAAAATTAATTAATTATATAATTAACAATGTGAAACAATATGCACGCCCACTACCTCCCTACAGTGGGCGTGTATAGATATGGGGAGAGATTCACTCCCACCCATTATACAATCAGTTATTTTTTGATCTTTTCTTTTTTTTATATATCAAAATTCAAATTTTATAATTTCACAAATACTTTATGGATATAATGTGAATCATTCTGTAGTGCATAATTATGATGTAGTCCTCGTCACATTGTATAATATTTAATTTAAAATTATTTTAAATAATCATATTATTTAAAATATAAATTAATCCAATTAATTTGTTGTGTGAATATTAATACAGAATTCTCAATTCCAAATTAATAAATTAACCCAATATAAAATAATGTTTACCGATTCAATAGAGTCATTGAGAGTAACTATGGACTTTATAATTTTAAACTCCAATAATTTTGAGAATTAATTAACACCTTAATTAAAATATCAAAATTATTAATTCCAAATTATTTCACTAAAAATTTAGAATTGCACTCTTAAAATAATAAAACTAATTTTATTCAAAAGATTTGAATTGTCTATTGATATAGTCACTACATATAAATCAATTCTCCATAAACTGTTCATAATTAAAACTAGGTATTTTCCGTTAACCTCTTTGAGTTTTAATAAATAATATATTTATGAACTAATCATAAATTGAGTGCTTTTATTATTCAAGTCCTGAATCAATATTTAAGGAACCGTCCATCTAACTTCTTTACGAAGGAATAGATTTCATTTTGTATATTAATATTCTCGGCCACTTATTATATTATATTTTCAATATACTAAGAATTTGATGCTATTCATTTGTGTCATTACTCGATATGTCAAAAAACATGATACAAGAAATAGAAGTCTTTTAATTACTCATAATTAAGATCGATTCATATATGACCACCATTGATTAATTTTGAATGTTCTAAATGACAACGGAAATTATTAGAGATTCATAATTAATCGTGTTCCTGTCCTATATAATCAAATTACATAAAAGCGCTTTCATTCCAATAATCTCATTATTTTAACAATCTAAATAAGATCATTTCATTCAGAATGTAATGAACCGCACTAGTAATTTTAAATTAGAGATCTCAATTTTAAATTTTAATTATAGACATATTTAGATTATTTTACTTTAAATATTATCCTCCTGTATCTAACATTTATATACAATATTTAAAATCACATTTAAACAATCTAGGGTTTTCGATATTTATAAAGCATATAAACATACATGAAAAAATAATATTGAAAAAAATTCTTAAATTAAATCAACAAAATAATCTCATTTGTTTATGAGCACACATCCCAACATAACTAAGAAAGTAACGAGAAATGAAGATCATTCGAAGAAGACGACGATGAACATATATATATATATATATATTTTATATACAATATATATATATTTATATAGATAGATATAATTGGAAGATCATTATGTCTTAGGTGTAGAGTCTTGGGCTGGTGATTCGGATAAAGACAGGAACGTTATTTTTTGTCCTTTTTCAGCGGAACTCGACGGAAAAGAGCCAGCAAATCGCATTTACGGTTAATTCCGTTCGGGTTAAAATCAATTATACAAGATTATCTTGCTTTGTCCTTTAAAATTTCAAATATCGCATTATTACCGCTTGAGTTTATCAAATATTTATTATTAATCCCTTTGTGACCCAAAAAAATTTTTTTTACAAAAGTGACGAACTGAAGTATATGTGAATGACAATATGATAATATGAAAGTTGGTGATTGATTAGATGGATGAATTAAATCGAATACATATTATCTAACTATTCGACATATGAAAATGAAACCATAATTTTAGGTTAGTTAGATAACATGCATACGACTCAATTGACCTGTTAAATCAACCATACAATATTTATTTTGTCACACATTATGTATTTCTTTTGTGTCAAGTTCAATCATTTTTTTTAATATTTTTATCATGCAGAGATTAATTTTGAAATACTTAGAAACCAATAATGAGATATTATGAATTATCGGATGCAAAACAAGACAACTTGTATTTCTTTATTAATCATGGATTTTACATGTTAATTCTAGAGATTAACATGTTTATTATGCCAAAAAAAACAAAAGATTGCCGAATTTATACTCAATTCTATTCTCTATTGTTGTGTTGGTTGACTGATGTATGCCATTGGGGACTTGGAGTTGTGTCAATGCCACGTCGGAATAAAGTTAAAGTCAACTCATATTATCCAAAAAATGAAAAAGGAAATAAATCCCTTGATCTTTTTACTCGAATTCCACAAGATGAGGAAACAGAATATACTAAAGGAGAAAGTTTCTCTAACTGTACCATCGTGTACATTATAAGTAGCAATAGATTTCTTTTTAATTTCAAAAAAAAAAAAAAAAAGGTTTAGTTTTGTGCGAGAAATTGCAAATCTCTTTTTCCCAAAATAAAAATTTTAAGTGGTTGTAGGGAATTAAGATATGATGTCCCGGATTTTATGTTTTATTTAATATCCTATTTTATTAAATATCCCTTAATAGTGTCATACCGTATCATCTAAATTTAAGAATTTAATCACATAAAAATATAAGAATTTAAACACATAAAATGTTAAATATTAAAATTTATTCAACAAATTAATGAATTGTCAAAAACTTAAGGGGGACAGTCTTTGAGACAGAAAAATGAGACAGCAGATCTGAACTCGGTTGTATGCATAACATAGCGATAATATTACACTTGTCTCCATCTAAAATTGTAGAGTTCGAATCTCTCATCTCCAAATTCAAAATAAATAAATTTTAAAAAATGCAAATCCCTATTTTATATGGTTAGGCTCCATTTTCTTTTGAACCAGGAGAATAGAATAACATATCTGAACTTGATTATAGGCATAACCTAGCGGTAATACCACACGTGATTCATCAAGATGTAGAATTCAAATTCCTCATCCCCAAATTCAAAATAAATAAATAAATAAAATTTTAAAAATGTAAATCTCTATTTTATCCGGTTATGCTCCAAATTGGATTGGAGTTTTGCTCAAATTCCATAATTTGTCTCAAAAAGAAAATCAGTTCTAACGACTAGTAAAGAGCTTCACCTTAATTTCCTTTTTGTTTTAAGGGGGGGAACATGGAGAATACTCAGTTATATCATATTTCTCCTACTAAATCTGAAGAGATCATGATAGGTACAAGAGGAGTGATGCTAGAATCACAATAATAACTCACTTGGCAAAGTGACTTTTTGAAAGGAAAGTAAACATGAGTGAGTGTTCACTGACTTTTCATTTAAGTAAAATAAATAAACAAAAACTAATGAGTAAAGTTTTCAATGAAAACTTATGTGGGACAACTAATTTTTAATATTATATAAAGAATATTAATTTAGAGTGGGGGAAAAATATGAAAATCTTGAAAACTTTTAAAGTGATTTAAAAAAAATAAAAAATAAAAATCAATAGGAATTCCAACCCGTTCCTGACCCCTAAACATATGATAATGACGTTTAAGTATTGCAAAAAATATAAAATGAAATAAATAAAATAAAACATTTTATGAATAACAAAACTTTAAAATAAATTAAAAAAAACTGGACTTCATTATTATAATCACTATATGGTTTCATAGTATAAACATTAAAAATATTTTTAAAAAAAGAACTTGTATTTATAGACGTGTTAATATATGAATTTATTTTGTATGTCCCCTAATTTGTATTTTCATTCATGTGACATACGTGTATACAATAATTCATCTCATAAGCCTTGATAGGCCCATTATTTTGGGCAGATATCACAGCCCACTTGTTCGATAACGATGACGACAGAAGCCCATAAAAAGAACAAATAGAATCTCATATAGAGGGGTAAAATTGTAAATATGAGAGACAAGAACAGTCTGTATAAAACGGTTTGAAGCTCCCAGTTGCAAAAGTACTTGGAAGATGTAACTAGGGTTTCTATCATTCCGCCGATTAGCGCAGATTCAACCAGAAATATGAAACTTCTCTTTTTGGGTTTTTTATTTTATTTTTATTTCGCTTGTCAATTGAAATTGAGATTTCCATTTTTCGTTCATGTTGTTTTAAAGGGGCTGGAGTTTGGCTCTTTGGCTTTATAAGAATACAGTGCCTTAGAGATGAATGCAGCTCCCAACAAAAAAACCTCTCAGTTTCGTCACCTTTATTTGCTATCAAATTTTTTTTTATTTTTAGTGAATTTCTTTTGGCGAGGCTGATACATACTTTTTTTTTTTTTTTCTGGTTTTTATTTTTATTTATTTTTTATTTCTCTGATTAAGATCGGTTTTTGGTTTTTTATGGTATTCGATTTGGTCATAAAATTTGTTTTCTTTTTTCCTTTTTTTTTTTTGTTTCCTTCTTTTTGTTCGAGTAGTTATTCAGGCAGCCCCTTTGTTGGTTCGGTGACGAGGGAGGTGTTAAACTGCTCGTAAAGTGAATTCTTTTGCTCTTCAGACTTGCTGACTTTTTATGAAGCTGGTCTAGTAAGCCTAAGTACATTTTTTCTCTTTTTTTTTTTTTTTTTTTTTTTTTTTTTTTTGAAAATCGAATCAAGTCTTGTTTGTTTTAATGGGAATGGCAAGGATTTTTGGAGAACCCTTTTTTTTTATCGACGATTTTTTGAGAATTTGACCTTTGGTAGATCATTGTGCCAAAAAAAATCCTATTGGAGATTGTAAAAATTATGGCCTAATTAAAAAAAATAAGAAAATATCATACAGGCAGAAAAAATGGGTCCAAAAAGGTTCCACTGATAAAAGTTGGTATTTTCGTCGCAGATCACTTTTGTTTGATTGCTAAACGCGTGATGGTGTAACCAAAGGAAAATGGTTAAAAACACAAGCTTTACAGTCAGCTTTCGATCGGATCATTAGTTCAAACCTACATTTAAACTTCTGTGAGAAAAAACATGTTGAAAAATGTGGATGCCAAACCGGGAATTTGGATTCCAGATATTGATAATTCTTTGGAACACTATTCTCCATTCGGCAACGGTTTGTACAAAACCCTCGGAGGCAACAATCCGAGGTTGTCATGGCCCATGATTCCATCTTTTATGTGTACATTTTGATAAAGAAGCACAAAACATTTCAGGTCGACCGCTAGACTAAACCAACCAGCGAAACCGTTACCAACTAACCGGAGTGTAAGTGTTTGGAAAGAGCTTGGGTCTCATACAATGCTGTTGCTGCTGCCATTGTTCTAAACCTTCAGCTCCTTCCACTGCTGCTTCCGATACGTTGCCATCGGATTTGTCATCCGCATCCATCATTTCAACTTCTTCAGCTTCCATGGCTGCTGACATACCTGCGGCCTGTGGCTCTGCTCGTGCTGCAACCCAAGGAACAAGTGCCAATCGATCGTCTGAAACATCTGTGACCTTGTCTTCGGCCATTGCATCCATCAATGGTTTGACCATCTTCGAATTCCCCAGCAGCATGAATTGCTCTAAACAGATGTAAAAGAGAAGTAAAGAAGTTGATTAGTTGAAGCTATGAATTTTAGACCCAGTGAGAAACTCCCATTTCCTTGCCCCAATGTCCGATTTGACTCGGGATTCTAAAACATGAAAAACTAGCATGAAATCTATCAAGAAAATGCTAAATTGAAAATTTGTCCACAAAGTAGCAACCTAATTAATTCGGACGATAAGATAGTCCCTTCCCTGACTTTCTCCATGTTTTCCTAGTAAAATCAGTAATATACAATGCTAAAACTTGTTACTAGAGAAAACTCCAAAACTTATAACAATGAGCACTTCCAAAACGCTACAAAAGCACAAGAACTACCGTCATACACGAGTAGTTTATGGTTTAAGAAGCTAACGAGTCTTTAGTACATGAACATACTTCTGTTTTTTCACCCAAAAAAAAAAAAAGCCTACAGTTTTGAATAAATTTTCATAACAACCCCAAAAAAATGAAAACTCGATCATAATAATTTCTATTTATTAATTATATAGTTATTAGTCCCCTAATAAAAAATGTTATGGCTTCGTAACCGAACATAAGGACAAAAATATTAAGTTGCAGATGGTACTACATTTGCTAGTCCAAAAATTGATGGGCACTTTTAAAATGCTTCAAAAGCAAAAGAATTAATCTCACGAATAATGTTAGAGACCCCCAACTTTAATTTCTAACTTTTCAAAACCAATTGGTAGTTCTAAAAACTTTGATATAACAACCTTTTAAAAACCTCCCAAGCAAGTCACCAACATTTTTCTTAATCTCCGCACATAAAACATAAAAATCAACTTACCCTTTAAGCCAGGGATCAAATCGGACCTGACAATAAGAGAGAAATCAGGGGAAGTAGGGGACTTGAAAAGGGGCGTGTTTGTGGGATTGTAGACCACGAGAGCTTTCTCATTACAACCATCACCACCACCACCAGAGGGCGTAGGAGGAGTAGCCGCAGCCAAAGGCTCAACAACCTCAGAGACCACTCCACTGATAATTGGGCCTTCATTTGTTAACCCAAGAAACTCCGGATCCTTATATTTCACGAACAATTTTCCAAAAATTAAAAACACAGAAAGAATTCCGCGAATTCGAGAAAATTAATCTTGAAATCAAACGTTTAAAAAAAAAAAAAAAAGTGGAAAGAGAGAAAGACAGATTGGTTTCATTACCAGTCTCCTGCACTTGGCAGAAGGAGAAGCGAGGTAAATGGAAGAGAAATCATCGTATTTGTCTTCATAGTCTTTGCGCTTCATTTTTCTTCTTCTTTTCTTTTCTTTTCTTTTTTTTTTTTTTTTTTTTTTTTTTTTGTCGACGAGATCAGAAGAAGAAATTTTCAGATTATCCACGCTTCGGGGCCTTTAAAAGTTAAAGCTCTCTCTCTCTCTCTTCTGGAAATTTCTGGACCCTCGGGAGCATCCCAGAATCCCATCCAAATAAAAAATTGTCATGTCGGGACTAGGGAGTGGGGTCTGTTTCCAAAACTACTGTCGCTCAGGTTCTCTTTAAAACATGTCGTTTCTGGAAATTGTAGTATTCTCAAGGTGTGGTCAGCTTTTTGTTAATTTGCTGTCGTTGGAATGATTCTGCCATTTGCATGGCTGTTATTCGTTGTCGTTTTTGAAATTACATCATCACAGATGAAAAACTGCCGTCCTTAATGCTGTCATTTTCTTTAATTATTGTAGTTCCTCCGTATATGAGGTTTTTTTTTTTTTTTTTTCCCTGGTAAATATTATTTTTGTATAGATGCTGACTGAATCTAAGTACGACGAAGACATAATGAAGAAGAGCTTGAGTTAGAATGCTACGTCAGCATTAATGATTGAATGCCACATCATTAGATTATGATTAAAGATTATAATAACAATTATAAGACCTTAGACACCCGAGAAAAAAGTATAAATAGAAAGAGGGCATGTAATTTGTACGCTTTTGAAAACACTTGAGAAATAATGAAACAATAAGATTTTTGTTGAGAGAATTAGACTTTTGTTATTCTAGATTTTAGTTATTTTATAAAGCTTTGAATTCACTGTTTGTCGTTTGATCCGATTTCAATACAAACAATGTGAAAATTGAAAAAGAATGGAGGACATTTTTATACCATTGTTAAATATTTTGGAATTAAATTAATTCCCCTGCCCATCTCGACTTCAAACCTAATATATGTTCTAAAAAAAAAAAAGTCATTAACATACATATATATATCCTCTCTCCGGCTGGTACCCCTCTCTCCCCTCTCTCTATAGGTTGTATCCCAGATTCTCTCTCTCACTCTCCCTTTCATCACCTTCCTCCAATTTGCATCCAACGGCCAAAACGTCCGGCAAAAGCTCATTACCGTATATGTGAGCTCTCATGTGCGTATATATATATATATATATATCATTCTGTTAAAATTTTAAATGGATCACATATATTTATAAAATTATAATTGTTATTAAATACTTCGATCGTATAATGTTGCAACATTTAAAATTTCGGAAAATTTTTGTAATTAATATCGTCTTTTATGTCAAAACTCTAACAAAAAAAAAAAAAAAAATTTTGTAAACACTAAATGGAACATACAAAATGGCAAATGCTACACAGATTCTTACCCCTGAGGGAATTTTTTAAATCAATCCCATTACTCTTCGGGTGCCATCTTTTTGACACAAAATGTAGATTAAAAAAAAAGTATGAGGACCTGGGGGATGGAAATTACAGTTACAAGAGAATGGAAGTATAACAAGGTGTATGGCACACCAACTCAAATTATCTAACTCAAACTTTTTTTTTTTTGTCTTTTTCTCAAAAAGTTTTTGTCTTTTTTCAAAAATTTTTTTGTCTTTTCTGAAAATTCAAAAAAATTTACTATTTAAACTTAAAAATCCAAACAAACTATTCCATCAAACACCCCATAAGACTTCAATCCTTAGACCAATTGGAGTTGCGAGCAACCTTACTCCACCAATCCCACAAAATCACAAGCTTGACTGACCACTCCTCCTCTCACGTCGTCTCCTCCTACGGATGCTTGCCTTCAGACTCCTCGTCTTACTCCAAGCTTCAATGCTCGCCTTTGGACCTCTCGTCCTACTCCAAGCTGTATCGCTCGCCATCGGTCTTTGACGTACTCTGAGCATGATCTGCCTTTAGCTCCTCCCAGACTTACTCCGGATCTTCAAATGCCCAATGACAACTAGTGAGAGTCATGGAAATTGAGTCTTTATCACACGCATAAATTCTCTCACATTTAAGCGTGATTCTTAATAAGAGAACCCTTAAATAAGTAACTCCTAAATATGAGAATATGTCTAGGTTCATTCCACTAAATCTAGGGTGAGATCTATAAAATATCTCAATTAAATACAAATTTTCGAATCTTGAAATTATTTAAAATTCAAATCTTCCAAAAGCTCATGTATCCGCTGTCTAAACAATGCACGTATCCTCTACTGTCTAGATAGAATCTGCTGCATTCAAGATTCAAACTGCAACAAATATCATATTTGTAAGTCACAAATTTTATTTGAATTTCTAACTGAAATCCAAAAAGAAAATCACTGAGATGAATGGAAATTAAACTCAAATGAATCTAATCAAAAAGTAAGCACAAGATTAATTAACCAAATTCGAATATCTAAAGATACGGAGATACACTCCAATTCGAATTCAAAAACTGATATTTTCCTGCAGCAAGATGAACAAGATTATGATAAAAATTCAGAAATCTCAATTAATTATTTTTGATATTAAGTGCCAACAAAAATAAGATTAAAAATCCCAACAGAGTAAATTGTTCATTTAATTTCTATATTTTTAAGTTTGTGTAAGTATTGGTCTCCCATTTTTTTATAACTAAAGTACCCCTAAACTATTAAAATATTATTATAATATTCTTTCTGTTAATATTTGAACAAAATATTTTAATAATTTAATCAAAAAGTGATTTAAAAACTGATGGATGCCTTTTAATAATTAATCGAAAAGACTACGGTGATAACATTTTTAATAATTCAAAATCATTCTAACAAAAAAAAAAAAAAAAGTAAGTAGCCTAAATAGTTCCTAAATTTTGTCAAGGTTACAATTTGGTTCTTTTTTTTTTTCTTCTTCTTTTGAGATGATCATAAACTCTCAGTTTTTTTGTCGTTTCGATCATTTTCTTCTAATTCTGTTAAATTTCTAACGGAATTTTACTGAAATGATTATTTTAATAATAAATGACAAAAATACCCTCCAATCTTTTTCCCTTCCTCCCAACAATCCACATCTGGAGCCTCTTTCTCTCTTTAACCTCTCCCTAACAACCAAGATCTGGGCCGCCGGTGAATTAAAATGCATCCCACCACTAGCGAGCTCGAACATGCCCCCCCACCTAGATTTGGGCTAGTCGACGAGCTCGAATGCAACCCTCCGGTGAACTCGAACGCCATCCTCCCACGTTCTTGCCTAGCCCAACGCCCCTCCCCCCTGTTCTTGCTGAGCCTAGCACTCCCCCTTCCTACCTTAGACCTGGGATTGCCGTCGAGCTCGAACACAACCCACCTCCACTAGTAAGCGTCCCCCCTCCTGCGGTTCTCGCTTCAAACACGCACCCCACCCCAAACCCCACCCACTTACACCGGCGAGCTCGAACGACCTCCCCCTCATTCTCGTCTAGCCCGACGCCCCCACCCCTGACGAGCTTGCCCTGTTCTCGATTTTGATCTTATCCCCCCAAATCTGGGTTTTGGTTTCAAGAAAGAAAGAGATAATTTTTTTTTTACTTTAAAAAATTAATTATTAAAAAATTATTAAAATATCATCTTATTCTGTTAAAAATTAACAGAATTTGATGAAAATGATTATAATAACCAACATTTTAAGAGTTCATAATCATTTTAATAAAAATATAAAATAAAACGAAAACCAAACCATTATTTTTTAAAGAATTTAAAGACTATTTAAATCTATTATTAAAAAAATGATCAAAATTACATTAATTTAAAAGTATAGATACCAACGGAACAAGTTACCAAAACATTATCAAAACGTACGACACCTATTAATTCTGATCACAGAACACCAGTTTCCCTCCTTTCCGACACAGCCCCTGTTCTCGAACCGAATTCACAACTTTGCCATAACTATACCTCAACGGCATTTTCCCAAGCACCCTATGAAATTCCCTTATACACAACCCTCTCCTCTTCCGGTGCTCCGCTTTCCTACTGCTCAGCCCCACCTGCGCCACCACTCCGCTCAATCTCCGCCGTCCATCACCATCACCATCACCATCACCATCGCCACCACCATCATCCTCATTCCTCGCATCTCCCCAGTCCCGGGCCCACTTCGCTCCCACCTGCACCGGCCCGGCCCCTGTCTCCTCCGCGACCACGAAATTCATCAGTATGTCCTCGCAGTTACGCGCCCGATCGACCACGCTCCTCGCACGCGCCATCGCCGCTCCGCCGCCGCAGCTGTACAGGTACAGATATCGCCTGTTCAAGATCATAAACTTGGTCAGCACGATCGAGTACCGGTCCGGATGGACGGTGTAGATCCACTCCCTCCTCGCCAGATCGATGTCGTGCGATCTCGCGAAGAACCCGATCAGACGGTTGGGATTCTTCTCCCACACTCGGAAGGCGAACGCGACCGAGTTCGCGTCGATCTCGACGTCGTCGTCGCAGATGAGGACGGCGACGGTGGCGATGGCGGAGGGTCTGGGGAGGAACCGGGCGTTGAGGCTGCGGGAGGGGTGGGGGACGACGGAGATCGGCGCGGATCCGAAGGAGAAAGCGGTGAGGTTGTGGGAGAGTTGGGCGAGGGTTTGGGGAGGGGTGGAGGGGTTGCCCCAGAGACGAGGACGGCGGCGACGAGGGGGGAGGCGGAGTAGGCGGCGGCGAGGGATTGGAGGAGGGGGAGGCGGGACTCGGAGTAGCCGTTGATGAGGACCGTGATCTGGTCTGATCGGAGGTGGGGTGGGTCCCGTGACGGAGCTGGGTCGCAGGTGTTGGAGGTGAGGGTTCGGAGAGAGAGCGAAGGGTTGAAGAAGAAGAAGAAGAAGAAGAGGAAGAGGAAGAGGAAGAAGAGGTGTTTCATGTTTGTTGTCGTTGGGGGAGAAAACGACGTTTGACTTATTTGTTTGGTTTTGGGGGGTTTCAGCTGAAGCTTGTTGTTGAGTAAAAGGAGTATTGTTGTTCTTTGCGTTGAAATCTGATTAAACGACAAATAGATAATGAGACAAAATTTAAGGGTGGACATAAGAATAAAGGAAAATGATTTCTGGAATTCTTATTTATGGCATGAGTCAAGTGCAATTAAAAAAAAAGAAAAAAAAGAAAGTAAGTAAGTGCAATACCAGGATTTGAAAGTGCAATTATTTATGGCATGATTCAAGTTTTGGTAGTACATCCCAAGTTGTGAAAAATCAAGCTACCGAAGCTATTAATCATAAAAATAGTTTATAATAATAGGTTGCTTATGTTCGAAAGTACAAAGTGAGGAGGCACAAAAAGGACACAATTCTTTAAAAGAGATTTCCTAGGGCTAAAGAGAGATTAAAAAATTCAGCAGATTAAAAAAAAAAAATTGAGAAAGAGATCTAAAAAAGGATCTTTCATGAATAATCCTACATAGTACTTAAATATTATCAATTTCTGTATGTAAATTAAATGATATAATATATGTTAAATTCTTATACTCACGAAGGTCTAGCACTTTACCTAAAAATACATAGTTTGAATTTTCCACTTTCAAATAAAAAAAAAAAAAAAAACATAAAATATAGATGGTATAAACTTGTTTAAGCTAAAACACTCTAAGATCTTCTGTCCTTTTTTTTTTTCCCCTCCATATTTTCTGTTATTTTCCAATTACTTACTCTATTAATATTGTTGAAGTTGAAGTTAGACAAATTTTACCGCTAATAAACCAATAAAACAGGGAAAGTAGTAGCTATTAGTATCACTTTGATATTTCTTCGAGTTCCATTACTAACAGAAAAGTATGTTGTTGTTTTCTTTTTTTTTTTTTTGCAATGGCAGACTTGTAATTTTGGAGAAACATTGGGGAAAATATTGTCAATGACTTTTCTCTAGTCGGATAACGCAAAATATGTATGTGTGGCAAGGGAGGCTTCTGGTTCTCGCGGGGGAAATCACTACAATGGCAATTCTGAGGATGTCCATTGCCCCGCCAACGTTCGGTTCTTCACGAATTCCGCCATTGTCTTCGCCATCATTGACGATGCGGCGTTTCTTGAAGCCGATGCATTGTACACCGGCCCAGCAAATCCAACAACAACAAGAACAACAGGTAGTTTTCTCATTTTAAAGCAAACGCTTAATTAGACATATTGTTGACTCCAAATGAAGTTTTCATCATTGAAATTGTGTATGTATTTGGAAACTAAAGCATAAAGCATGTAAAGCGAATTCAACGTGTGCAAGGCACGGAATTTTGAACCAGGATTCGAATTTAAGACCTCAACATTCGAGGCACGGGTGTGAATTTATTGATAGGCTATACCTGTACTCACGCGTGCGTTATCTATCATAATTAAGATTTCCGAGCTGACTCTAGTTCAGTTGTTTTGAAGCGTGATTCGGGGATTTTGTGTGAACCTTGCAATGGCAGAGGATGGCTAGTATGTGACTTCTGTAAAGGGCAAAAAACAAACGTGAAGGCCGAAAACAAACGCATCTACCGGCGCTGCCCGTCTTGTAGAGCTGTAAGTTCGTTTTGTACTTTGATTCTTCGACTTCCTGTTCTCAATTGTCAGCTAAAAAATTGACCATTTCCCTAAATCATCTTCTTTTTTTTTTTTTTTTTAATGTATTTTTATTTACAAGGTAAATGAACTTGATAGATTGCCAGGTTTTGTTCATGCTTCAATGTATTGGTGCAGATTGGATATGTACTCTGTTCAAATTGCAAAGTTTTCAAATGTGTTACATTCCCAAACTACAATGACGGCGAAGAATTATCCTTTTGAGCGCCTTATAACACGCTTCAAGCTTTGATTACACATCTTTACGGGGATTAGTTATTAAATTTCTCTAATTTTTCCGTTTTGATCAACTTCTTCCCCTCTTTGAGAGCATCTCATTTGATTGTAAAGCAAAAATCTGTTGTATTTGCTTGTCCATGTATTTTGTAGTAACTTCAAACTTTATACTAAATTGAGGGGCTATTTGCCAATTTTCATTATTTGCCAATATTCGTGTTTGATCTTTCTGCTATCATTCAGCCATTTTTTCTAGTCTAAGTCAGACTTGGGTTAATCTTAACAAGGAAAAACGTAAATCATTTTGAGCACTTTCGTGGGGGAAACAAAAAAAAAAAAAACACGAAAGTTGGTAGTGTGTGATAATCTCTACAATGTTCGGATAGAAAAACAAGAGAAGACACAGAAGTCAGGACAGACGGCCTAACTCTTAAGATCCATACAAAACAATCCGAAATCTCCTGAGATCCATACAAAACAATCTGAAATCGTATCGTCGGGATTTAAAGAGAAAACTAGACGCTGTACTTTTGCAGTTCAAAGAGAAAACAAAACAATATAGTCTTAAAAAACCATACTAAATATATCTATACATATGCCGAGATATATAGATTTTCATCCTCTTGAAGGGAAGAATCCAATTCAACAATTGCATGAGCCCTGACATTGAATAGCATGAAAAACGTGTGCTAAATTTTACTTAAATAGTACTCTTAACGACATCACGCACCTCATCTGTGTCTGTATCCGCATCTGACCCTGCTTCGTCAATTCGGAGAAATTCAGGGAGTTTGGTAGGGAACAAGTCTAAGGAAAGACCAAAAATAAAACGTTAGCCAATACTTAAAACAATTAAATGGAAATAGAAAATGGATTTGCAAATTAGTAATGTACAGGAATACCTTGCATTTCAGCCAGTAACCAATCTCAAGCACAAATTAAAGCTTCCAATGTCGTTGGAATAAGTTTATCGCGATGTAAGCTCAAAACTCTTCCGGTCTTAAAAACAGATTCCGACGTACATGTAGACACTGGAACAGCTAAAATGTCTCTGGCAATGTATTTCAGTGTCAGATATCTAGCCCCGTTTATATCCCACCACTCCAGAACATCAAAGTTTGATATAACGGAGCCAGGCTTCAAAGGTAAGACATTCTCCTCCAGATAGCAGTCCAGCTCTGAATTGACATTGTCATTACTTGTCGTGTCATGGAGAAACGAATCAAATTTTGTTAAGAGATCGACGTTTTCATGAGGAGTCATCATGTCACCTCTATTCATCGAAACGATGGTTTTGATCTCCGCCCAATTTAGCTTCGCCTAGTACTCTTTCACCAGATCATAGCAAATTCCACAAACTCTTTCGATTTGAGATGAAGCACCATCTCCGTAAATCTCGGGAAAGAAGCACTCGATGAACTTCATCTTGCAGCCATTATTCCCCGAGTCGCATTCCAATACTTTTCAACCTTTTCGATCATATTCGATGCCATCGTCCTCATCTCCTCAGACTTGTTTGGATGCGAGCCAATCATGAATCGACAATCTAATCTGATGAACTTGTTGGAAAAGAAGGTTGGCTGTCGGCTACTTGGTCCTCGAAAACGCCTTTGCCACATGATAGAACAGTTTCAGTTTATTGAATATCTCTTCTATCAACACCCACTCTTCTTCAGGAAAACAGCAAATACGTTTGAATTTCGGATCCGTTTTTTTTTTTATAAATATTGAAAAACACTCTTATATGTGAAGGCATTGCGAAGCATCGAATAGGTAGTGTCCCACCTAGTATCACAATCCAAGGACAGCTTCACAGTGCACGGAATCCTCAACCTACGAGCGGTTTTCTTAAACATCGCCAACTTTTCTGGCATTTCTGTCCAATAACCGATACTACCACAAATTCTGTTAACAGCGTCATCGATCACTTCCAACCCGTCTTTTACAATCAGATTGAACATGTTTGCAAAACGACTCAGGTGCAACAATTTCCCATCCATTTGAAGTGAGCTTGAAGAAAGCTTCTCCGACATGATTTGGGCCATAGCACTCTCAGCCATGCAAGTATCTGTAGTTAAAGTAGACACCTTAGAGTCGATTTTCCAATCCGACAGCATTCATCAATGCGTTAGAAAACGTTCTAGCGGCATTCGGCTTTGGCAGATACATAAACCTACAACACATTGAAATAGAAACATAAAGAATTTTGTAACAAGGTATAAAAAAATACCCTTTCGATATGACACAATAATGAGCCGTTAGATATGACTCTGATGTGATATAACGATTTAGAATTTTTCTATCCTAACGGTGAATATTGACTCTGATATCGTACCTTAAAATTCTTGTTTGCAAAGTCCAAGAGGCGTCAATGAATTGTGCAGCCACGGTCCTGTATTGCCTCGTTTGTTCAGTGGGAGAAGTCCAGATTTCAGCAGTAATGGCAATTCTACTCGGGTTGTACTCCAGTTCCATTGTCTTTATCTTCTCCACTTCATAGATTTTAAGGACATCATTTCTAATAACCTCATTTCTAGACAAGAAAGGCTTCAACAATGGTTGGAGAAAAAGGATGAAATCTCTAAATCTTCTCTGTTCAACTATGGATAGAGGGTAGTTATGCATAATGATCATGGTTGCAAGCTCTTTCTTGGCCTATTCGGGTTCAAAATTATGACACTCCGGCTCTTCCCGAAAAGCACAAAACGTGACATGCTCCTGCAAATTAGCCATCCCATCATCACCTTCTCCTACAAATTCCTCGCCATAATACTCGCACGTTGCGTAATCATCCGAAGCGGAGAACCTAAACGAAGAGGAAGATTTTAGAAACCGAAATGCGAGATGAATAAGGAGTAAAGTACAACTTCATCCCCATGGACATTCTGATCAATATGTATAGAGGTTATACACAACTTGCAGAGTGTAACTAACCTATGCCAAATTTAACCAAAAAAAAAAAAACTAACCTATGCTAAGTGGATTTTTCAAGAGTTTCCAAAACTTTAAATTCTCTCCAAGACTCTTGAAGAGATTTCACATGCCCCAACTTAGGAGGGTAGTAAACAAAAATTTGTTATATGATTCATTTTCCAGACTGAGGGGTTTTTTTTTTTTTTTTGGGAGGGTTTGAACTGATTTTGGATTTATTGAGCCCGCCAAAATTCAAATATATATATAGATATTTTTATTTAATTTTTGTGATAGAAAACCCTATAGATAGGTTATAACAAACACCACCAATTTTGGTATTGTTTTCATTTGTTTTGAAATAATTTTGTTTTTTTAACAAATAAGAACGAAAAAATTGTCAAAATTAGATTTTTATATTGCAAATTGACAAAGTTTGAAAAAGTTAGGGCCCATATAGCAAAACTTCTTATAAGTTGCTTTTGGCTTTATAGTTTAAAAACTGTTTTTGGAAGTGTTAGATTGATCTATCAGAATAACTTCTAATATCTAGAAGAACTTCCTGTCAAAAGCAGAAAACATGACTTTCAGAAAAGCTTTAATAAATAGATTTTAAAACTTGAATCAGGGTAAGTTAGACATTAAGAACTTTATTTTAATATTTTTATTACTTATTAGAAAACTTTAAGTTTATTTTAACTTTAAAAGCTCTCTGAGAAATTTGATTTTCAATGCTTATTGAAAAGTTCTTCTACTGATCAAAATCAAAATCAAAAGCTTGCTAAAGGGACTTTTATGGACTAAACCCTTATATAGATACCACATGTTTAAATATTATCCAAAAATTATCTTTAAATCTTCACTTCTGTAAATATAGTCATTGTTTAAATCCTTATGGGTTCAGTTTGTTTGCTTGAAGTGGAGATATAAAGCAATGGTTTGAGAAATTTCTAATTTCAGAGCACAAGAACGAACTGGATTTCACGAAATAATGTGCAAGTTTCATTTTAAGGGCTTAAAAGTCTTTTTTCTATCTTAAGGATTAGTTGTAATTTTCACGAATTAAAAGTAAAGCAAGCATACATAGTAGATTATTAGTTGATCTTTTCAAAACAAGCATATATAGCAGAATATTAGTTGATAATTTTCTTTGAATAAGATAAACAAGCCAAAAGTTATTACAGACATAAATTAACAATAATTTACATATGATTTATTATAAAGTACAGAGTTCGAATCTCTCATTCTTAAATTCAGAATAATTATAATAACAAAATAAGCAAGTCAAAAGAGGTCATGGCTACATACGACTCTTTTCTTTTTCTCCATTTCCCTGCATGCTAAAATCTGTTTCTTAATTAAATAAAGGCCATTTAAATGCAAAGTCATCAACGTTATCAAAGACAATTATAGTCACTTTTTCTTTTTTCATGGTAATATGATAAACATGCACATATGTATACTATATTGATTTGAATTCGCTAGGTGCTGATACTGTAAGTAAGTTCTGTTGTTAATTATATATATATATATATATATATATATATATATTTTTCAACCTCTAGTATTTGTGGTGATTTTTTTTTGTTGCTTAAAAAAAGTGAATTAAATTGGTGTTATCTAGTTCCCATCACATTTGTCTATATTAAAAATCTGGGAACGTCCCACCAATGAAATAAAAATGACCCTCATATTCCAAATAAACTTTAAATGATGGATTCAGTTTCACACATATCATTATCTGTAAGAATGTAAAGTATCAAATCTTAAACTATACGTAAAAGGAGAAGAAGGAAAGACATCCTAACCGCTGCACCAATCTATTAATAATTTATTTGTGATGATTAAAGACTAGGAGATTGGGAAGCTTGGGTATTGTGTGTATTGCTGGTTTAGATTATTGTTTCAATTAACCTTTAAATTTCAAATCCAATTTGTTTACATTTAAGTTAGTGGTTGGAAGCCAAATTGTGATCCTGAGCCCTTTCTTGGCTTATAAAATTCTCATCTGTTTAGCAGCTAGCCTGATTGATTCCAATGAATGGTGGTACCGCATAGCATAGATTATAATTAATATGCTATCATATCTTACTAGACTACTTAGGACTATATACAAATTTATATAACAACTAATTAATGTGACACACAAACATCCATATAATCAGTTGGCAAGATTATGGATGAAATTTGGTCAAATTTTCAGTAGTATATATCATAATGACGCCTACCATAAGCAGGCTCTACCTAGAGATTTATATATCTATTTTATCAATTTATCAATTTATTTATTTGTTTATTTATTATTCGCTTAATTAACCCCCAGTCTCTCTCTCTCTCTCTCAAAAAAAAAAAAAAAAAAACTTAGACTCACATAAGTATTCCGAGTGCCTAGACATGACTTGGATCTGTATATATATGATTAATCATGATATGTAGCATCTGTATCTTTATATTTATTATGGTTAAAATTATTCTTCTCACTCAATGCATGAGTTGGGATGCACCAAATGTAAAGATAAATTGTACCAATTATGTACTAATTACACGTCGGATGTACCATATTTTTAGCATTTTAAATCGTAATTAGATGATAATTAATTAATGTGCGCATGATCTCTAAGACTTAATCATTGCATTCTTTTTTTATATTCTTTCTTATAAATGATTTCTCTATCCTTTTCTTTCTGGTGCTAGAATTTCAAAGAGACTATAGATCTAGATTCTTCGACTCTGTATCTTTTGGTCTAATAGCTCACTTTTTCCGGCGAGCACAATTATTCGACCCCTCTGTCATTGGGGATCGACTCAAATCCTCAAAAAAATTAAACTTATTAATAAATACGACTTCAGATTTTAGTTAAATTTACCTTTCACGGTATTACCATTTTTGCTTCAGAATCCAACTTTTTGATCAAATTGAGTGACTTAAAAATAATTACGAGATAAAGAGTTTAAATTCCTATTCTAAATCGAAATGCCCTAACAATGCAGCTTCAAATTTTTATTTTTATTTTAATTCCTCTCCTTCATTTGAAATGAGGTATACTCTTACATTTCCCAAAAAGAAAGACTTTTTACAAATCTCTCTCTTATTTTAGAAACACAAACCGATGAAGTTCTACAGTTCATATACCTAAATCACATTCTTTTTATGCCTCTAATTCATTTCTTTTTTAAATTATAAGGACCTATTTAAATCTCTCTTTCTCTCGCTACATGGCCTCAAACAAACCCCCTGATGAAGCCTGAAGGTGTAGATCGTCGATTTCCCATCCCCAAATTATATATAAATAAATATACAAATATGTATATATATATATGTATACTCGAGTATAAATCCATAACGAATACGACAGGTCTATAACAACTCCAAAATCCGTACTCTCTTGTGATTCTCATTCGTTCAAATGAAGTCTCATAATCTATTGATCTTACTACATTTCCAAAAAAGGAAAGAAAAAGTTTATTCAAATATCTCTCTCTCGCTCTCACAAACATGGCCCCATAAGGGTTCAAAGGGGAAAAAAAAAAAAAAACTCTTATCTGCACATAGGGCTAGGATCCGAATGGTGAGAAAAATCCTGCAGTGGGCTCTCCGAGGAGCAACATCCCAAAACGTCAACGTTTTTGTCAACCCCACAACTGCTATAACGATACTGATCATGATCATGATGATCACGATGATGACGACGGTCATGATAATGACGACCTCTTTTCTGCTGAACCATCTTGAGGACGCTCTCGAACACAGAAACCTCACAGGGAATTCTCAGAACCCCGGTCTGCTCGAACCCGAACTCCTCCTCCGCCTCTCTCAGCAGCACATGAAAAGCATGCCGCCCCAAATACTCCGTCGGAATCACGAATCTTTTCATCTCTTCTCCGACACACACCGCCAGATACCCTTTCGGAACTGCCTGATGCTGATTATTAGTACTCGAATTTGTTGACGTAGTAGTACTGTTTGATGAAGATGCTAGTAATTCCGTACTACTAGTACTAGTACTTCTGTCGGAGAAGGAAATGGTTCTCTTCAGGAACTGCATGCTCTTGTTCCCGGCCGAGCTGGGCTTCGCTGATGAAGACGATGACGAAGAGTTTATGGCCAGCTTTCTCCACTTCTTCAGGATCTGTTGAAGCCTCACGATTTCTCTTATCTTGTTTGGCTTCTTTTGATGATACTCCATTGATTAGGAAGCTGATCAAGACTTATATATATATATATATATTTGTGTATAACAATAATGTAGTTGGTTTTGATCTGTTTTCTCTTGATCTAACTATTGGAAAAGTGCTTCCTAATGTCAAATCTAGAGATGGGTTGGTCGTCTTTATAGTGGTGGAGTGGAGTTGTGGTGGCCCTCGGGACTAATTATATACTTCTTTCTTTTTTAATATTATTATTATTTTTTTGGAGTTATATTTTTTATTTGAATTTTAAGTGTATGCAGGGAATCATCTAGGACCATGATCAAGAAGAGATGAAACGTTATCTTACTTATTTTAAAAGAAGAAGAAGAAGAAGAAGAAGAAGAAGAAGAAATGTAACTTGGCGAATTGCCATTGCTAGTTGCATATTTCCATATCAGATTAAGAACCACATGCATGTACATAATAAATCCACATAACGAATAGGTAATTTCTGACTTTGACATTTGTGTAGGAAATTGTTACTTTTTTAAGAAATTTGACAAACATTATATTTTGACACCAAGTAGAATACATGTCAAATTTTGATATGTGATTATTACCATCGATAGATGCATTTTTTTATTCAATCATTACAAAATTTTCATTTTTAAATTATTTTAAAATTAAAAACTAACAAATTCTAAAGTATAATAATAACTATGACAAAAGCTAGATACATATCTTTATAATATAAAATAGAACAACGTATGGATTAAACATGTCATTTTTACATTTTTTTTGTGTTGAATATGACATTGATTCTTATATTATATTAGAGATGATCTTGAATCTTAATTTTTCTGTTAATTTTCAAAATCATTTTACAGGTTATTAAGATGTGTTTGACACCATGATTAAAAAGGAACTTTAAAAAAATATTTCCATAAAAATTGAGAATCTTTTTGAACTTTTTTTTTTTTTGGAATCAGATATAGTAATTAGAACTCTTTATCTTATGATTTAGATAAAGTCAGATGTGATATTTATCAATTTGCTATGCTTGTGATGACCACTTGAATATAATTTGAAAAAAAAAAAGATATAGCACATATTTTGAAAAAGTAAATATTTTAGTTTGAATTATAATTTTTTAAAAAGAAATTGTTAAATAATGATATCAAATAAGAGCTTAGCCTACCTAACATTTTCCGTATATCATGATCTTTATTTTTATTCATTCAAAAAAATTTGACCATATAGAATAGCAAAAGAAAAGTTATCATCCTGCAGTACGGTAAGATCGAGTCTCTCTCATCTTTTATATTTAACTAATTCTGCATTAACACAACACTCCACTTACATTGACTAATATTATATGTTAAAGACCCATATGGGGAGTTTTGTATTAAATTCATGTTACTGAATCCATAATATAACTATACATATATATAAAGTAAAAAAAAAAAAAAAAAATATATATATACATACATACATACATACATACAATGAATATCATGTGTTCAGGTTTTCTTCTCCGTGAGTAGCCAGAGTCTTTTGACTGGCTTTGGTTCCCAATGCAAACCGTCCCACCCAACAGTCAACTGACCTCGTACTGTTCAACTGTACTGTTCAAACTTTATTGCATAATTTGTATTTTAGTATTACTGGCTCCATGAGATTTACTTTTATTTATTTATTTGTTTATTTTATTTACTGCCCTTAATGATGCTCTCGAAATAAGGGATTTCAGTACTCCAAGGCCACGGCCTCTCATGTGATTTTTCTTTTTCCCAATGAACGGAGAAAAAGGAGAAGTTAACATCAAAGCTAGGAAAATTAATAATAAAAAGAAATCAGATCGAATCAGAAGAGAAGGAAGATTGCTCTGGCCATTTGTTTGATTTCTACTTCATCTCTTGTACGTTTGTATTAAACAATTACAGGAACATTAATGATGACATATATAGCTAAGTCTCAACCAAGCAAGTCACAGGAGAGATCGACAGTCAGATCCTCAAAAATACACAAGAACGTATCCATTGAAAATTCATCCATATATATGTGTGATTACTTTATAATAATGAGAGATAACTCCTATAAACCATTGTAAAATGCCAATTTGGTTAAGGATTGAAACTCGGTTTTATAATTCGGGGATAAGCTGAAAACACAAGGCTCGCAAAAAGAAAAAAACAAAAAAAACAAAAAACATAGTCCTGTTTGAATACCTTGGAAACACCTTGGATCTTGTTAAAAAAAAAAAAAAATTTGTTGAAACCATAGTAAGTTTTCCCTAGCATGAATTCTTCATCGTTTTTCTCACTTCTCACGTGAAATGACTAAAACAATTAATGACTACCAAATTCATATTTGAAATTTTAAAATCACAAATGCCCATCCTGCATATGTAGTTATTCGATTCTAGACTAGTAGACTTCATGTTAGACCTTTAGCAAAGGCAGTAGAGAACCAATTTAAAGAACTTAGACCTTGTTTGCCCTTGCTTTACACTCACTTTCCGAACTTTTTTTTCTCTTAATATTCCATCTTATAAAAAATTAAATTTACTGTTTAAATTGCAGGTTTAAAATTATATTCCAAATGGATCCTTACTTATATATGTATATAAAAATTTATTTAGATATTGCATTTTTCTAGCAATCATCTTAAATTAAAGTAATATTTTAACAAAACTACATTGCATATAGGTGGATAAACTTAATAGGAGTAAGAAAAAAATATAAGCATATTTAATTTCAAAGTGCATGGTAATATCTACAAAATTTTAGGGTCAAGTGCAATATATATATATATATATATATGTATATTTTAAAACTAAATAACTGTAATTGTTAGTTGTAGTGTAGAATATTGTTTATATCTTTAACAAATTAAATGGGCCATACCAGAAAGATGTGAACATAAACAGAAAATTGACTTCTATAATTATTATTGTTATAGTTATCGATATTATAATCATCATTGGATCAAATTTGACTTTGGCTGTGTGAAATTAAAGATGATGATCCAAATTAAATATTTAACTTTAGGTCCAACTTGATGTGCACTCCAAACCACGTACTGCGAGAACTTTCTATTAAATGATTGAGCATATACATATAAATTATTCATTAGTTAGATAATTAAAAATAATAATGAACAAAAATTTTGATTAATAAACAAAATATAAATTAAAGGCTTGGTGAGTTCGCTTAGAGGTGGCATCCATATACTTTATAAGCCTTCGTAATATAATTGTTAATTATTATTAATCATTGTCGTTATTCAATTATTGATATTAAAAATTTGCTCCACAACAAGATATGAAGTTTGAATGTTTCTATTAAAATATATATATATATATATATGGACAAAATTAACAAATTCACATGATCAGTTTTGATTAATGTGATATAGAATTAACGATAAAATTGATTAATGTAAATTGACATATATATATATATATTAATTAAAACACTAAGCTGACACATGCATTTATATTCATTCCTATTGATAGTCATGTTCTTCATTTTATTTTTAATCATATTTAGTTTTACTCATGTACTCTATATAATTAAGTCGTTAACCCCAATGTCGATCTAACACAATTCGCCGCAGATCACTTGAGTAAATTACAATGTTATCGTGCTTAATTCTTAAGTTTAATTACACACCATATATTATATATATTGATGTTGACTAGTTATCTTATATATATATATATATATATATATATATATAAATAGCTACATACAGTTCTGAAAGACTTAACAACAATTTAGAGTATCCCCTCCCCCGGCCTTCCGTTATGAGAAATATCAATCAATAATCTGTGGTTGTAAGGTTTTGACTAAAAAGTGCTTTTAACGAGGCATATATATCATGACTTACTTTTAAGAAGAGAGTTTCCGCCAATTCTTGACACTAGCATAGTTTTCTAAGTTATATCTATGCCTTTTATAAGTTTGTTGTATTTCTCCTTTTTCTTATGATGTGTATTATATGCATGTTTCTTTTCTTTTTAATAATAATAAGTTGGAGATTTGATAAAAGATGAATTTTTTGAGTAGGTGTCAATTTAGTTAGAATATGTATGAAAATCTTGATAGTAACTATATAATCTTTAAAGTCGTAAATAAAAAAAAAAATCTAACAATACTAATTTCACATCCAATTTCACCCATATAATATAAAAGGTAGGAACCCCAACCTTAATTTAAGAAGAAAAAAACAGAAACCTCAGTTAATAAAGTACATCTACAACATATGAGAAACAAAAAAATAAAATAAAACCTTACAGGAATTAGTAGTACCATTTCCGCATAAAACTGACGGCCGGATTAATTATAACCCTCCCACATTAGGGCAAGTTTCTCAATTTGAGAGAGTGTATATAAACATTTTTCATTTATGAAATGCTCAACATTTTTCTGGCTTAATTTTTCTTTTTAATTTTTAATGAAGTGAAGTTCATAATTTGATTCCTTTTACTTTTACATTTCTTAATTTTGGCTATTTTGTATTACATTATATTTGTTCCTTTTGAGAATAAATGGAACTCCATCTCCAACCATGCACACATGCGTGCATGATCAAAAATCAAAATGAAATATATATATATATATATATATATATATATATTTATGTCAAAGAATGAACAATTAACATCATAAAATGTTATATATTGGATATACGATGTATGGTACTTCTATTGTTTAGGAATATATATATATATATATATATATAAGTACTATAATATCGTATCCGCCAAATTAAATGTGAAAGTTATGATAATAAACTCCTCCAAATTTTATTTGTATATGGATCTGATGATTTCCTTCGAGTAGGAGTTTCTTTTATTTTTTTTTTTTGGGTATCAAAATCTGATTAATTAGTTTAGATAAGCTTTATAAAATTAGCTAGCTAGCTATTATTACTTGAATAATTGAGTTAGCAATTATGAGCTACACACACACACACACACACACACACAAACAGACTAAAAATAAAATTCTGATTAGCTGTCTCATTATAAATCTAATTTGTATCTAAACTTTTCGATGGTGTATTTGAATATATATATATATATATAGGCACCTCCAAACCCAATCATAAAGTTGGCAACCACTGGCCGGTTTCAATCATTCTATCTCGATATATATATATATATATATATATATATATATAAGCAACCTAAATTTGACATAGTAAATTGAAAAATATTTTTAATTTCTTTCTCCAACTGCCTCAACGAAATGAACCCTTACAAATTTAATAGTAAAAGATTGAAGAATTTAATATACTTTTCCGCCCTTAATCTATTACCTTGAACATTCTTGTCCTTCGGCAAGAATAGTACTTTTCCACGTATTGAAATACATAATCTTTTTTACTAGCAAAAAAAAAAAAAAAAAAAACCCCCCGTAATCTATTAAATTCTTTTGTTAGAAAATGCTCTATGTTGAGTTAATATTTCTAAAAGATGTCAAGGCAAAATTTAAAACAATTGAAGAATAACAAATAATTACCTATATTTTGGAGGATATTATATCATTGCCTTAATTTACACCTCCAACTTAGTGACAACATGATCTAAAATTAAAGAGTCGTTCCACACTTCACAAAACAAGTATAAAATTATAACTTGAAAATGAATAATCCTTCTTCGTAAGACTCTAGTGTCTGTTTGACTCTCGGGTCCGGGTATAAGTTTTTCATTTCAATTTTTATCTTTTTTTTTTTGAAAATCAATAAAAATTATAATTAGTTTTTGAAAAATTAATAAACTTCAACTAAAAAATTCTATTTCAAACCGGTATTCCAAATACAAGTTTATTATATGTACATGACCTTCCACCACTCTTTATTAATTCATAAATTTTGAGTTATATATTAATTTTCATGAGGACGAGCACTTCTCTAAATTTAAACCAGAAACGAAAGACATAACTTTCTTGTTAGATCGGGATGTTTTATCCCATTAGCAAAGCTAATTAATTAATAGCCAAACCCACGCTCACTACAGGAAAGTAACTTCTTCAATATTTTTCCAGATAAAAATAAACATAAGGACATTACTTTACATTGATAATATATTAAATAACTTACCTTTTACTTTCAAAAACAAATTAAATATCTTATAACTTAATAATTTTTCCGATATTACTTTAGTAAAATGTGGCTTTCTTAGATACTTTTTGTCTAATTGTTTCTGTTTCAGTTGTCCTGTCGAATTTTGTTTTATTTAAGTATCCTCCTATTTAAACTTTTTTTTTTTTAAATATGTCCCCCAAGGTAATAAGTAATTAAGTAGAACTAATAAAAATTATAAAATAACAATTGAAGAATATAATTTTATGCTGTCTCCAACAAGTATACTATTGAAGAAATATTTTATTGTCATTCTAATATGAAAAAGTTCAATAATCACAACTGGTTTGCAATTTGCATGAGTACGTTGTTCTCCACCAATTTTTGTTTTCTTTTGCTTTGTTTTGTTTTGTTTTTGTTTTGTTTTTTTTTTTTTTCAATAGTATCCTAAGGGCCTTTTACTAAGTGATGACCAGTTTATCGGACTTTATCTGCCAATATAATAATACATGTCCAAAAATTCCAATAGGATGAAGTTAGAAATTGGTGTTTATGACCATTTATATACAATTAGGTAGATCAAGAGAAGAGCATGTCCTTCACACGTGCCAATCTATATATCAACCTAGTTATTTCCAAAACGTGTACATATGTGGTGGCTCCTTTTGAGCGGAGTCCCACATCTACCTTTTGTAAAATAAATGGGTTCTGCTGCTCGTTTAAAAGCGAATGCATTGTTGTACGATTCCATTTAAGTCTGATCTAATAATTATAAGAAGTTTGTTTAGTCTTTTTTGATTTTATTCTATTGTTTGCCGTACGCTTTGTTTATTTTATATGACTAGTGCTGTCTATACAAGCAAATAAAAAGATGCACGCCACTTAGAAACGAGTTAGGTAGAAACTTATTAGACTTCAGATAGAATTCCTATTTTGGTTTTTTTGGTTTTTTTTTTTTTTTTTTTTTAACTTCCATGAACAAGGTGGTGCAGATTGATAATCAAAGCGAGGACGATTATAAAAATTCATTGACAATATATGAAAAAAAAACTCATCTCCAGTAATTATATATGAAAGTAACGACGATCATAAAAATTTTATTGACAATATACAGAAAAAACTCATCTGATGAGAGCTATTTATAATGTATTCAAAACTGTCCAAAAGAGTACTATTTCTGATCACAAAATCACAATAATAATCATAATAATAATACTTAAAAATCATGATCATATCAAGAAACTGGTCAGTAAAAGCCGTCGACATCCAAACATGCTGATGATCAATGCAAAGATCAGAAAAGACAGAAGAAGAAAGTACCACTGGAAGGACGAGACCCGTAACTGTAGATGCCGAGATGGCTAAGGGATGTGGTTGAAGAGAAGGGTGGACATGGAGAGAGGCTTCTTATCCAGAAGGGACTGACCCTGAGCGATGTAATGGGTGACAAAGGACCGGATTTCAATGCCGGTACGGTAGTTACGGTCTATATTAATTGAGGATAATTAATTAAAGATATCTAAATGACATTTTAATATTTATTCACTTTATACCAGTTGAGTAGGTTAATTTGATTAAAAAAGAAAAGAAAAAAAATCCAAACTTTGTCCTTCAACACAATGTCTTCAACGTAGCACTTGGCATTCTATTTTCATTCTATGTTCATTGTTTCATTCTATTTTCTGCTTCCTCTTGCTCTTGAACAGGCTCGCGCGGCAAGTCGACCCTCGACGACATCAACATGATCAACTCGAACATAAGTTGAAGAACTTCGGTGCCGATGCCATTTAATCATCGTCCTCGGAAATCGAAGGTACTAAAATTAAAACTTAAAAATTAAAATTAAAAATAAAACAAACGAACACACCATCAGACCAAAAATAAATTTCTTATAGTTCACAACTGTTTAAAATACTTAAATCATACTCATGTATTATTTAAATCATCCACACATATCCATTACTTTGCTTTTCTTTACCATTACGTTGACATACTATCACACTACTTTGTACCAAATAATTAAAAACTCTTTTTCATTCTAAATTTACAAACTTTTCCTTATTAGATTTACAATCAGACCCTTCATATTAGCTCTCTCTCTCTCTCTCTTTTTTTTTTAACCTGATAAAAGACAGAATTACCCTTATTATTATTTTAACTTACATCTAGATTTGCGTGAAATGCAAAAGCCGGTAAACACCAACCCTCTATAATCAGTTAATTAAAGGGATAAACTATAGCTCACTTTTTACCACATGGTTCTCTCTCGTAAGGGATCGACTCTGTAAAAGTTAGTTCCATGACCATAGAAATCACCTTTACTTATTTACAGTTATTTACCTAATAAATTTACTATTTACATGATAAATTTATATATTTACCCAATAAATTTGTTACTTACTTTAAATATTTTAAAATTATATTATTTATTTTATTTAGTTTCGTAAAAAAAAAAAAAAAAAAACTGTTTACTTCAATTTCCCTTTGTTTTAATTGACATATATAAGTGTTGATTTGTTGTCATCAATAGTGTTCAAGAGCCCCGAGTCAATAAAGACGGAGAGTTTTGACTCAAGAATAAATTTTATTTAGGACCTCCGTCGTAGAATCTGGGAATAGGCTGAATTTTGGGCATGAGCATGAAAGCTGGACTTGGGTTGTTGATGGACCAAAACTTCCTCGCCCTTCTAGAATTCAAATAATATTGGTTTCATGACGTGCATGCGTGCGAGTTTATACACATACACAAATACATATACATATACATATACATATATACATATATACAAAGTGTTTATATAATAATAAATATATTAGAAAAAAAAAACAATAAATGAGTTGTAATTATACGTTTTTTGCTTGAATTTCTTTCTTTTTAATTTTTTTTTAATCCTGCTCCTTTTTGTAAGTAGATAAGGAGTAAGATTATTATCAGAATTAAGAATCACAATTCGATCATTACTCTCAAATTTCTGTGGATCTCTCTCATAGTTTTTAGGATAAAAATATTTAACATGAGATTATTCTATTCTCTACTTTTGATAAGTACAAACCATAAAAGTTTGGTAACTACCAATAAGCACCAACAGTAATATTGCTTGAAAGGAAGAATTAATTTACTAATTTATATATTGACTTATTGCCACCAACTTTTCCACTTTGGAGGTGATATACCTAATAAGCAGACATACCTAACTATAATATAGTGCACCATTTATCTTGTATAAAGAGGATGAAATATTCTTTGCACTAGATAGCAAAGAATATGTACCCTTGCAAATAATTTGGCAACGTGGTACCTTATTGGATATCACAACTTTTTTATTGCAAAACTGCCATTAATTTTTATATGTATAGTTAGTTAGAATATATGGCTATAGCTGAACAAAATTTTTAAAAGTGGTAAAGTCTGAAATATTTTACATAAATTCCAACAATTAGATTTCAGCATGCTATCATAACTGTTTAGCTAGATGAAAAGCAAATAATATTCCTTTTTAAGAATAGGGTATAAATCTTATATATTATTATTACAATTGCCAAGCTCCGAAGAGTAATTCGCATTTCCTTTCCTCAAAAACAAATAGGAATAGTAGATTTACATGCCTCTTTAATGGATTTGAATACTTTAGGCCAATATTCCAAAAGGGTTCTTCCATGTGGAATTTGTTAAAAGACCAGCGGCATCCATGATGAGATTCACCACGCGCATAATTAAGGGGGGAAAAAAAGGAATAAACGAACAATAGCATCGAATTTGTGTAGTGGTTCTGGATATTAAAGCTCTGATTCCAGACTAGTTTCATGTATCAAATGCAATTTATATCCTTTTTATTTACTTGTTCTTCCCCCTCCCCCCGGCCCCCGCCCCCCAGATAATTACATCAAGCTAGGTAGTTTATATATATATATATATATATACATATATATAATGTCTTTTATCCGGTATCGCTTACTATTCGATATATGTAATTTTCTGTTTAAAAAACTTATAACAACTAATTGATTTATATATATAATTATATATATATATCTGCTTTGGTAGTACATTTCTGATATGAATCCCACTACAAATATTCCCTACATGGAATTCTAGAAAATATAAGAATCTACAATAGGCATATTCGTATAATATTATCAAAATTAATGCTATCAAGTAGAAAATAATATAATTCTCTTTGTCGATCTGATTATACTTGGTGCCAAAGTAAAATGTGTGTTTCCCATGTTAAGGATGTTGGAGCACTACTACATAGACGATTGATATATATATATATATATATATATATTATGTATATGATGTGAAGAACAAAAATGTGGAAACGGGGATACCCAATGCTTCATAGCAAAGAGACCACCAACAAAAAAGGTTTTTTGTGTCTGCCTTGTTTGGTCTCACTTTGAGCACTAGTAATACTACGTCTATAATTAGCTACGAGACATACCAAATGGTCTTATGTGGAATTACATAACCAATAAACCAATAATTTTATTGCTCACCCACTTCTTTAGGATCCCCATTATTTACCTTGTTCATTGGTCAATTTTTATGCCCTATATTAAATAAATTATAACATACACACACACACATATATATATATATATATCTATGAGATATTAGGAGGAAGGAGACAATACCCTTTAAAGTAAGAAACTTTAAAAAGCTTCTCATTATTATTATTATCAACAAGATAAGGAACTATACTACATGATTGCTCGAATCTACCCACTCCTTTTGAATTTTTCTTTCTTCGTTGTCTTAAAAAATCATATATCTACACAACCCCACTTCCATTCTTTTTTTTTTTTTTTTTTTTTTTTTAAAGACGTTGTAATTTGCATTGTTCCTTTAACTGAAAATGACAACGCAGCAATCACTCTTTTTCACGATAGGTAGTGAAATCCGCCTGCCTATAAGCATTCGTATCACAAATGTACATAAATATAGACGAATTTTCACTGGTTACATTTTTTTTAGTAAATCGATTTAATAAGTACATATATTCTCCTCTCACTTACAATTGGATTTATCTATATATATATATATATATATAATTTCTCATAGAAATACTATGATAAGTCAAGCAAATTTTATATTGCCAAAATATAACAGTGATATCTTGTATGTACTAGCAATAAACCTAAAACCATGATGTGAGTTGCCAAAAGAGCTTTACCAATCACACGCACATTGTCACTCAAAGGGAACAAAAGAATACATTATTTGTCACTATTTCATGCATTATGTGTATAAATATATTATATTTATAGATGTATATATTGTTATGTGTCCTTCCACGATTTAATGGGCACAGGTACTCAACAACTAAAAGTTGGAAGTTGGACACGGCTCTGATCAATATATTTATATATGTAATAAATATATGCTATATATAATTTATATATATATATATATATATATAAGAGGCAGAGAAGTAAATAGTATTTCATGAGTCGTGCATGAGAGAGGCGTGTAATTTTAATCTTTGACTGCTTATCTTCTCTGCCATCGCGGCAAAGCATATCATTTTTGTTTCCTTTTTCTCTTGCGCCTTGTCAGATTCTCACTCCTGTCGTGCCATCCTCCACTCTTCGCATTTGCCCCTGGATTTTCTTTATATAAATTCAAAGCCACTCCATATATACACTAATACACACGCTTGAGTAATATATAATAACTTTTATTATATTCCACTTTTTAACTGAAATAACTTGAAACTGACATCATAAAATTTTAAATATAATTTGTTACAACTCTTTTTTTTTTTTTTTTTTCCCAAACGATATTGTCCGTAACAAATGACTTTCTCTAAAATGTAGTCCACAAGTACAGATCGCATTGATTCAAATACCTCTCTAGCAAATCTCTACAAGAATACTCGATTGCCTCCGAGTGTGTTGATCATACCACAAAAGATTATTACCATGGATTAGTGGTTAAAAGTTTGAGTATTTGATGATTTTTTTTAGCCTTGAATATCATAAAAACTTGTTTTCTATCGGCTTAACTTGATATAAAGTGCCTAAACAACATCCCAGATATCTTTACTGTTGTACTTTCTGTCGAGATAAGTGACATGCTATTCGTTAAGGGATATGGCTGTCCATAGGTCCTTCAGTAAAGATTCATATCAGTATCTAGAAAGCACATTTAGCATACTCAAGGAGAATATACTAACGCTATTTGCTCTCTTCCTAGAATTTATTTTAGTGTAAAAAAAAAAAAAAAAAACAGGACAAAACAAAACAAGAATACTAGACGATTCCATATAAGTGCTGCATATTAAAGATGCATGTAGTGTCAAACACATTATTACCATTTTTTTTATGGATTAGTCTCCTTATATTCCTTTATTTTTAGGTTTATTCTATTTTGATTCATGAACTTTGAAGACTCTCATTTTGATCTCATGAATTTTGAATTAGCCCCACTTATTTTATTATATTAGAATTTTTGTTAAAAATAAATAGAAAATGATCTCTTTATAATACACTTCTCCCATTCTTTTGCAGTCTTTTTTTTTTAACGTTAAATCTCAGGCTTCCACGATGGTTTTTTGGTTGATTTTCGGCTCCGTGTTTTTTACTAATTTACGACGACGGTTTTTTTAAAAACGGTCGTCGAATTTCCATGTGGTATCCACATTTTCTAGTAGTGAACACTATGAAAACAGATGGAAAAAAAAAAAAAAACAACTACTTGAATACACTTAAATCTATTTTTTCCCGTCGTTTTCATAAAAACTCTAACAAAATGGATTAAAAAAGATATTTAAAACTTACGAAGTAAAGTGATAATTTTTAAAGTTTAAAAATAAAATAAGAATGAACTAAAATTCAAGAGACATAAACGTATATAAACAATATATATACATATGTGTGTGTGTGTGTAAATGATAGTGAGGAGGACAATTAACATATTGAAGTGAATAAGGACACATATTTTGACACAATTATCTACTGTGTCAAGCCCTCTACTCAATATTATCAAAGTCAAAGATAAAACACACAACGAGTTCAATTAGAATAACCTTGAGAAAGAAAGATAAAATGGTCAACACGACCTCACTAAAACACAAAAATAAGCTAAAATATTAGGTAGATGAGCCTCGGAGACAATATTAGAAGGAAAAGTCGAAACTTTCCCTTTAAAAATTATAAGAGAGGCTTCACTTAAAACCTTACTAGTAAATAAAGAAAAAAAAACGTAAAGAAAAAGAGTGCTTATGTTTGTTTACCACTAAAGTACATTGAAGCCTCGATGGACACATTATTGCTATGTTTCCTTCGTTGCTTATGAAAATTGGTATGGATATACAACTCACGTAGCATACAAGTAGCTACATTTTTAATTACTAAGTACTAAAAAAAATATCATGTTAATTACTATTAATAATTTGCATTCAATGATTGAGATAGAAAAGGTTAAGGTCGCTACATGTATCCTTAATATAATAAGATTTTACCAAACAAATAAAAAAAGACCCACCTAATTTCACAAGAACAGTTTATATGTGCAACATTTTTGTGCCATTAATGTTGCTAATGATATAATAAATAGAGCAAAATTTGAGCTTTCTTTCTGTTTTGATCTCTTTATGAGTCCCCAAGGAAAGTTGTTATAATTTAGAGACGTGGTGCCTTCAGTTCAGCAAAATCCAGTCTTTCTAAATTTTGATCATTACTATAATGTCCCAGAATATTATCTAAACATGTCAAAATTTTGCACTCGGTTTTCCTATAAATTTTTAAATTTTACTATTTTTAGCAATCAGATAATCATATTCTGACTAGACAAACTATCTTTTTGGATTTTACCCAAATGCCCTCCGGTTATAGAGGTAATTCTAGGAGGCAGAACAAATAATATGCTCCTTTTGCATCTAGCTTTCCTTACTTCAAAAGTTGGAAATGGTCATTTAAGCTTTGGAGCGCATAAACCTAGCCCTAGATTAGATATTTGTTGTGAATTCAAGTGGTAGATAAGGACATATATTTTGCACTGCCAATTAGTTCAAGTCACTTAATATATATCTTCTACTGTTTCTCGAATGGAAAAGTTCCTCAATTACGGCTTTCTTCAAAATAATTCTTGTAACAGCCAGTTGACTTATTTGTAACGTTTTGTAAAATTATGTGAAACATAATAAGTTAGTGAGGAATGTATCATATTACACATAATATATATAACTTTATAAGTAAGTTAGTTGTCAATTAGAAGTTGATTTCAAAAAATTACAATTGAGGACCGTCCTTCCTGAGAGATAATAGAACCATATATATATATATATAGTAGAAGTGAATTCTTTCAAAGAAAATGCGTATCATGAGGGGGGGAAAACATATAAATCATGCAAAAGAAGAATAAAAATAAGATAGTGGTCTTAAAGGGACATTTGCACTTCTTATTAAAAGAAAACATAAAAAGAAAGAAAAGAAAAGTAAATACCAAAAAAATATCAATAAAAATAAAGGGGAAGAAAGGAAAAAAGACGACGTTGGATAGTGGGAGAAAACTCACCATAAAAATAAGGCTCTCATACAAGCCTGTAATTTAGCAATAAAGTGGGGGGAGATTTTTGCTTTTGCCCTACTTTGCTTCTTCATTTTAAGTTCTCTCTCTCTCTCTCTCCACTGGCCGTATCATTACAAAAAAAAAAAAAAAAAAAAAAAAAACACTTATTCAATGAACTACTCATTTAAACCAGTCTACATACATTTTTTTTTATGTGTACTACTATTTATATTTCATATAGCTGCCGAGACCCAAAAGTGGAGAGTGAGATAGAGAAATATTATATATATATAGAGAAGCAGTACTCATCATAATTCATACATAGAGCACGCTATAACTACATAGCCAGACCAGTTAAGAAACAAACTTAGCAAGGAGAGAGAGAGGGAGACATATATATATAGAGAGAGAGAGACAGAGAGAGACATACACACACACACACACACACATATGGGGTGGAAAAAATGTTATTTGGATGTGATATTAGTCCCGTTAGGGTTCTTAATAGTGGCTGGTTATCATGTGTGGTTGTGGCACAAGGTTCGGACTAAGCCTGAGACCACCATCATCGGTATCAATGCCAACGGACGTCGTTTCTGGGTCTCCGCCATTGTCAAGGTACATACACAAAACATATTTATACTTATACAATACACCCATACATGTGCATATCATGATCATCAGCCCGTTAACGTCCTCTACCTATTGTATATTTCATAACTCAACTACACAATGAGCTCATTTATACATGCACATGTATACATATATATATTTACACACATGTGTGTGTTTGTATATATATTGATAAATTGGTTATTGTAGTTGAATGTGATGAAGATTGTTTAGATTTAAAAAGAAAAAGAAAAAGGAAAAGGAAAAAAAAAAAGAGAGGGAATGAGATGAATAATATGATGAAATGATATAACATGAGGTGACTAAAAAGAAAATTATTCGAGGTGCCACGTAAAGAAGCTACCATTTGTGCCATCCGTTTTTTTTTTTTTCTCAGATATATTTGTTTTGTTTGGATGGAGATCATTGTACTGATCTCAGGTAATTAATTGTCTCTATCGTCTTTTCGCCACACCACAACATATCTCGCCAAATGTTCAAACATGCCCGTCACGTCCATATTTATATATATAGCTATATATACATATGCAAAAATTCTAAAGATTATCCGACTCCCCCATAATACGACCCACCCTTATTTCGCAATCCGATTCTCCTAAGGTAAGATAGTTTAGAAGTGCTAGCACATATATGTGTTCTTAGAACTCTACACATAGCTAGACAATTGTGTGGAACATATATAATACCTTTAATTATGGTACATTAAGATAACACAATTGTTCGAATTATACTTGGATACAAAGTTGATTACCTAATTTGTTGCTAAATAAACTATGCAACATTAATTTCATGACCCAAAAGTGGCATAAATTAATATTCTCTAGGATCATTCTTAAAAAAAAAAAAAAAAAAAAAAAGTTTTGCTCTTATTTATATATGTGTACATATAACTAATGGGTGATGACTCACAAGTAGATTCAGCACCCTCTCGTGACATAATTAAGAAAGAATACAAAATAATGCTTCTCCTGTCTGATGGATGCTTGAGTTGGATTCTGCTTTAATTATATTAGCTGTTTAGCACTGCTCCCAGGTAGCCCCAACTACAATACGGAATAGGACCGTTTAAAGCATGCAAATGCCTTGTCTAATTTCTTCCACCAACTTTGGTCTATTGCTTCACACGTCACCTCTCCTCAATCATCCTCTGCCGGGGGTGTTCTTATAATATATATATACACGCGCGCGCGCACACATATATATAGGACGAACATTTTTTAATGTAATGACGTTGGAATCCCATAATCCACAATATGATGCACAATGATGTTATAAGATAATGGATCCCTGTGATTAAACAATCAGCCCGATAATGACGTAAAGACAACACTGATTCTTTTTATTATTTTTTTAACACACAATATTTACTAATGCATTTAAATTTTTTTTTTCTCCTTAAACTTTGCAGGATAATGAGAAGAAAAACATTCTAGCAGTGCAAACGTTGAGGAACACAATCATGGGATCAACGTTGATGGCCACGACATCAATCCTTCTATGTTCAGGACTAGCAGCCGTTATAAGCAGCACATACAGCGTGAAGAAACCCCTTAACGACACGGTTTACGGGGCCCACGGCGAGTTCATGGTAGCCCTAAAATACGTGACACTCCTCACCACATTCCTCTTTTCCTTCCTATGCCACTCCCTCTCCATCCGCTTCATCAATCAGGTCAACATCCTGATCAACAGCCCCCAAGACGACACGTCGCTTGTCACCACCGCCTACATCGCCGAGCTCTTGGAGAAGGGCTACGTCCTCAACACCATCGGTAACCGCCTCTTCTACGCCGCGCTTCCGCTCCTGCTGTGGATCTTCGGCCCGGTCCTCGTCTTCCTTTGCTACGTCACCATGGTCCCAGTGCTCTACAACTTGGACTTTGTGTTCAATGGGAATGGTGGTAGTGTGAGCAAGGGCAAAATTGTCAATGGGAATGACCAAAGTATTGAGTTTGTATAAAAAAAAAAAAAACAATCAACTTATATTTGATCAAGTGCTAGTACTCTAGTACTTCCATCCAAAAAAAGAAAAAGAAAAAGAAAATAAAATAAAAGAACAGGAAAAAAAACGTGCTAGAACTCTAGTACTTGTGTCATTATCTTGAGTACTACTACCACCACTACAAATATATATATATATATATATATTTATATAATTATAGGTCCGACATTATAGTCGTCCTTGGATCATATAGTACTCATTTAGTTGTTTTATAATTAGTGGTTTTACTTTCATAAGAGGGATATGATGATTTGATCATCTTTTGAAGAGACCACTCTCACATGTATGATTTTCTGAAATTAAAAGGAATGCAATCGAATCTCTAGTTTCCTATTTTTATGAGTATTTGGTTGGGATATGATGTGTGTGTGTGTGTGTGTGTATACATATTATATATATATATATATATATATATTTATTCAACAATAGCTTTAGATGTGTATATAGTTTAGCAAAAGTCATGTTCTACAGAAAAGAAATGCAAAATTGGAATGCAATATTAGGACTATGAATACACTCGTATAAGTACATTTACCACTAGCACATTTACCACCTAACTTTTTTTTTGTCCTTATTTTTTCTATGAACATGCAGGAATGACTGTGATGTGATATAAAGTTACACTCACTAACCTGATAATCCTCCATTAAAATCCTTTCTCAAATATTATTGAAGCAAAGAAAAATAAAAAGTGTAACAAAATAATATTCAGATTTCCTCTCTCAAAAGAGCAACGAAAATTTAATCACCTCGTAACTTATTGTAGACTCTTATTTTCATGAGTTTTGACAATAATATAGGGAAGTAAGAAAGTAATCACATTTTAGAACCTAATTTAACTATAAATGTTTTTGAGCTAGCTAGGCAAAATATAAGAGTGATTTAAAAACAGTTGGCATGAAATGTATGTATGTATGTATCGGCTTCTGGTATATGTATTATATTAGTAACTCGACGGAGCTGTGCTCCTTATTAACAATATTACTTGAGTATTTCTCCCTTATCATGTCTTCATTCTTCAAAACTTCCCCAAGTTGTTGTTGTTGTTGTTGTTGTTTTATTTTCATTTAATTTTTTTTTTGGAATAAGCAAAAATGTATCAAAAAATAAAAATAAATAAACAAGGTGTTACAATCTTATAAAACGTAAAAGGCCTAGAAAAGGAAAAACTACCAAAAGAAAACTCGACAAAATTAGAAGATAGCAAAAAAATAAGAAACACATAAGGAGAAAATATTAAGATTTTCTCACTTTTATTACTACGAACTCTAAACTGATAATTAGATATCTTTTTCTTATGCGTTTTGTTGGTCAATTTAGCCCTAAAATTATCCAAATCTGCCAGTTTGCACATGAGCGCGAAGCAACAATTAATTTCCATCTCCTTTTGAGCAATTAAACAACGTGAAGCGTCTCAGCTTCTGAGTTTTCATCTTCATCAGAATCTTCATCGAAACTTCCTCAAGTTCTCTTTTAATCTTTATTTATACTTTTGCAAAACTTGAGAGGGTGAAGGGATTCAAATACTACTAAACTCTGTAAAATATGTAAGTGCGTACCACAACTTTATCAGTTCAATAAAAGATTTTTCTTTCCTTGTTTTTCATGGAAAAGAAGCTTCATTATTGACTAAAAGCTAAAAATTGCGTAATAGAAATGAGCTACACACAAAGGCATATAACATCAACAAATACATTTTTAACTTTCCCAAAGTGTTGAGTAATATTTGGGGTCCTTTGTGTGATCTTTATCAATTGGAAATGTATAATAAGCTAAGTTACTAAGGAACCAAAACAAAACAAAACAAAAAAAAAACAAATAAAAAAGTGGCTTTAGGCTAGCAAAATAATTCTTTAGACTTTGACTGTACGACTATACTTTAAGAAAGAGAGGTACAAACAAAAAAACAATAAAACAAAATAAAACAAAACAAAACAAACAAAAAAAGAAAGAAAGAAAGAAAAAGAAAAGAAAAAGTAGTCCTAGCCAACGATTTGTTTGTGATTAACGAGCATCAATTAGCTAGATCGACATGTGTACTCCAGTAACTAAATGAAATTAGACACACATACATTAATATATATGAAGAATCTGTATATAAATATGTATCAATTTTAATATTAATTTATGAATAATAATTTACATGAGTTGTTTTTTTTTTTAAATCAGTAAGTCTTTAAATAACTGTCAGATCAATTAAAAATAAAAATTTTATGTACTAATAAAAAAGTAATAACTTATTATAATACATAGATTGATGTACAAAAATTAGAATTAAAATTAATGTTGATACGACCAATCGGGAATCCTTGCGCTATGGGTCACAACATTATTCACACACACACATATATATATATATATATTTATTTATTTATTGGTGTTGATACTACCGACCAAGAGTCCTTATGCTATATATGGCTCACAACATTATATTCATATATATACATATATATATAGATATATAATTCAAATAGCAAATGGAGAAACACACGCGTGCATGTATCGTTAAAAGGTTATGCTAATTATTTACGCGAGTAGGCGATCTCTTAAATTTGCATGTCACTTAGCACTTATACGCACAAAATTTTTGTCAAGTTGATGCATAGGATTGGGAGCAAAAGAAGCTTTCGGATTTTTAATGGGTTCCAAAAGTTACTAAAAAAAGAGGCTTATATATAGTTTGCTCAAAAGATAAAGTACGCTATATATAAGACAAATAAAATTAACTTTATAGTTTATATTTTAATATTCCGACGGCCATATATGAAACCCATAATCTCTTTTTTTTTTTTTTTTTAATGTTTTTGGTTATTAAAAAAAAAAAAACTTAATGGACTAGAGAGCTGTACATACAATTAAAAGGAGGCATAGGCTGACCTCAATTCCAATCAGTTGGCCATATAATTGAATTAAGAACACGTACTTTTGATTAAGTAATGAAATTGGACCCATTTTCTTTTTAATAGAATTCATGAATCGGTTCACTTTTAATTTATAGATAATAATAAAGTTTAATTTCATTAATAGCACCTGTAGAAATTTTATTATTAAAAATAGTATTATTTTTTTTCCTTCATTACTAGCACTTAATGTGGAACCCAACAGCATTTAATGTATATCAAATTACGGGTTTACCCTCATCTCCTACAAGCTCAAATATCCTTCTCCCTCGCATGGCCCAAAAAAATTTTTCAAACCAACATCTACAGTGTTTTAGAGAGAGAAAACTGAAATCTAGAGAGAGAAAGAGTTGCCACCCACCGGAATTTTTTTTTTTTCACTTTTCCACCTAGCCCCCCCACCCATTTTGAAACCCAAATCTTCATATAATAGAGAGAAACTTTCATCTAAAGAGAGAAACTTTCATTTAGAGAGAGAAAACTGAAATCTAGAGAGAGAAAGAGTTACCACCCACCGGAATCTTTTTTTTTTTTTTTCACTTTTCCACCTAGCCCCCCACCCATTTTGAAACCCAAATCTTTATATAATAGAGAGAAACTTCAATCTAAAGAGAGAAATTTCCATTTAGAGAGAGAAACATCCATCGAAAGTTTTTTTTTAAATCTAATATTTTTTGTCATTTTTGAGTGAAGGTCATTCCTGTACCCGGTCATAATAGTTATGACCTATGTTTAAAATTTTTTTTTTAAAAAATCTAACATTTTTAGTTATTTTTTAGTACAGGTCATAACAATTATGACTAACAGTGTGGTCATAACGGTTATGACCGAGTGGCCATAATGGTTATGACCGGGTAGTCATAACAGTGTGGTCATAACGATTATGACCACCCGGTCATAACCGTTATGACCACACTGTTATGACCACCCGGTCATAATTATTATGACCACCCGGTCATAATTATTATGACCACCCGGTCATAACCGTTATGACCACACTATTATGACTACCCGATCATAACCATTATGACCACTCGGTCATAAACGTTATGACCACACTGTTGGTCATAACTGTTATGACCTGCACTAAAAAATGATAAAAAATGTTAGATTTTAAAAAAAAAAAATTTTAAACATAGGTCATAATTATTATGATCGGGTGGTCATAACTATTATGACCGGATACATGAATGACCTTTACTCAAAAATGACAAAAAATGTTAGATTTAAAAAAAAAACTTTCGATGGAAGTTTCTCTCTCTAAATGGAAGTTTCTTTCTTTAGATGAAAGTTTCTCTCTATTATATGAAGATTTGGATTTCAAAACGGATGGGAGGCTAGGTGGAAAAGTGAAAAAAATAAGATTCCGGTAGATGGCAACTCTTTCTCTCTCTAGATTTCAATTTTCTCTCTAAATGAAAGTTTCTCTCTTTAGATGAAAGTTTCTCTCTATTATATGAGGATTTGGGTTTCAAAATGGGTGGGGGCTATGTGGAAAAGTGAAAAAAAATAAGATTCCGGTGGGTGGCAACTCTTTCTCTCTCTAGATTTCAATTTTCTCTCTCTAAAACACTGTATATGTTGGTTTGAAAAAAAATTTTGGGCCATGCAAGGGAGAAGGATATTTGAGCTTGTAGGAGATAAGGGTATACCCGTAATTTGATATACATTAAATGCTGTTGGGTCCCACATTAAGTGCTAGTAATGAAGGGAAAAAAAATATTATTTTTAATAATAAAATTTCTACAGGTGCTATTAATGAAATTAACCTTAATAATAATAATAATAATAAATTTTATTTTTATCATTTATAAACAAAAGAGACCAAAAACAAGACAACACCAATACCTTTTTTTTTTTTTTTTTTTTTTTTTATCGGCTTAAGAGTCATGATTAAGGAATTTAAAATAAATTCAAATGTATGGGTCGATGAGTTCCAATGTTCAAAGTTTATCAATGTGTTTGGATCATACTAAGCATGCGGCCACTCTAATCGGATGGGGGAAAAAAATTACTTAAGCCAATTGAGTAAATTTCCCTAAAAATTATTATGAAACAAAATGCTCTAGTTGACAAAGAAAAAAGAAAAGGTCTTACTAAATCAATGGAATACGTAAGAAAAAAGAAAAGCTAATCATTTCATTTTCTTTTCCCGAGACCCAACAATCCTCTGGTTCTTTCTTAATTACAATTAGTATATATACCACTTGAGTGAATATGTGAACCATTTAAGTAGTCAAGCTTCACTGATTAGGGGGCAAAAAAAAAAAAGTACTCAAGCTTCACATGAAACTTATTATATTAAGCAGGGATTAATTTGCTTAAATTGATGCCTATTTGCTAAGGATATGTTTTCCATAATTCTTATCTTGACCAACTTGTAACAATCTCCGAGGTACTATTATTTAGAAGTTGTCACCTATCATGATGCTAATTATGATTTAAAGTTGGACAGGAACTTGTTTGGTTGGAGAGAAAAGTAAAGGAGGGATAGGAGTGATGGAATAATTTGAATGATTTCAGAACTAATAATTGTTTGGTAAGAAGAAATGATTAATAGACTGGTAATAGGGATTCTAAATCATTTAATGAACCACAAGTTTAATCTCCTAATATTGAAGGCTTAGAGAATAAATCTGATAGGGTATAACTCACCCTTTAAATCTGATAGGGTATAACTCACCCTTGCAATACCTGCTTGTAAGGAGAAAGAATCTAAGGGCTTATAATTAAACCCATTATTCATCAGATAATTTTTTCATATGGGACATTTGGTGTCTAACATGACTCATACTAAATGCAAGGAGAGAAATGAATGTCTTTCCCATTCCTCTCCATTTTATTTAGCTAAGCTACATCCTTTAATTTGTTCATCCCTATTTTCTTTCTCTCGTATCAAACGTAGACTTATCATCAAGAGAGACTCAAAGGTAGCTCTCTATCAACTTTCAAAAAAAGAAAAATTTTTGTCAGATCTAGGATATATGAATTAAAAAAAAAAAAAAAAAACAATGACAAAGCAGTGACCGGGGATCGGATTGTTCTTGAAGCTACTCAAGACTGTCCCATGCGACGATGAGGCGCAGCTCGAAGAGGGTGATATTGTCCACAGGCAACAGCGGATGACACCCTTCTCGGAAAAAAAAAAAAAATGTTGTAACTAGGCTGAATGAGCCTTTTTGATGGTTGAGACTGCTAATCAAAAAGGTTCATCTCGGAGAGATAATCAAATTTTCTATTGTCTCATGAGATGATTTTTGAGCAAGAAGCTTCTTGGGACCTTTGGATCATGAAGCTGGAAGCCTAGTCACATTTGATGATGTCAATTAGCAACATGACACTTTCCTAAACCATATTTCCTACATTTTTTGCCGGGTTGTGAGCAGAACTTTTATGTCTGCCACTAAAATGGCATGATAATTTTTTTTTCTTTTTTTCTAAAAATAGATGTTAATTTGATGATAACTCTTTCCTTTTTTTTTTTTCCCCTTATCATTATTATTAGCTTGCTTGCTGTATTCATATTGTCTCTATGTTCACCATACTTGAATTCTTTTGAGATTTTTTTTTTTTTTTTTTTTTTTTTTTTTTTTTTTTTTTAATAAACCTTTGAGCATTGGTTGCTTGGTACTTATATCAAGTTATACTTCCATGACCAGATTAATTGGGGTTTTTTTGTTTTTGTGTTTTTTTTTTTTTTTTTTTTTTTGGTGAAATGGGTTCCTTTTGGGTTTTGGTCTTTTGATAGGACTGGGCTACCCTCTTAGAAAGATGAGATTACATGGGAAGTAGAAAAAGCCCACGCAATTAGCAAACGTATGTCATAGGGTGACGTGAATGTATATATGTATTTATGGTAGATTTTGAACTTTAGAGTTCGTATAAACAAATTCCTCTCTTCTCAGGGGTGATAATTCATGTTACAGATTGTGTTCGTATTAATTTGTTTATTAATCATATCACAAAATATTAATACAAACACGGTCAATTAACAAAAGTGTTAAAAAATTTAACCCAATCACGACCCTAGTTATTAGTGGCATTAAACTTATCAAACCCATTATAATTAATAATTGATGCAACATTCATGATGTACTTAACAAGATTGTGATACGTTTAACATGTATCATAAATTTAGTACGAAAATAATATAAATAATAATTTTTATTGTTATGTGTTGTAGTAATATAGATGAAACATAAATCTAGTCCATCGTGTCAACTTAGGTCAATCTTAATAACTAAAATTTAATTGCAGAAAATGCAAATTTAGTCATGGAAAACTTTTTGTAACTAAAAATATTTATTCATGTCTTAGTCACTGAAAGTCGGTCATAAAAAGTCTTTAGTGACAAAAAAATTTAGTCACTAAAAAATGGGATTTTAATGACTAAATGTTAGTCAGTAAAAGGTCTTTAGAAAGTGGTTGACACATTATAATTTAGTCCCTTAATATAATACCAAAATTCATATGTTAATTAATTATTTAGTCATTGAATGTATTTTATTTTTCTTAAATTATAAAATTAATAAATATTTTCTTTTATATTTCAAATTATATATATTTTAATTATTTTTACCAAAAAAATAAATTAAAAAAATCAGACTATGAAATTTACAAATATTTTCTTTGAAATTTCAAATTTTATTTAATTTTTTGGGTAAAAATAATTAAAAAATCCGGAATATTTTTATTTTACTTTTCAAATTATAATTAACTAGTTTTAATCCTTTTTTGTTATTAGTATTTTATTTTATAGAATATGGTTTAAGATTATGTTGTTTGTAACAAAAGTTCTATGACAATTTCAAGATATATATATATATATATATATATATATATGATCATAACTCCAATGCTGAGAACAATTCCAGAAGTGATGGGAAGTAGTGGAATAAAAATTTCTTCATAAACTCAAAATTTAGGAATCTTAGGTGCATAACAAAGATTTTGACTTTGAGTTTGCTCAGAAAGAAAAAACCCATAAAGAATCAAGGTATGTACTTCATGCTTTGAAGTTTTTTGAACGATGTAACAAAAGTCTGGTAAAAATAGGCATCTTTTCAATAAACGATTTGATTCAGCCATCTCCTTTTTTGGTCATTACAAAACAAATTTCGAAACTGTAAAATCTAAGAATTAGTCATGTAAAGTAAAGTATCAACAAAGCCAAAGAATTATTTATCTTAGCTCGATGATATACTTTGAACTATTTTTTTTTTTAATTAATCAATGGCTTGAAGAGATTGAATTATGCAGAGCATTCCGATTGGATCCATAAACTTTGACCCGTAAGCTTTGACATGAGAGAAAATGAGAGATAGAGAGTTATGGTTTTGAGATGAGAGAGAGGTGAAGAAATTTGAGAGATAAAGGTAGAAAATGTTGAGGAAAAATTGGGAGAAAAGGAGAGATGAAGAGGAACGGTTTTGAGATAAGAGAGGGATGAAAAAATACTTTAGAGAGAAAGGAGGAAAGTGTTGAATTAAAAATGTCAGGACGTGAGGAGTGTGGATATAACTGTCACTAGGAGATTTTATATTTACCGTTTGGTATTTAATCTCAAATCAAAATTTTCATCTCAATTTTTATTTTTTTCTGAAAAAGTTTTTTATCGTTACTGAAAAATCAATAAAAATTACTATTGAAACTTAAAACTTCCAACTCAAACTCATTCACCAAACGGACTCTTAACTTTTAATTTCTTTTTTTTTTTTCTTTTTTTTTTGAATGGCTTTCAACATTTTAAAGGGACACTCCCAAAAAATTTGAAAGGAGAATAAAACACTTCTCTTTTTTAATTTTTTTACCGGGAGGTTTTACATTAACTTTTAATTTCTTTTATTTTTGAAATGGCTTTCAATATTTTGGAGGAAGCGGGACACTCTGAAAAAAAATTAAACACTTCTCTTTTTTTTTTTTTTTTTAACTGGGAGGTTTTATTTTTATGAACTTTAAATTTCTTTTTTGTTTTAAATGGCTTTTAATATTTTGGAGGGACACTTCCAAAATAATTTGGAGGGAGAATAAAACACTTCTCTATTTCATAGTTTTTTCTACGCTTTCTTTAGACATTTTTAAAATTTATCATCCGTAAATAATTTTGAGGAAACTACAATAGTTTTTTTTTTTTTTTCCTTGAGGAATCTAAAATAGTTTTTTTAATTTGTTTGAATTATTTCCAAGCTATATTGGTTTCCTAAATAAGCTTTTTTTTTTTTTAGAAAGTTAATTACTCAATTTAGAAAAATAAACTAATCATTTGTTGGCTACTGAATCTTCGTTTTTTTCCCTGCCTAACAGAATTTTAGTTTTTTTTTTTTTTTTTAACTTTAAACTCCTTTTTCTAAAATATACATATTTTTAATTACTCATTTTAGAAAAATAAATCAATTATTTGTTATCTACTGAATCTTCTTTTCTTTTTTTTTTTTCCCTGCCGAACAGAATCGTTTTTTTTTTTTTTTGGATTTTTTTAAACTTTAAACTCCTTTTGTACAAAAAAAAATTATAAATATATCTACCTATCGTTTCTATTTTGGTGATGTTTTATATTTTTATTTTCTAATTTTAATTTTATTATCTTTAATTTATTTTTATATTTTTTTGACGGAATTATTTACTTATTTATTTAACGTCTCGTAATAATGAATGTAAATTAAAAGATATTAAAAATAGAGTATCACACTAATATTTCTAATTCATATCAAGACTATTCTAATTTTACAAATATTTTGAAAATAATTCTAGGTTGAAAGGAAAAATTTTTTCAATTTAAGCAAACAATAGATTCAATAACTAAACTTAAATCACAAACCACTAAAAAGTTTTTATTAAAATGTTTTTGTGACTAAAGCTTAGTGATAAAAAAAGTAGATTTAGTGAGAAAATGAATGTGATCGATCAAACTATAATTTGTTATAATATTTTGTGACTAATATTTCAGTCACCAAGAGTCATCAATCTTTACGAACTAAGTTTGATTGTAAAATATTACTTTCAACGACTAAATTATTTTAGTGGTAAAACGTTAGTATTCCCTCCATTTTTAACATTTGGCGTCAAAACTTTTTGTGACTAAATGTGTGTTTAGTCACTAAATCAATCTTTTTACGACTAAATAGTTAGTAGTCAATTCACTTGGTGTCAAAAATAATGTATTTTTGGACCAAATATTTTTGTGACTAACTTTTAATCGCATAATGAAATATTTAGTGAGTATGAGTATTTAGTCACTGAAAATTAGTCGCTGAAAATGCAATTTATTGTAGTGACGCGTTAGGCAAGATCAACCCAAATACCACCTATTGATTGATCATGTAAATCATGTTATTGACCCAAATTCATTTACAGAATACCTAAATCCTTTAATTTCATATCATGTTTGTGTTGTCATATCGTAACTTAAATTATATCTTACCATTTGTTGAGTTAGTCCCAATGAGTTTGGTGTGACAATATAGTTATCCAGGTGTTAATAAGTTTGAAGAAGCTTTACACGAAGGAGCTGAGTAAGACACTATACTTTAAAGGAAATAGAAGCCTCAGCAATCTATGCACTAACAAAAAAGAAAATGCTACGCCATAGGTTCCACCTGTTTTTACCCGTTCCACTAAACAAATTACTTAGTATGCCAAATAAAATAAAATAAAAAGAATTATTCACTCATTTACCACGTTTTGGACTGCCATTTGACAAGGAAAATATGTATGGTCTTCACATCATTTCTTACGTACGTTCGCACAACTTTTGATCAATAAGAATAAGATAATGATAAGGAAATATTAAACTTTAACCCTAAATCATGACCTTAAAAGTTACAAGTGGCCAGTTTCTTAAGGTATTTTAAAAATATATATATATATATCATACCAATCCGAGTAGAATAGTTTGTGCAAAATTTTGAAGTATGGAGAGTTCTTTGATTGATGGAAAAGATACATTATCGGTCGAGTCAATTTTTAAATTGTTAGATTTGCATCAAATTCTGTTATTGTTACTGTACTAGTTTGAAATAATTATGATGTGATCTAAATTTAATATCGGTACTATATATATTTTCTATTGCAAAATTACTTTTTAGGTTGAGATCCATAAGTTTGCTTTTCTAATTTAATGAAAGCGAGTGAGATATTAAGAACTACTTATAAATTAACGAACACTTAGAAGAATCGAACAGTCAATCGAAATTCGACAGCTTGTACTAATCGAGACGATTAGCAGTGTTCATTAGCATTAATAATAATCGGTCTGGGTTATTAATTTAGAAAGGATTGGTTGGGAGGGATTGGGATCCCACAGTTGCTGGTGAAGCTGAGTACATGCATCCAGCCTTTTGGGAGCCCCAGGAGTCAGGGCCAATCCCCAAATAAGCATTTAACCCTCCTACCATTGAGCCAAATTTCCATTGCTCAAAGTTTGTCGCAACTTTTCCTTCATAAAATAAAATAAAATTAAACTAAAAAACAAACTACTTTTTTAGTATAATCTTTGAGAAAACATCAAATACCTTGTAGGTTAAGGTAAAAAGGTATCTCCCATCCTCCATTATTGTATTAGATATATAGAATATTCAAAATGACAAATGCTGATTAGATTTTTGGGATTTTATAATTTTCAGTGATACTTACTTTTTTGGTGGTATTATTGTCCTCACAAAAAGTTGAAAACTATTTACTTCTCAAATTATCAAAATAGATTTTGTTAGGATGCATGAGGTTGTTTCTACTTTTTGTCATAGCTTTTGAGTGGGGGAAAAGAGAAAGAAAAAATAAGTAGTTTTTAGGATAATAATCTCTCCCTTTTGCCTAAAAAAAGATTCATAATTATGTTTACTATTTAAAAGAATGACCTTCCAATTACACTTTCAGATTTCGAATGAAAACTCATTCTTAAACTCTTCCTATCTGATCTACTGAACTAATCCCGATAAGGTTCATTCTTCACCAATTAAATAGTGATTCTCAGACAAGTTAAAAACTTCCCTTTTGATGTTCTTGTAATGTTTTATTTTTTTTTTTAATCTTTATCTTTAACAACTATCAAAATTTCTCTATAAATATTTTAACACTAAATGACACTTGTAAATAGGTCGACAAATTGATATGTTTGTTGAGATATGTATATATACATACATATACGTATATATGTATATAATTAGGATGACCCTTTCGATCTCATTCATTGAAACCAATAACCTAAAATTATTATTAACAAATAATGTGAGTTTTTGGAACCCAATAATTGTCTCTTTCGATCGTTTCCCCCACTTGGATGTATAGCACTTTCGTAAGCAAGAAATTAGTAAACTTTTGATGGTGGCCATGACGCTTGGAAAGTTAGGTAATTGGTATTGCCAAGTCTTAAGAAAAGTAGAAAAGGATGTTCAAAAAAAAAAAAAAAAAGAAAAAAGAAAGAAAGAAAGAAAAGTAGAATAGGGCAAAAATTAAATAATAATAATAATAATAAAAGGGGGGGAAAAAGAAAAAGGCAAACTCATTGTTTAAAACACGAAGGAAAGTGAAGTTTAAGCCTTTTTTTTTTTTTTTTTTTGGGTAAGCATTGGCAAAGAAAAGAAAGCAGCCATCAGCATCTTTATTTGCAGGGGTCGGTGGCTGTCCCAATCAAAGCCCCTTCATAGCTTTGTCCTACTTTTGCCCATTACCATCCTTTAACATGCTCCCTCTTTACGCCTTCTTTTTTATTTATTTTTTATCTTTTATTTTCCTTTTGTTTTGTTAAAAGCACTCTAATTACCTTAACCCCACTAGATCATACCATGCCAAAAAGCCAATACTCATACGCCTCATCTCTATCTCAATTTTTAAATATCAACTCACGTGACACTTTATTATCAACTACTCATGTAACTTTTTACTGTCATTTTGTTATTGATATATAATATAAATTGATGTTACAATCTTTTAAACATATACCGTAAAAAAATGACAACTCACACAAAACATAAATTGGTATTAAAAATATAAAATATCAATTCTAATTGATATTTTTAATATTTTTATTAAAAGAAATACTTAAGAATGCAATTGGCATAGAACATCACAACATTATTAGTATAGAGCATCACAATTTTTGCACCAATAAAAGTGCTCCTTCTATGTCTAAAATACAAGATGTCGGTAAAGTGACAATAAAGAATGTGGGTGAACATGAAAAATGTAACTTGAGAAAAGTGGATTTTTTTTTTTTTAATTCTTGTGTTTTGGCCCCTAAGGGGCCTAAAGGAGCTTAGTGCGGTTGTCTAACTAGACATCTATAAAAGCACAGCCTTATTATTACATTAAAAAAAAAAAAGATGGTCTTTTTTTTTTTTAAATTTAAAGATAAAGAATTTGAATTCTTCATGTTATTATAAAGTTATATGTGAAATTATTATTACATTTTTTTCTAATTACTAATAAAAATCTCTACTTTTACGATCAAGTAACTTTGTCAAATTTTAGAGCCAAAAAATATATATATATTTTTAAATTGTTTTTCAGCACTAACCAAACTCATATGTGTTTGTATTTGGACTAGACATATATTGTTCAAATCTAGTGAAAATTGACGAATAAATGAGGGATGACTTGATTCACATTAAATAATTGGTAAAACTATAAACCTCATGAGAATTTTTTTGGTGGCATATACACAAAAATATTTGACCAGTAGCACATAATTATTAATTATAATCATTAGATTTTCATCAAATTTAGTGATAATTTTTTGGTAACATACACAAAAATACTTTATAAGTAGCACACAGTTAACATGATTTTCATGAAATTTTGTTAGTAAAAGTGTAACATTTATAAATGTGATATAGATTTTTTGGGAAAAACTATAATGAGACCTCTTTTTTAACCCCATGGGGAAAATTTTTTAACTGTTAGTGTTATTATGTGGCATAGATGTCATGCGCACACGAAATTTTTTGTGTGCCCTATTACATCAGATCATAAATCAATTACTAAAAAAAAAAAAAAACCAAAAACCAAAAAACCAAAAAACAAAAACAAAAACAAAAAAAAAAAAAAGTACAAGAGTTCGTCGGCGTCGAATATCATCCAACGTCGCCGCCGCAGCCTAGCAAAAGTGTAAGCCACCATAGCCGGAATCGCGACCTCCGCTACCGTCGCCGACATCACGAGAGGTGGCCACCTATGAGCGGTGGTTTACTGGGTCGCCAGCGGAGGTCGCGAGCGTCGTTGGGAACTCGCCGTTTCTGGTCTCTTGCCACTGAAGTCACCGCCACCTGAGCCGTCGATCGCCGAACGCCACGCTTGCTGTCGATCTGGACGAACCCTGTTCTGGATCTGGACGATCGGTGAACATCTCTCGATCGGGCGAAAGTGCGAGCCATCCACCGTCCATATCAGGGCTCGCCGGCCTTAGTCCCTTCTCTGCTACCCAGTGCGAGCCACACATTTCCCATATCGCAAGCTCGCCGTGGGTCACATACAAAGCACAAATCGGTCCGATTCCCTAACGCCTCCGTCGGAATCCCTGGCGGCCTACATCGCAACTCCGCTGGCGAGTTTGGGAGGGCAAGGTACTGTGGTGTGGTCCGTGAAGGGAGCTGCCGAATTTTCCTTCTTCTCCGATGGGAGTTTCGAGGGTTTTTTTTTTTTCCAAATGTTTTGTAAAATAAAATCAGGTATAATATATTATATATTTCTTTGGTGTAACTTTTTAATTTTAACCGTTCAAAAATGATTGGATAATCAAAATTATTGCTCCATTGATGGAGGTAAAGGGAGGGGATCTCATTGTAAAACTCCACTAGATTTAATATGAATTAACAGTTTCTACATACAAAATAATCAAGTCTATATTCTATTTCATATTTTCTAATTATTTGTGAATATGTGCTTTGGTTTCGGAAATTATTGTCTCAACTTTAATCAAATATGAGAATAATAATTAGGGGACTTTTGTGGTGGGGGAAGCTTGATTTCCCCACCAATGGAAATTTCATACCCTTGGAAAGATCAATGATCTCATATCATCATCATATGAAAACAAAAATAAACCTAATTACATTGGATCATGTTTCCTTTTCATTCAAATCTAATTAGTCTAAAATATTTATATTTTATCAAAATACCATATTCATCCCATGTCTAACCCACTGACACCCCACCGGTTACCCATTGGCGCAACCCAACACATCATCAGTTGTGATCTAATCCTCCAGCTGACGAGCATAAGTGGTCGCGACCCAGTAGTAGTCTTCAGAAAAACCCCATTCCCCTCTGTCGGATTTGCTCAGCCTACGGTCAATCACAGTACAGTTTGATGATCCCATGCAACCCAACATGTCACCGATTGTGATCCAACCACTACTACAAAATACAGATTTCACGATGTAGCTTTCACCACTGTTTTTTTTTTAAACGGTCGTGGAAAGTACGTCAAAAACACGGCGTGAAATAAGGTTTCTGAAAACCATCGTGGTTGCCAAGCGCTTCCACGACGGTTTTTGAAAAAGGTCCACAACAGTTTTCAAAAACCGTCATGGAAGTAGAAGCTTCCATGATGGTTTTTGGAAACTATCGTGGAAACTTAGGCTTTCCATGACCGTTTTTGAAAAACCGTCGTGGTAAGTCTTACATTTTAAAAAAAAATTGTTTTTTCAAAATTTCGCGTGAATTTGTCACTTTTTTAAAAAAATAATAATAAAACTAAGACATACCATGACAGTTTTTGACAAAAATCGTCATGGTATGTGGTGCATTTTAAAAAAAAAAATTTCTAAATATAGCTTGAATCTGCAATTTATAAAATTAAAAAAAAAACCCTCATTTCCTCCACATTTTCACTCTCATCTCTTCAAAGTTTCCTTCGAAACTCATCTCCTCCGCCATGACCCCTTCTTCTATTTTCTCTCCTACCTCGCCTCCATTCTCTCTCTAGACTCTCCCTTTCTCTATCACCTCTCATCTCCGCCGGCCGCGACTCCACCACTAATTCTCTCTCGCGCCTTTCCCTCTCCTTCTCGCCTCTACTCGCCGCCGCAACTCCTCCCTCCAATCTCTTCCTCGAAACCCATCCTCCGCCAACTACCCCGCTACGAAGCCGAACACACCCACGGCCGTGTACTTGGTAAGTCTCTCTTTCTCTTGCTCTCTCGTACACCACACATATTATGAAAGTTCATTTAGTTGATTGTAAATGTGATTTTGGGTTATTGTTGACTGATTTTGTGATTTTAGGTGGTTGTTTTCTTGAAAAAAGTTTTAAATGAGTTCGTGATATTTTTGAATATTACATGTTCGACAAAATACCCATTTAATTAGATTGTCTGATTTTTTATGTGTTTGGGTTCGCTTTGAGTTTTAGACTGATTTAAATTATTTGGGTGAGGATTAGGCTTTGTAGTGTAGTGTATGTTTTTATAATAATTGTTATACATTGTCACATAAAATTAATTGAAGATTAGTTATTATTTTAATCTAGGCTATACAATGGATAACACACGGTATTTGTCACTTGTGGAAAATCACATGAATTGGGTTTTTTTTTTTTCATGGAATGACCTACGACGACGATTTTTTCAAAAAAGGTCATAGTAGGTGACCATTCCATTACGGTTTTTATATATAAAAAAAAAAAAACCATCGTGGTAGGATAACTTTCCAAGACCGTTTTTTTGAAAAAAACCATCGTGAAAAGTTACTATTTACCCATTATTTGACATCAGTTTTGTCTATTTTACGACGGTTAAAAAACCATCGTAGAATCCAAATAGATTCTAAGACCCTGCATACCACGATGGTTAGAAAACCGTTGTAGAAAAGATACTACGATTGTTAAAAACGGTCATGGTATCTTCTTTTTGTACTAGTGAACTCAACAACGTGATTATTGAAAGTGGTTGCGACCCACAACAAGTAGTTGGAAAATTTCCTTCCCATCCGTTGGATCCGTGCGACGATCACTTAGTTGTGACGCTCACAATCCACGACTGCTAAGGGCCGCAACAGTCGCACTGGTGGTGACCCACTTCAAGATGCCTAGATCTAGGGTGAGACACTTTCCTTTGGCATGTCGAAATTTTTTTTTTCATCTTCCGGTCGCCAGCAACCCTCCATTGTCATTCCAAACTCTACTATTTTATTTTTAAATATTTGGTTTATGAACTTTTGTAATTACAAGTTACATGAGGGATAAATCCATATCTTGATAAAAATTACAGAGGTACTTTGTAATTATAGATAATATGAGGTGAAATTTTGTTATATTGAAACTTTAGGAATGGTCTGATTAAGTGTGGTTTTGTACACAATAAAATTTGTATGCCCACATCATCCACATCGTTCAAATGCATGTCATTGATCTATGATTACCCCCCACCGATGGGGTAAAAAGGCTACGTTCGCATTGTATAAATGGCCTAATAATAAATTAAAAAAAAATTAAAGGAAAAAAAAAAAAACAGTGTTTCCAATTCTGGGATAGATTTCAAATTATTGTCAAAGGATAAAGGGAATGGCACCCACAATTTCTTAAAGGTTCACTTTCTAGAAAGTAAAAAAGTTGCCCTAGTAATTAGTAGAGAACTCGAAATTAAACTCTTCAATATTATTATTTTTTTTTTTAAAACACTATTTAAGATTATGGTACCCCAATGCAGAATCAACTCAGATTCTAGCGGGCCCACCACAAACAATCAACTTGTCACGTGGCAGTATCTTGTCCCCTCAAGATTCCACCAATCAACGGCTCCCAGTCACAGTACGTCAAAATACCTAATTAGCACACCAAACTCAAACGAAACGACGCACTAAAAATTCAACCACAAAAAAAACAGCCCACCAAAAATAAGTTTAAAAAAATTAAAAATAAAAACACATTCCTTCGTCGCCAAGAAGCCAGAATTGCGAAATTACCCTTAGCGCCGCAAACCGTCTAATCTTAGAAAGAGAATAGACGGCACAGTAAGTGTGTAATTCCGCGGACCCTAGGAGGGCATTTTCGCAATGAAGTAAAATCAATTAGCTTTTTCTTTTTTTTTTTTTTTTTGGTGAATAATTAGCTTTTTCTTTTTAACTTCATGTGCCGCCCACCTTTATAATGTTTTTTGTTTTCTCTTTTGCACAGACCGTACTTTTCCCTTCCTATTTATACTTCACTTTCTTTGCTTAACACTTCCCCTCTTTTACACACTCTCTCTCTCTCTCAACAAATTTATACACACACACACATATATATACATTCGTGTTAATCTCACCGGTAGTGGCACGGTTAAGAATAAATGGAGAGAAAGCCGGGCGGCCACGTCATGCCTCAGACGACGTCGTTCTTCTGCGGTGGCGGTGGCGGTGGCGGCGGCGGCGGGGATATGCTGATGATGACGATGAAGAGAAGCAAGTCGGAGTTGGCTCTGGCGGAGTTCGTGAAGATCGGAGACGACAACGACGTCGTATTAGCCAACAACCGTAACGAGAATATTAACGACAAGCTGGCCGGTAATATTGATGATGAGGAGAATAAGATCTGCAGATCACCATCAGCTGTTAATAATAATTTCTCCCACACGGATCATCATGGGATTTTCGCCGACGATTTTGGCTTCTCCATCAAAAGTACTCGGGTGAGTTCCTCCTTTATCATCTACTTTCTCTCTCTCTGTAGATGTGTGTGTGTATACACAAATGCTTATAGTGTGCACTAAAAGTTTTATGTGACAGTGGAATATAAATATTGGGCAAAATTAGGCTTAAGATTTTCAGGCAAGATTGATTCTACATTTAATATGGAGAATATATATTCTAAATAATATCGTTACATTATTCTAAATAGAAAATTAGATGTAATTCAATTAATAAGTACATGATTTTAAATTAAATGTTATAACTTAAGACGTTTTTTTATAAATATTTGTTGTTCCATTTCTAACAATAATTTGTTGTATGGGTCCTATATGGGCATTTGAAAAGAAAGGTTCTTGCGTATAGAACCTAAGACTTAAGATATGAATCTTCTTTTTTTACTCGCTAAGCTAGCTTCTATAAATCATACCTTTTTAAAGTTATTATTAAATATGTTTGTCAAATTTTTTATTTTATTCCTTTTGCTTTTACATATTACAATGTAAAATTGGTGGTTATAAATGACGAAAACAAATGTTAAATATTGATTAAGTTTATTTTCGTTTGTTTATGGAAAACCGATCTTATATTGTAACATGTTAAAAATTAAGTGTTAATTAACTAATATGTGTAAAACTGATCTAAAACAGATGGTTACTCTTTATTTATTTTTTTTCATATATTATGATATAGAAGAATTTATTCTACACTCTAGAACGAAGAACTTAAACCTTTTGCTTCTAGATGTATTTTATGTTTGAACATTTGTTACGTATTAAGCTACTTAAGACATACAATTTCACAAAATTCATGTTATTTTATTTTGTATTTATTTATGAATAGTAAAATTTAATCAGTTATCGTGACTAATGTTAGAGAAATTTATTGGTATATGATTAGCATAAACAGTATGTGGAGTTATTAACTAAACATTATAAGAAACAGATATTTTTGGTAGCTCTATGTAATACCATATCTCTCTCTCTTACCTTGATAGGATTGAAATTTCGAACTCTTCATTTTTTTTTAATAGAATCGGATGGGGAATTATCACTGTTTCATCAGTATTATATATCTTCACTTAGTGGCCAAATAATGAATATCAACCGATAACCCTCTCCTTCTTCTTTTATTTATTTTAGATAAACATAGAAATTAAAAGTAGACTTTAATAAATAAGAGGTCTCAAATTCAAGTACATTAAAAAAAGTCGAAATTAGAAAATATAGATAATAACTTTAATAATAATATTTAAGGTAATAAGACAATACAAACCGATTATGAAGAAAAGATGGATAATTGGTTCGGTACGTGGGACAGATGCAATTTCAACTCTTCGTGTCACTTTTCAAGAACAAAGAAAAACTTTTTGAAAGAAAAAAGAAAAAAAAACTACAAAATTAAATCATATGTGGTAGGAACAAAAAAACGTGCGAGCCAACTCGGCAAGGGTTGTCGGATTTTTGAAGCCAACGTAGAAAAATTATAATCAGACAAACCATAATTGTGTGGACTTCTTTGTGTATGGGGTTAACAGTGTTGGACGCCAACTTTTCTTTTCTTTTCTTTTCTTTTCTTTTCCTTTGTTCCGGGTGAGCAGAAGAATGTAATTTTTTCCCCCCAACAAAAACAAAAAGAAAATGAAGTTTGAAAGACTAGATGCCCTTGTCCCCTTTAGCACTTGTGATTCTCGACTTGCAGGCCCATACCATGTACGAGTATCACTCTTCCTAGTTGCTTCCCTCTTCCTAGTTGCTTCCGATAATGATTCTAAATTTTTAACGTGAACACTCACTAAAATTAATATAAGGGCAGTTTTCGTTTGATAGAAGAGAGAGTTTAGAGCATCCTCCACAATTTTTTAAAGAATGAACATTAAATAATATATTCATTTTTTGTTGGGATTTTAGAGTTTCATTCTAAAAAGTTAAACAGTATAGTTTAAAACTCTTTTAAATCCTTCATAATTATTCTCTGTACAGTCAATATCCAACTTTTATTCACACACTCTCAACAAACTAATAAATAATTACAAGTGTCACATTATCACAAGTACTTATAGTATTATTATTTTAGATACCTACCTCTTCTTCACATACAAGGCATATGTCTAAACTTCATTTATTATCCGCCTCAATATTGTAAGATATCCAATTTTGTTATCTAAGCAAGGGCGGCGAAATCATTCATTACTGAGTGAGAGTATTTGTGGACTTTTATTTTTTTATTTTTCAATGTTATCTCTAAAAACATTGTTTTTTTTATTTTTTATTTTGTCCCAATTAGAAATTGATTATTCTTTAAAAACTTTTTTGTTTAATGTAGTACATCCAAACTGAAATAATCGATTGACTCCAACTGCTGTTTTTAAGGCTTTTGTTTGGTTTTGTCTTAAAAATTCTTATATTTCAAGCACATGTCTAAACTAAATTAATTAACTGCAGGAAATTATGAGTTGCTTCTCAAGCAGTGCTGCTGGAGTCGATCTCATAGAAGCTATTCTCTGCTCTCAAGCTCTCACACCGAAGAATTCCTGCGTCTCAGCCACCATAGATTCTAATTCATCAATTTGCGGTATGTTCTAAGAGTCACCAATTAAAAATCGGGTTTTTTTTTTTTTTTTTTTTAAATCTCATGCCATATCTAGTTAGAGCAAATTCTATGTATTACTACTAGTGATTATCGTCACACGTCTTTAAATAAATCATATTCACGTAACATTAACTCTGAAGCCATACAGTTTCACATGTCAATTTATTGTAATTAACTAGTCGCAACGATCGTCATTAGTGATACCAAACATTTTTCATATTATTACGTGGAGAAAGATTGAAAAAATATTTTTCAATTTGCTAATTATTCGATGGATGAGAGGGAAAATGTTTCAGTGGGAAGTCCGTTATCGGCCAATAAACCGAAAGGCAGTGATGAACAAGCAAGAGGAGCTACAAGTGGTTCCTCTCATGAGCAATCAGATGACGATGTCGAGATAGAAGCTGGACCCTGTGAGCAGAGCACGGATCCTACCGACGTAAAACGCATTCGAAGGTTATTAATCATAAAAAAAAAAAAAAAAAAAAAAAAAAAAAAAACTACTAATTTTTTGTTGCTATGTTTTCGATTTAGTACTATATGAATACAAGTAATCTAAAATTCTTAGAGTTAATAATTTTACACTGTTCATGTGTTTTGTTGCAGGATGGTTTCGAATCGCGAGTCTGCTCGGCGATCAAGAAGAAGGAAGCAGGCGCATTTGGCGGATCTTGAGCTCCAGGTACTTGGGACATTTTTGGTGAATAAGTTGTTCATGTATTTGTGTCACATATTTGGAGGTATATATATCATCATGAGTTCAATTTGGTGATGTTCCTCAGGTTGAGCAGCTGAGAGGAGAAAATTCATCTTTGTATAAGCAGTTTTCAGACGCTACTCAGCAATACCGTAATGCCGATACGACTAATCGAGTGCTGAAATCCGATGTCGAGGCAATGAGAGCCAAGGTATTTATTTATTTATTAAATTTAATTTGAAGTTGTTCTAATTGCCAGCCTATATATAATCTATGATCAATTATAAAGCAAAGAAAAAAAATGTTAAGAAGAACACACACAAGACTTAAAGCGATTCCATTTCAATGTCAGAACTACGTGATCCATTTTGTCGTTGTAGATTTTTTCTGTATTAAATTAGGAATACAAGATGATTTTCTTACACCTCTCAAATCATAACGCTCACTCATCTCCGTCTCTCATCTTGAAGTGATTCCATTTTAACTTCAGAATTATATGTCCATTTTGCCGCTTTAGATTTTTTTTTCTTTATTAGAAAATGAATACAATATGATTTTCTTACACCTCTCGAATCATAACTCTCACTCCTCTTCGTGTCTCCACCTCAAGGACTATATAAACCTTAATTTCTATTGGACGTTGAAGGTTTTGCTTATATTTAACAATGCCTTTTTACATAATGCTATGTTTGGTAGGGTGGAAAAGAGGAAGAAAGGAAGTAGCATGAGGGAAAAGTGAAAGAAAATTGATGTAGTTGATTGTTTGGTAAGAAAAAGAAAAGGGAAATAAAAATGTGATGGAAAAATATTATACCAGGATCCACTTTTTTATTCCTTTCAAAAGTAGGAGGAAAACCAAAATCCATCTAATAATTAATAAAATTATTTTTTATATCCTTGTTTTTAAATTAAAATAATTTATATAGATATATAAAATAATAATTCTACAACTTTCTATTTTCTTTCCTTACATGATATCAAATAACATAAAGAAAAAACAAAATATTTCATCTCTCTCTTATTTTCTTTCACTTTTATTTTTTCTTTCCCATTTGTTTTCTTTCCTTCTTACCGAACATGCTCGGTTACTACGTATAAGTTAAAAAGAGTACCCTTGTAGCAATTGCAAAAGGGCAAATAAAAGGGAGGAAAAAAAAAAAAGACAGAGAAAAGCAGAGCAGAAACCATTTAATGCCAAGTTGAATATTTGAAACAAAGATTAATGTATTAAAATGAGGGGAAAAAGTCTAAAACAAATACTAACTTGAGTATTGAAAATGGAAAATAAATGTCATGATTTCAGGTGAAGTTAGCTGAAGACATGGTTGCTAGAGGCTCCGTAACTTCAAGCTTGAATCAACTCATTCAAAGTCATCTAAGTAGCATACCACAACACTTCAACCCTCCGAATCTTCACCGCGCAGCGAATGTCCCGCCAACCATCACCCTTCACGCTGATCATCACGATGCTTCCTACACGGGAATCGCAGTCTCGGCTCAGAATTCATCCCTACTTGGCTTTGGAAACCCCAATCTTTCTTCCCCCAATATCACTGCCGGCATGTTGAGCGATGCTGTGAGTTGTACCTCGGAAATTTGGCAATAGAAAGGAACTTTAGGAAAATGTGCTACATCTTGATGCAAATTCCCACTTTAGACTCTTCTTGTGTTGTTTAAAAGTTGTAGCTTTTGATTTTGATTTTGATTTTTTTTTGGTTCTTATTGTTCTTGTTTCTAATTTAGACTTTCTAGTTTGTGTGTTTTTTTTTTAGTTTGTTTTTCCCTGTGCGAAGTATAAGAACTTGTGCTAGTACAATGCTATAAGATTACGACGTTATTGCATTTTCTCACAAACTTTTTATTTGTTGGTAGTAGATATATAATAATTCTGCCAATTCATGACTCTTTGATCTTTTTCTAAGAGCAATTAGCAATTAACCATGACTTCCGATTAGTTAATAAAAAATGATCATTTCTGATTTTTTTTAATCTTATTGATTGGTAATTAAGCAATTTCAAGTTCAGACGTTATTGGATCTACTAGTAATGAAAGCAGTACAAAAACTAATGCCAGCAATCTATAACAGCTATGAGAAATTTTTGGTGGACTCTGAAAACATAACTTATAGCCCGTTTGTTATCCCGTTTTCACCAATTTTTCAAACCTTTTTTTTAAGTATTTTCTCTCATAAAAAATTAAATTTATTTCTCAAACTTACTTTTCAAATTACCTAGGTCCAAATCAAATTGTTACAATAAGGCATTATTTCAACCGTTAAATTCTTATTAGATCACGTCTGTTTTGTATTTTTCATTTTGATTTGAGTTTGGTCAGATTTAAAGGTTAACAAACATGTATTGATTAAAGTGATACCTTACCTAGAAAGATCCCAACAACAAATCAACCTTCTTTTTCTTTTTCATTTTTTTAAAATATATTTAAAGTTGAATTGTCACGTCATTAGTCGTTCCATTAATAACTCATCGGTATCTCGTTTTGTCCCCTATTCCCTACACAATTTTTTATTTTTGTATGAATAACAATGTACTGATTTTGCAAGTAGATAAATCGTGCCGGCTTCTGCCAACTGTGAAAATTATGTTTTATATTTGGTTTCTGATATTATAAATATTTATATATATGCTTGTATTGAGAGAGTGTTTCTCTATATGTATGTGTATATACATGTATATACATCACCATGTGTATATGTATATGATGTGACAGTCGAGAAACCGCGTTTTGTAGTTGGAATTTTTAGAGAACCTGGGATCTGCATTTGGTACGCACTAGCTTGCTAAGGGTAAAAGTAAAACAGCGTATTAATATCACTAATTATCTATGGAATTATTGAGGGGGAAAAAAAAAATGAAACGTCCGTTTAGATAATTAGTTGGAGTTAAATTTTTAAATTGAAATTGGTTAATTTTTTAAAAATTAATTATAATTTTTGTTGACTTTTCAGTAAAAGATAAAAATCTAGCAAAAAAAGTATAATTTAATTAGAATTAGACTAATATACCAAACAAAGTCTAGTTAAATTAATATACCAAGCAAAACCTAAGGAATTGGTAATAAGAATTTGTCGTAAGCACAATATTGGCTTTCTTATAGCACTACATTCTAGTCTTGGCACTGTAGTAAACAAAGTGTTGGCACTACAATATTCTAGCTGGAATATTTTGGAATTGATAAAAGGCACTACAAAACTTTTATCAAAGTAAATTTAAATTCCTCAAAAACATCAGAGTCCTTTTGTCAGTAAAAAAATTCCCGAATTTAGCTAAACATGCAAATTTAAAAAAAAAATTAAAAAAAAAAAAGTTATTTCCATTTAGGCAAGAATAAGGTTCCTAAATCTATCTCATTCCAAATTTTTATTACAAGGAGATAAAAATGTAAATAAGGACACCAAAAGGATATTAGTGAAAAGATTTTGATATTCATGATTGTTTGATATGAGAGAAAGATGATAGGAAAGTATTAGGGAAGGATTTGAATCCTTTTGAATATCTTAATTTTAGCCTCTTCTAAATTGGTAAAAAAAAAAAAAAGGAAAGATGTTAATCTTCTAAATAAAATAATCAGTTTTACGTATAATTATTCAATAAATCGAGTGTATCATGTAAGTACGATGATGTGTTACACCCATTCAACTAAAAATTAACATTTAGATACTTGTTTATGTCAATGTTTTGTAATTATGTTTCTCTTTCCTAATGTATATCACATTAATTGCTATATCGAATTCCCATAAATATTCCTTTCTCTTATATTAATCAGTTAAAATTTAATTATAATTTTTAATTAACAAAACAATTTTATACAAATGAATATATAAGTCAACATTAAGTAGATCATTTTTTAATTACTCCAAAAACTTTAACAATTGAATTTATTTGGGAACTAAACAACGCTTCTCCTTCTCCTTCTTTAATGACTAAAAAGTTATACTTTGGGAGATCATATTGTTAGGTAAAGACAATATATGTTTTGATGATATCTCATTTGAAGAAAAACAACCCTAATTTGAAAGAAGGTGAAAATTCAAATATATATATATATATGTGTGTGTGTGTGTTATTTATATAAGTAATTCTTTTAATTTTCTCCGCAATATGTATTTAACGCCTTTGTTCTGTCCAACAACACTTCCGCTTTTCGTTTATATTTATATATTTATATAAAAGAAAAAAAGAACGCAATCCTTAACATATTTGAATTTTTTAAAGTTTTTTTTTTTTTAATCACGTAATGTAAGAGTATACGTATATTGATATTTATTTTTCATTTTTTGAAAGATGTGAGTATACGTATATGTATAGAAATTTTTTTTACTTCATATATATATATATATATATATATATATAATAGAAATTTGACTCAACAATTAATTAATGTGATACACAGTAGGAAAGAGAAACATAATAACAAAAGGTTGACATAAACAAATCATCCAAATATCAATTTTTAATTGAATAGAATATACCACATAAGCATGACAATACCATATATCTGGTCGACTGAATAATTGTATCTCTATAATTCATAAGAAAGACAGATATTTATTTTCTTTCCTTCCTTCTTCCTTTAATTTCATACTAGACAAATCTCTCCATCTTTTCTTAAATATTCCTTTAACTTTGATTATCTATCCTTCGTAATATTCTGCTCTTCCTTCCAAACACAATATCCCAAGTCTTCACATATTTTTTTTATATGCTAATCGTTTTCTCAAAAAATTAAATGAATAAATAAATAAATTTAACATACGTACAACATAAACTAATCGGATTCGATACGATGCAATACGTATACACGCTGGAAAATGGGAATTTTTTTTTTTTAATCTTTTCTCCAATTTCCATGGTCATCGAAAAATAGTTCTACACACGAGCGCTAGCTGTCTTTTTTATTTATTATTTATTATTTTTAATCTTTTCCTTTCTAATTAAAAAATGTAGACATGTTACTAGTTTTGTGAACCTTTTCTGCAAAATAGCCAGAGATTGTCTAATATCGATCCCACCCCGAATTTAATAGTCTAAAGAGGTTCTATAGAGATCAAGCAATTGGTATTTACTTTCCCCAACTCACGCATCCTTTTAACAATTCCATAAAACTTTACTAGACCATTGTGTGAGATCAATATTTCATTAATGGAAACGACAACGTAATTATAATGAAGATGAAACACGTGTTTTTTATATATAAAATATGTTAGTTTTAAGGGGATCCGAAACAGATGATCAAAATGACAATGTTAATCTAATAGTGGAAGGATCGGAACCTAACAGAGTGTAAGTCCGAGGACCTTTAAGGGAAAGGTAAATTTGAAGAGCAAAGTTAAGCCATATCGAACGAAGAGAACGTAATTAGAGTGACTTATTAAGACCAATGATAACCGTCACTAATTAGATTCAAGGGACATAATTATTTCATATATATTAAAGATGAACGGTCGAGATTATATTAAGAAATGATCTTTCAACATAATTGCGTGTTTCTATAAATAAAGACAGAGGGGGATGGGGGGGAAAGGTACACTTTTCTTGATTTCTTTAGCCGAATTCTGTCATTTTCATTTTTGGGACTTTAATCTTAGATCAAATCTGACTTGAGCGTCGGAGAGGGTTTTTTTTTTTTTTTTTTTTTGTAGGAACCTCCATTTGTTTAGAAGGTGAAGCCCCAGAGATCAACAAGCGATCAAGAATCAAGTTTTATGTTCGTTTATGATTGGAAACCCACATAGAAAACAGTCCCAACAACTTACAAATAATTTCTCCTAAAATGTAAGCTGCTATTGGAAGCAGAAGTAAAAAGGGGAATCAAGATTCAATGAGTTAACTCTGACTTTGTAACAATACAACTGCCTCAAGTAGTTAAAACGACGACGTTCAAAGTTGGCAAGCCATGCAAATAACGGAAAAAGAAGAAATCCCGTTAAAAAAGAGAGGGGAAAAAAAAAAGAGAGAGAGAGAGAGAGAACGACGTCGTGTCTGAATGAAATTTTGTATTTTGACGTTGTTTGTCATTTGTTCCGATAGCAACTTAAACATCAACTTATTTCAAGCTTGATAAAGATTATATAAAAGACCCAAAATAAATGTACAATCACCACAATGGATTATTATTGAGAGAGAAGAACAAACAAAGGCATAATAATTTCTAGCCCTATTAATAATAAGACAACCATATTTTATAACAATGATATGTCAATGAGATTTGACTCCCATCATCAACTCAAACTCACCAAAATCAACCTTGCCATCCAAATTCAAATCCACAACTCTCAACATCTTCTCAATCTCATCCATTCCCCACCCACAATCCAACCCCAAGCACTCCAAAACCCTCTTCAACTCCACTGCCTCTATAAACCCATTCCCATTCTCATCAAATATCTTGAAAGCTTCTTTAAGCAACTCACTTCTCTTTGAACCATCCTCCATTTCTTCCCCACCAATCACCTCCTCCACAGCCACCTCCTCTCCCTCATGATCTCCCGGCAACTCAAACACCGCGGAGGCCGACTTATTATCCTCTCCGTCACCACCCTTCTCCTCCTCGACGCGTATCAAACCGAGCCTCTCCACCACTTTCCTTGCCTTCTCCTTGTGTATTCTTCCGTCGTTTTGCATGCCAAACACCGTGATGAGAGCTCTAGCCATTGAGTCGTCAACTTTGCCTGCAGCTTTTTGTCGTTTGCAGGCTTGGTTGTCGTTTTGGTTATGAATATCAATGTTGTGAGGTGATGAGCTGATTGATCTTGAAGCTCCTCCAATGGCATGCACCAAGTCTCCTAACAATCTTGAGCATGTTTCTGTGATTCCCATTTGGCTGATGAGAATTTGGATGGATTTTCTTGGAAGAAAAAGAAAATGTTGTATATCTAGTGAAAGAAAATGGGACTTTCTTTGGACTTTCTTGAGTGATATGTATGTACGTAGTGGCATAAATAATTTGCACTTTTATAGTAGGGAACATGATTTAATGCCCCGGTTGTTCGTTTAAATTTCTTAGTTTGCCATCCAATAATTTGAGTTGTTTAAAATTTAATACATGATTGATCTCTAAGATTCCGAAGCTGGCAATTTATCATTTGAATATAAATATTGGGTGGCTAGTGCAATTACTTATAATGCATAATATATTTTATTGTTGGGTATACTGGCCAAGAAAAAAGGTTCTACTTGCCAATGTAAGAAAGTTCATGGTAAATCTTTCATTTGTACGTCTTGTCAAAGCTTATATATATCCAAACTTATCATTATCAGCTAATGTGGTGTGTGATTTATCATTTTTTTTAATTGATCTATGCTTAAAAAATATGATCAACTAATAATTAAAAATAATTCTATAATTAAAAGCTGATGATAACTCATGTATCACATGATCTTTAGTAAGAAAAAATGATGGTGACATAAAATTAGGATTCTTAGCATTTATTAGTAAAATGGAATCCACGACAGTTAAAAACTATCGTGGAAAGCAACCACGATGGTTTCTAACCGTCATAGAATCCACCGTCATGGAATATTTATGGATTCCACGACGGTTAGAAAACTGTCGTAGAATGGATAAAATATTGGGTTTTAATTGCAATTATCACAATCATTTTCGTTGGAAACCGTCATGGAAAATGGACATTACATGACGGTTTCCAATGAAAACCGTCGTGTAATGTCAATCTTTCACGACTGTTACTAGCGGAAACTATCGTGGAAGATGGGCTTTCCACGATGGGCTGCAGAGAAAACTATCGTGGAAGATTGACTGAAATAAAAAATAATAATAACTTCATTTTTTTCTATGATTTCTCACAAGGTGGCCTATTGCACGTGTTATCAAATAGGCGACCCAAAATAAAATTAACAAAACAAAAACTATATTATATTTTAAATATGCACAATACAAGTACAATACATCAAGTTACAAGTTTATAATCGATATTAAATGAACTACATTACAAAACTTGTCCAATCTCCCTTGGCTAAATGCATACCATCATTGGTAAATAAATAATAAAGACAAAAAGAATAAAGGAGAACTCATTACTTTTCCTTATGTTCTTTTGCTACTGAGGCAGACTTTAAAACGTGTCTATCAAACTTTTCCTCTTCAAAACCTATCGCATTATCAAACAAAATCACAAAATTAAATCCTTAATAACAAAGTTGGTTCAAGCGAGATCAAAAGTTACAACATTAAAAAATATAGAATGAATTTGATTTTAGCTTTTACATTAAATCCACGTGGACTTAGACAAGACATTATTCTACATAATATTTCCTGGCACAATAAAAGAATGAAGAATTCATTCAAATAATTAATAATTCAGAACTTACTTTGTCGTGATAATTCTCCTCAAATTTACTTATCTTAATAATGAACTTCTACAAACATAAAATAAACAGATTTCAATCCTCAATAATTAACTTGAAGGAAAGAAAAATGATACATAGTTATGGGGGCATTAATAAAATTAATCTAAAATTTAATTTGCTTGAAAAACAGATGTTGTAAAATCTATTTTTATTTTTAAATTGTGATTTTAATTTTTTGGATTAACAGTCTTGAGGTGTTTCCTCTAGTATTCTGATTACAACGAGAATTTTTTTAGATTAAGATTTCTATTCAGTATTTTCTTAACTGTGTAGGAACTAAATAGAGTTTTTAAGTGTCTTAAACAGAACTTGTTTTTTGTTAGACGAAAAAGAAATGTACGAAGAAGCTGTCGAACTAAAGGAAGGGAAACGGTGACAATCTTCAAATGTAAGGAGTGAAAATTAAATAGCACGAAAACTACAAAAGGCGGTTTGGCAATCCTGAATAGATCAATCAAAAATTTTCTCTCATCTCTTGCCAAATAAATGAATAACAAAAACATGATTAGGATGTCAGTTTGTAATATCAAAATAAGTAAAACCTTCCTTCTCATTAACTAAAATTAACCGCTAATCATTTATTAATTTATGTCAATGTTCTACAAAGAAATAAAAAGAAAATCAAGGTATACAAAGGGAATTTAAGCAATCTAATTCCACCTAAAGTATATGTTCCCTTCAATCTTTACCCAAGGGTCCAAAGCTATCAGAAGGCCATAACTAATAACAAAAAAAAAAAAAAAAAAAAAAAAAAAAAAAAAAAAAAAAGATATGAAATCTCCAATTGTACTGCACTGGATAAGACTGAAACAGAAGTTAGATGAAATCAAGTTAATGTAGCATGGTCTTCGTGATACAAAAATGATGATATAAAAATCCGAATAGGCTTCCAACAGTGATTCTATTTGCATTTAATAACATAATAACCATATGCAGAGACAGAAAAAGAATAGAAACAACTAATTTAACACCTACGAGAAACATAAAACTACTTGACAACCTTTTCTGTCCTTCAAAACTATAAAGAATGTTTAATGCAAAAAACCTCACATACCCATATTCTAAATTGAAAAAATCCAACTTCAAATTCTAAAATAACTATAAAAAAAAACTATTATAAAAAACTTAAAAAAAAAAAAAAGGAAAGTAAGATGAATACAAATCTAGATAGAGTCTCATATCCACGGCACAGAATATGGCAGTGGCGGCTCAGATGGTGGAGAGAGAGAGAGAGAGAAAAAGTGAGGGCGGCGGTAGTGGCTTCGATGGTAGAGAAAGAGAGAGCAACGTGACGTCGGATGGGCGAAAGAGAAAGAAATAGAGAAAGGAGAGATAGAGGGTGGTGCTGGAGGCTTTGATAGAGAGGGGGAGAAAGAGAGAGGGATGGTGGTGGTAAGGGATTCGATAGAGAGGGGGAGAGAGAAAGGGTGTCGCGATAGCTAGGGTTTGTGGGGGTGAGAAAGAGAAAGAGATCTGGGTAAAGGAGAGATTGATTTGAGGGGCTCGGGGTGTTGTTTAAAAAAAAAAAACAAAAAAACAACAATAACAACAACATGACAATTTTGTCCAAAACCATCATGAAAAATGAGTGATTTTACAACGGTTTTCAAAAACCGTCGTGGAATCAAGGCTTTCCACCTTGGTTTTCAAAATTGTCGTAGAATCCAGTTTTTCCACGATGGTTTCCAAAATTATAATGAAATCTTCGCTTTCCATGACGATTTTCGGAAACCAAACTCCGTGCCATGTTTTTTAGGTACTTTCAATAACAGTTTTTCAAAAACCTTCATAAAATCTACGTCGTGTATTGTAATATTTATAGTAGTGATTACTACCCTAATATGTAACTACTTATTCTACTAATCAAAACATATTCATGCCCACACCTCTCTTCTAGCTAGCTATCCGGCCCCATCTTTGATAATTGAGGTTTTCGATGATCTTTTTTTATATATATTTTTTGAAAGAGTGATTATTTTTGTGGTGCTGGGGTCAGATATTACACTATATTTGGTTTACGGGTGAAATTAGAAAGAAGGAAAAGTGAATCCAATTATTTATATTATCAATATTGCATGAAGAGTTTACTAGAATTAAGTTGAGTTTTGAATATACATTATTCTAAAGTTGAAATGCATGCACAGCAGCACTAATGATCCATTCCCACCAATCAGTTCTAAGGTTTAAAAACACAAACATATACATATATATATATATATATATATAAGATATATACATTTACACACTAGCACTGAATCACTACAAAACTTTCTTCCAAAAAAAATAAAACAAAATCATCACATACCATTCTTATTAAATTGGAAATGAACCTTCCTTGTAGTGACACTAATAATATCTAGAAGAAAAAAAATGATAAATAAGTGGAGATAAATTATTAAAAATCTCCACCAGATCGGATTTATTGGTGGAAAACATTTTTCTGCCAACTATTTTTGAAAGCACGTGAGGTTAGAGGGCAGAAAACGCGTTTTTTGTAGCAATAACTTTTTTTTTTTTTTTTTTTTTAACTTCTCCATTAGCATGCACTAGTTCCCTATCCAGATCACGTGGGATCACATCACTAATTTTATACTTTAATCTGTTTCCCCGTAAACATTTAAACTAAAGATGCAAAATTAGAAAATTCAAGATAATAAATCGTCACTTTTTCTATATTATTAATTTATCCCAAATCAAGGACAGACTCACGATGAATGTGTGGAGCTTTCGTCTCTATTGAATTTTTCTTTTTTATTAATTTTATGGCTAAAAATTTTAGATTTTAAGTCCTAAAAACCTTATCTTTGAACACTAGGCTCATTCATTCCTAATCCTTGCTAGAATATAGTAGTAATTTGGTTTATTGTTATTTGTAATGAATCGTTTGGGTTTTCAATCTCTCATTATCTGCTATGTACTTCTATTTGTTTGGTAACTTTAGTTGAATAGAGTACTATTTGGATTCCCTCATAAGGATTTGGAAATGCAAGTGATTTATCTTATATGACTACGAAATTGTGACAAGTTACTTTCAACAAAAATAAAAAAATTGTGACAAGTTTGAAAATAATTATGTCTAAACAATGTAGTCACTAAATTACCACGAAATCGTTGGGAACTCATAAAGTAAAACTAACTCTTACAAAACCATCTTACAACTGAAGATAACCCAAACATTTATAAATTCATTACTTATCTTATAATCTTTTCACGTAAAATATTTAGTATCTAACACAATTTTATTGTAAACCTTGGATATGTGCAATCAAAACCCTAAAGTTTTTTTTTTTTTAACAAGCAAATTAAAAAAAAAAAAAAAACCACATTTTTTTAGGCAATCAAGCCACAAACACGTTTATTTTTTGCTCAATGAAAAAAAAATAGATACATATATATATATATATATATATATATATCAAGGCACAAGTTAACAATGAGACACACCAGTAGCACTGTCCAACATTCAAACAAAATTCGAAGCTTGCATACATTCTCATTCCTTCATCACCCAAGCAAATTAAGAAACCAGAATAAATATGGGTTTTTTTGTTTTAAAGTTCTCTTTTTCATCAATACAGTTGACAAATATACATGTATGGGTAAAGGTGTTACTAATTGTCTATGTTTTCTTCTGCCATATATGGTTTTTTTTTTTTAGTTCTCCATAAACGTACATCTTAGGTAAAGATTTTGATGGTGAAGGGAGAGAATTTTCCCATTTCTCAATTAATTATAGGTTTACCTACATTCATTTGTCCATCAGGTCCGGTCTCAACTAATTTTAAATAATCCTCCGGCACCGGGATATCCAACTCCGAGCAAACCAAATGAACAATTCTCGCAGTCACCGCACCAAAGGACATCTTGTTTATGGTTACAGCAATCGCAAACCGGTTCTTCACATCGCAAAATCCAGTTGACCCGCCCATTCCCGAGTGCCCGAAGCCAATAAACAACTTGTCCTTCGTGTAGTACCTCTTGAACCCCAGTCCAAATCCTCCATCTGGCTTGGCCAAATTCCCATATTCGCCCACGCCCAAGAACGCATCATGAATCCTGGGGTTGCTAAAAATCTTATCACCGCTTCGAGGACTGGTACTGGGAGTGCCCTTGGTCGTAGTGGTGTCATTTCTGTTGCTACTGCTTGTCTCACCAAGAAGCCTATCGTAACCATCACTGCTGGGATTTCTATTATGATTACCACTCTTGGAGTCTTTGCCGTGATCTGGATTTTTTCTGTGGCCATTGCTTTTGGCCTTTGAAGCAGTAGCTTTCTGCTTTTTAGATGACTTCCCTGGGAATTTAGGGATGTGGGGGTGGCTTCCTAGTGGTGGCTTTGTGGAAGAGGAATGTGGAGGTGGAACTACACCGCCGTCAACTAGAGCTGCATAATACCGTGCAAGTGCGCGGGCCGAGCAATGTCCATTAGCAGCAGGTATGATGGCTCGTCGAGTGTTAAGCATGTTGAATAAATAAGGCACTGCAGTCACAAGCTGTGCAATCCTGTCTGGCTGGAAAGTTTCCGGCAGGTCACTACGATCTCTAATCCCGGAAAGCTTGCTTAGATCATCTGTATCTACTGTAAGGGCTGCAAGTCGAGACTCCACACCTGGAGAGGAATGATCGAAGCATGGAAATACCCCAGCTTTATAATTACTTCTAATATATTATGCATTGCTAAAATTTTATTTTATTTTATATTTTACCAGTGAAATGATAATTTTGTGAACGCGAACAAAAACTCATTTCAAGATCGTCGTTAGCAAGGAAAATGTGAATGAACTGTCGCGACTACATTTCCTAGAAAGAACAATCAACACACTTACCTGGAGGAATTCCAACATATAGCTCTCCTTCAATTTGGAGGGGATGAATGAAGGCTTCTTCAAGAATCTCCTGAAATTTCTTCCCAGATGCATGCTGTTCACCATGAACTCATATTTAGAACTCAGGAAATAGTGGGGCAAATAACAGATAGGTAGATTGTGATACTAACAAGGCATTTAGCCTCTCACTTATTCTGCGAAAAAAAAAACACCAAAAAAAGGGGGGAAGAGGGTGGGCCGCAAATATATAGGACCAAATTTAGAACCCCCTCCCAGCCACTTACAGACTAATAGGGTGTTTGGTGAATGAGTTGCGTTTGAGTTGAGTTGAAATTTTAAGTTTAAGTTGAGTTGAGTTTTTAAAAGTAGTTATAAACTTTATTAACTTTTCAGAAAAAGATAAAAATTGAGATGAAAAAATACAGTTTAGTTAGAGTGGAACTTTATTACCAAACACCCTTCAAGTATTAAAGCCCAATTATGTTCCCCTGGAACCGCGTTCCCAAATTCAGGAGGAAAGATAGCGTTAGGATACAAACGTGTATCAACACGTGTCTTGAATATGAAGAGTAGCATCTAGATAGATCTTCAAAGCTTTTATGGTCTTGAGCATTGAAAGAATAGACCCAAATATTTAATACCCATTTATATAAAAGCCAAAGAAAAGCTTGTTGTCAAAAATACAGAAACCAACTCCCTTATGAGACGTGAAATTTTAATATTCATTATTTTTCCCAATTCAGCGTAAGAAATAAACAAGTTACAGATGAAACTCCAATAAATTGTCATTTATTAAATTATTCCGAACAGAATGCAACCATACCTCAATAATTCCACCACACAACCAACCAAAAGATAGATAGTGGTACAACTGCTGCTCCCCCGGCTGAGTCTCGGGTACTGACATAGCAATGTTTTTCAGACATTCATTCCAGTCGGACAACAGTAGAGGATTCTCTCTGGTAACATCTGCCATGGCATTGTGCAGACCAGATGTGTGATTAAGCACATGATGAACCTAAAAAGGGGGGGGGAGGAAAAAGAACAGTCATGATAACAAAATACAAACTATTAATTTCAATACGTGGTGAAATAAGTTTATTAGGATTTGGGCAAAAGATCTAGACCTTTATGAGATCTTTTCCGTTTGATTTAAATTCTGGCCAGATATTTCCAATATTTTCCTCAAGGTTCAATTTTCTGTGAACAAAAAAGGAAAAAGAAAATTAAAAAAAAGTTAAAATCACATAACGATGTGAAGGAACATAATGTGTTTTTTGACAAACAACAAAGTACGTGAAATTAGTACCTACATCAACATCAGTAAAATCCATGCATAAGCACCAACACATTTTTTAACAGAATATTAAACAACTGAAAATTTCGCATCATCATCGATGTGTATGTCAATTGTCAAGAGTGTTTATTTTCCGATTATTGAAATGCTATCAAAGAAGTAGTGATGTATTTTGCAGGAAAAAGGAAATTGCAATCAACTTTACACATGAAAATAGATATTTTGATGTGTTTCTTAAATACAGGAAGAAGTCCAGTCTAGAGAATAGCCAAAAAAAATCTCTTAACACAAATTGAGAGATAAAGAGTATAAACTTTGAAGATTCATTCCAGTTTTGGAATTCAGGGATATTCTGCATTGAATAGATCTAGAGAGAGAATAATTGAAAGAGCTGTAAAATATTGAAGTACTTTATCATTTGGGAAGAGTCTGACAATAATTCAGGCATTCAAGGATTTAAAATGTTGAAGCATCCACGCATTGACATAACACCTAGGTCATATAAAGCAAATACAAACGCAAGCACAACTGAGAAAAGTACAGTCTAAATTCCCTTAAAGTTAAAAAGCGCATTGAAAGTAACTAGCTAGCAAATTTGATTGCCTTTCTTTACTACCTAAGACATGGTGATAATGAAATAAACCGCCACAAAACCAGGAACAATAAGTTTGAAAGTGAAGAAACTAGTGCAAGACAAATTCACACTACGAAGAAGGGAAAAAATAATAATAATAATAATAATAAATTTAAAAAAAAAAAAAAAAAAAACACACCAAACCTTTAAAACATATTAACATCACAGCAGACAAACCAGATCGGATAATATATGTACGTACCCATTGTCAACCAGCCAGTGCAACATTCCCGCAGTGATACCCTTGGTTACAGAAAAAACTGGAAAGAGACTGTTGGGTTGAACTGGACGAGGATCATATTTACCGAGCGCTCCAGCAGCAGTGTCAATGATAACCTTTCCATCTTTGTAGGCACATACCTTAATAAAAATATAATGTATTGATTAGAACAACAATTCTCTGTAAAGAAGCGACATACATACACATTACCAACTGTGAACTTCTAATATCATCCCACCTGGATTCCCAGAATCTTGTCATCTTTTCCCAGCTCCACCAGGAGTTGCCTTAGCTTGGCCTCAACATCAGAGTGAACAGGGGTGTCATATATCCACTGATCATTGACCATTGGTCCGCTCTCAATATTTCTGACAAAGTTAGCAGCAGTTCAATCAGAACTAAACTAAACATGAGAACGATGAATGTGACATATCAAGGTTCAGGACAAGCGCACCCTTGCAACACAGACGCAGCAAATGGCCTCATGATGTCAAGATAAACTATGTGCACATTCATTGTGGAGGAAAGCCCTATTATCCATGTCATAAAAACAATGTTAGAGAGGTGCCGATATTGATGTCACTACTCACTACTGAAGGGTTCAAGTACACACCTCTAAGTAGATTAAGGACCCGTGAGAATATTACAATGTCACCCGGAAAAGCATCGACCTGGAAAAAAAATGTTACAAGATGTTGCTAGAGGAGAACAGCAAATGAACGAAGCAGAGGAAAACTTGTGGAAAAGAAGAGCTAGACAAGAACATACGGGATTGAAACGTTTAACTTCTTTTTGGTTGAGTTTCATCTTTTCCTGTATAACCTTCAGGTTTTTGTTTCTTTGCTCAGTCAAAGATTTTACCGTTTCCTTTAAAAGAAAAAGAAAAAGGATGAATGAATCAATGAATTAATTAAGTAATTAATGTAGACGGAAAGAGAAATAAATGGATGAATGAATTAATCTGGACAGTAAGAGGAATAAAAGTAGGGCATACTTACAAGAGACTCCTTCGCTGAAGTTGTCGCACGAAAGAATACAGTTATTACCTCCATGGCCTGTTCTGGTACGTCCAGCCGCAACTTGAGTCCCATTTCCGCAAAAGCAGACAAAAGAGCCACGTGATCCCCCTGTAATAAATGTATCACAGATTATTTCATTATTACAAAAATTAAAAAAAAATAAAAAGGAATAGAAGACAAGTTATTTGATTGCAACTATTACAGTCTTCGTGTAAATAAACTATCATGGGTCATTTAAGAAAGCCTTTTTATTTTTGGGTTCATCTAACTACTAGTATTTGATTCTAACGTAAGTTTATGTATAACAAAACGAACATGCAACTTTACGCTTTAGGGTTACGTATAGAGATATGTGTTACACGTCATTAACTAGAAACAGTTAACTTAGTTCCAGTTAATGTAGCCCCATGTCTCCGAAAGAAAGGGAGAGGGAAAAAAGTAGAAAAAGACATCTTAACCAATAAGAAAGACAGAAAGAGAAAGGTGCACTATCATTTTCCCGTGCCAAGAAACCTACTCAAGGACTCAGAAAGCCAAGGTCTACAATCAAGAAACCAATTCATCAATCTAATAATCTAGAATGAAAATTAACATTCTTCTACTCTAAAATGTAAATAATTTTCGACAAACCTCTGCAGATGCTAAAAACATTTTCGCCAATGCTTGTTTGAAAGAACTGGACAACTTTTTTGTGAGCCCAAAATCAAGCAAAATTGGGCGATGAGGAGGTTCCTTGCTCACAAGAAAATTTCCTACACCAAAGAACCCAAGAAATCAATTTAAAGTAGAACTTTTTTTTTTTTTTTTTTGGGAAAACTTAACATAATTCAAAGCTAAATATTCAATTAGATAGGGTATAATAAATTGAGATAAGAGAATAAAGTGGAGATAAAGGAGGAGACTTAACCAGGATGAGGGTCACCATTGAAGAAACCATCAATATAGATTTGGTGGGCATATGCACGGGTGATTTCTTCAACAACCTTTTGTTTGTCAACCTCATAAGCTTCCAGTGCTTCTGAGTCGTTCAAACGAATGCCATCCATGTACTCTAAAATGAGAACTTGTTCTGTTGACTGCCATTGAAAGTAACATTATTATAAGTATATTGGACGAAAATGGAAATGCAGCATATTGTATCCAAGAAATAAAAGTAAAGACAATCTTTTTGGGCTCTTATTTCCAGCTCTCTTATATTTCTTTGCTTTTTTTAACCTCTAAAAGGCTTCTACCACTACGTTATGTAGTTAAATGATTGTTCTAGCCACATCTACATTCTCTTTTCTTAAAATTTGAACAATAACTGTTGAAATATAAAACTATTGTTGGCCCACCTCCTAAAAGCTTAAGCTTTTGGGAGAATTGGTAAACTAACATGGTATCAGAGCAGGAGGTCCTGAGTTCGAACCCCTGTAATTGCACTATTTAACCCCCATTTATTATCATTGCGTGTTGGGCCTTTAATATATTTCGAGCTTCTTATAATTTGTGTTGGACTTTCAAATTTATATTTGTCCGCACATTTGCCCATTGCCTGGCCTGCACGTGAGGGGGAGTGTTGAAATATAAAACTATTGTTAGCCCACCTCCTAAAAGCTTAAGCTTTTGGGAGAATTGGTAAACTAACAATAACCGAAGCCGCAAGCAATCTCAAATCCCAAAACCATGGATTAAGCATTAGTTTTCTAAGTTTCAGCTCAAAAACACTCTTGCTTGCAACACAAATGGTCGTATAAGGTAAGGTATATAGTACCTGAATAACCTCTGGAATCAAAACGTCCACTTGATTTGCATTCACATTATCATCAAATTTAGTTCTGCAGCCAAGATTTTTAGCCACCGTTCTAGTATTATCTACAAAAACAAAGAAATGTAAAAACAGTTAATGCTGCAAATTGCAAATAAGCCAAGAAGGAGGATATGTAGTCAAATTAAGCCTATCTAATCATAATTTACGAAAGGATGAAATAGAAAGCAGAAAGAATCACTGAAGATGTATAAATACTTTTTTCTAGAATCCTCTATTAAACCCCCAAATAAAATAAAGAAAAATAAAATAATACACAACAGTGTGAATTATGTAATGTAGGGAACAAATTGGAAGCACTACAGTCAAATTAAGCCTATTTAATTGATAAGTTTCAACGTGATGTAATTGAGAAACTGACAAATCATAATTGGGTTTACAAGACAGCATATACACTTATAGCCAATTTTAAATTTTTAGGTTGATCTGCAAATTTAACCAAGCATGGCCATAATCAAAATCATTCACATCATAAACAAATTCGTATATTCTCAGATTCTAAAACTATCACATATTCACATGCAGATCAGTATGGAACAATAAGGACTACTAAAATGTCTTGATAACTAAGTCAAACGGGGAAGAGCATACCAGCTTCATGATTGAAGTCGAGTTCCTTGGGAGCTTCTTTGCACCATTCATCTATCATAGGATTAAAATCATATTGAGGCTCTGCCCACGCTATCCAGTCAACTATTGACTTTGCATTTTTCAAGTCCTGTACAACAATAGTACACCCAAGTGCCAACAACAGATGATCACCAAAATAACCTTTTCATACCAACAAATAGCCACCTAAATTTACTTTTCTCATCATAACAACCATAAAAACCAAGCATGCCGACCTCTAATATGATTGACTTGATACCATCATGTTGAACTTTAACAACCACCTCCCGACCATCCAGCAGAGTCGCACGATGCACTTGTGCTATCTGCATAAACATGAATTAGCCTTCAATAAGATAGTTCAGAATCTACTTCTAAAACACTCAGAAAGAGAAAATGAATGGTGCCATAAACTAAATGCCCATATCTCTTGGTCTGTTGTTACAGTCCGAGGATCTTACTGAGGCAGTTGCTAAAGGAACTTTCACAACTTCAGAGAACAATTCGTCCATTGATTTCCCCAGCTCATTTTCTACAGTCCGACAAACCTGTCCAAACAAATATTTCAATTTAGCCAATTAAGTACTTGAAATGATAATGACACGGAATATATTGATAGACAAGCCCGGCATGCAAATATTGTATCAACCCTGATGCAAAATTCCAGACAAATCAGCCTAAAACAATTATGTCCTACACGTCACAATGACTTTGATAAGGTCGGCACTCGACCATGCTTATCAAAAACAAACTTTTGGCAGTAATCATAGACTCTCCATGAATCATCTCCTTAACAAATTCCGTAATGCCAACCACAAGATACTACCCAGCAATGTCATATATATATATATATATATATATATATACATGCCTTAAAAAATAAAACAAAATCGAAACAGAAAAACTAATTTCATAAAATGAATCACTGAAACAGATTTCCCAGGAAAAACAGTGAAGCCAGGAATTACAATCTTCTATGGACCAATAAGGGGGCTAGAGATATTAGATACAACTAGCAAAATCATACGAATATGAATATCTCTATACTGCATCAATTAACAAAGCTCGGATACCAGAAAAGATAACCTCTTCAAAAGGACGTGGAGGTAGAGAGTCTTGTAACTGCTTCAGAAGGTTTATATAAGCCCCAGGAAGCACATCAGCACGTGTAGATAAATACTGCCCGAGCTTTACCCACAAACCTTCCAACTCGACTATCAAATTGAGGACACGTCTAGCATTCCGTTCATGAGCTTTTTCCCATAAGGCAGCTCTTTTAGATTTTCTGGTCAATTTCTCTCTTTTTTGTAAAGCCTTTAGAAATAAAAAATTAACACACATTAGAAAAAATAAATAAAAATAGATAGCAAAGAGTTGCAATATATTGGGAGAGAAGCGATCTATGGAATTTACCTTGTAATCAAGATATATTATCAAAGCGACAGTGAAAACTTTCATGCGCCTTCTGTAGATATTTCCCCACCCCATTGCAGCAAGCTAGTCACGAAAACGGGCACGGCAAAGACTACATAAAAGAAGATGCAAAAACCATTTATAACAACCCAAATAAGTGGAAATTTGTATCATACTCGTAAAGGAGCGTTCTGTAATGGCTTAAACTCTAAACAGCTTCAGTTTTTCTCTCCTTTTCTTTTCTTTTCTTTTTTTCTTTTATTTTTTTACCACTAACTAGTGTTCCATTATTTCTGCCAAAAAAAAAAAAAAAAAAACCGTGTTCCATTACAAAATCATACATAATAATTACTCAACTAAGTGGAAAATTGTTATACTCATACAAGAATATTGTGTAATGGTTTAACCCACTTCAAAAAAAAAAAAAAAAAAAAGTTTTCAAATCATGAATTCAGCTAAATTTAGAAGGACATGCTCGGGAAAATCTCTAAGAAACGTTGACCTGAGTCTTCTTATCAAACATAAACACCAAAAAGGAAAGTGAAGAGAACAAAAGCGACAAAATTACACAAAATGCATTACAGAATTGTTCAAATTTATAAATTAAAACACCTCTAAACCGACGATTAGCAATAATTGCGACTGAAATTACTTTTCGAAAGATGAAAAACAGATTCAATTCTCTACATTCATCTGAAAAAATTCATCAGATTAAAGCATTCCAATTTACCGAAGTTAATTCTGAGAAGACAAACAATAATTAAGGGAAGAAAACGAAGATAGAACACAATTGAGGAAGAATCAAAGAAGAATGTCGAACCCGAAGTCCTTTGGAGGAGAGAGAGAAACAGAGAGGAGAGAGAGGGGAAAAGAAAATTGACGAAGGAATTTTCCACCTCCTGGAAACGATCGCATTCCGGTGTCGTTTTCCTTCTGGAAGGAGTACAAAAAAAAGTAATCAGAATTTGCCTCCTCTTTTTTTTTTTTTTTAATTAAATTAACCTATATTTATTATCTAATTTAATAAATAACTAAGGGGTGTTTGGTGGAGTAGTTTGAGTTGTGATTTTTAAATTTTAATATTAAATTTTTTAAAATTTTTAGAAAAGACAAAAAAAATTTTGAGAAAAAGAGATTTTTTGAGAAAAAGACAAAAAAAAGTTTGAGTTAGATGATTTGAGTTATCCAACCAAACAAAGCTTAAACTTCCTTCTAATTAATTAAATAGTCTAACATTTCTATTTTGTTTAATTAATTTTCATTTTTCTCAAATGCCTCCCTTCTCTCTCCTAACTTTATTTATCTTCATCTGCGCATTCTCTCTTGGTGGTCGTTGTGTTTTTCTTCATGTTTGTTCAATTTCAGTTCATTTTTTAATTGCAATTGAAATCTAAATATTTGTTTTATTTTTCGTTTGCATTTTTTTTTTGGTGAATTGCGATTTTAACTTAGGTTTTATGGAATATTATTGGCTTATCCTTTTGCTTTTTCTTGTTTTATTTTCTCTTCACTTTAGTTTCTATGATTTTATGGGTTTTTATTCATCAATTTTGAGGGGAAAAAAAATGTGTTTCGATCCATTTTATGTGTTTTCTCGTGTTTTGATATATTTATGGTCAATCATTGTTAATTAGTGATTAACTATCATCTCAAACTCCTCCAAAATTGACATATCTACACTCATTTAGTCACTTATTATGCTAGAGTCAATCATTGATTGATCATTAATTAATCAGTGATTAACTAGAGTCAATCAATGACTAACTATTAGTTAATCAGTGATCAGTTAATGATTAATCAGTGATTAACTACAAAAATTTATGAGTTATATTATCATCAGTTATATTAACTACAAAAATCAATCAATAATTGACCAATAGCAATCAGTGACTAACCGTGATCAATCAGTGATTTACCGATAGTCAATCAATGATTAACTATGGTCAATCAGTTTAATTAACCATTCTAAGAAAAAAATGTCTTTTAACTTATTTTGAAAAACTTAGGCTTTTTAAGTAATTTTTAAAAATTTAGATCATTTATTAAAAAACTTATTAAAAAAATGTTATTTAGTTATAAACTCCTATTAGAAATTCAGCTGATTCTCCTTTACAAATAATAATAATAATAAATAAATAAATAAATAAATAATCAGCTAATTCTTAAAGGCAAAATTAATTATCCTGGAAAAAAAAATTATATACAAATTATTGTAGATTATTTCAAAGTCTACTCTAAATAAATATCGTTGATGTTATTAAATCAAAAAGGTATCATGGTTTTAGAAAAACAAAACAAACTCTAGTTCATGATAAATTGACTTGTGCAATTACTTGGTTATATTTACAACTACATGAATTTGATTATTGAGAAGCTATTTCTTTGTCCCTATAAATTATTAATTAATTATTATAAAAAATATTTTAGAACTTCAATGACATTAAAACATCATACTAATAAAGAGGCGGATTTCATATTATAAAACATACAATCTGTTAGTGAGATATATTGTTAACATCAGTAATATTCTTTAATATTATTCAATTATTATTAATCTTTCTCAATGGATGTCTAATTGCTAACTTTTCATTTGTGTAAATTATTGATTCTCGAAAATTTAATTATAAAAATCAAATACTAATTATATAATATTTTTTGAATATTAAAAAAAACATGATATGGTTATATATGTAACTTAATTATGCTACAAGTGGGGTGATTAATTTTGGCTATTTCAAAAACTTAAATATTGACTTTTCAAAAATAAATAAATAAATAAAACTTTAATATTGAAAAAAGTGTTCAGGCATAAGGTGCGTTTGGTATTCTTTACGTTAAATGCAGTGAACAAATGAAAACAACCGAACAAAGTCAAACGAGGATTGTCTTCTTTTTTTTCTTGTTTCTTTTTTTTTTTCTTTTCTTTTCTTTTGGATTATTATTGTTTTTTTTATTAAATAAAATAATAGGTGAGGAGAATTCGCGGAAACAGACGTTCGAGGTAGGTGGTGGAAAGCTTATAGCCCACCTAATTTTTTCCAAAACTCCCACTGGTCAAAATTCAAATTATGAAAGTCGGTTGAACTTTCCCTTTCATTTCCTCCAGTTTGCCTTTTATTTTATTTTTTTCGTTGATTTCATTTTTGTTCCAAAGTTATAAATACACTCCCTTCTGATTTTTTAATTTTAAAAACATCTCAAAATCAATACTTCAAATTATTAGTTTATTCTATAATATATGTTCCATCTAAAGTACTATTAAAAGTAGAACTATCATTATATTAATCAAGGCTAACTTTATATTTTTCGAGTTCCCAAACTTTTATTTTGAAAGTTGTAAACTCTAACATTATAATGAGAAAATTAACGTTGATTAAAATACATTTGACTTTGTGTATTAAATACTAATTACAGTCTAGTTTCTAAATAATTTTTTGAGAGAGTGATTATAATGAGATAAATTAAGAGTTTGAGAACTAGTAGTATGATATTTTAAAGTTCAAGGATTCAAATGGAATTGACCTATATAATTCAAGAATTAAAAAACGAAATTAGCACTTTTTTTTTTAAAAGATGTGTAAAAATTAAATTTTTAGATTTGTACATGTAAGAATAGTTTTATTTGGCCTTTTATTAATTTTCATATACTAAAAACATCTTTATAGATACGCTCTAACTAATTTTACTCAAGTATTTTCAATAATTAGTAGATATATTTAAAACAATAACGCATATATACATCCACACATAAACTTTGCTGGAAAAAGAATTATATATGAATGTCGACCATAATATTAGTAATAAAGACTAAAGGATAATTTGTATTGATACATTCTTAATTTTTTGTCATTTCCAAACTGGACTCTAAACTTTTGGTTTTAGTTTTGACAGATTATTAGCAAAATAAACTGGACAATCCTAATAATGTAGTTGAATCGATGACGAACGTCCATTAATAAATTAAAATTAAGTTTCAAATGCAAAAATGAAAAAAGCTTAAGGTCTATCTTGTCAAATATGAAAATTTATGGGTGTGTTTTGTGTATAATTATAGGGAATTTCGTCCAATAATGGATGTTCATTTGTCACTGGACAAAAACAGCATCATTCTTGGGGTTCAAGTTACCAAACATGATAAGCTTCAACATATAACCATTACTATCTCAAAATTGAAAGTATAAATACATATATATATATATATATATATATAATAGAACTATTTTAGTCATCATCTATCTGCACAATAATCTAATTTATACTTTATCACGCCTCTAAATTTTGATTATTCACATTAATTTTGAGAAATTATATATTATTAAACGCCTATCTATTTGTAATCACAGTGACTTTGACTAGTGTACAATTGACATTAAATCCCTTCAACAAAACAGCACTATCAAACTTAACTCTTAAGTAAACTATGATCTTTTAATGATGGTAAATAATTGACTTATTATAATAATTACGTTACTGATTTTTTGATAAATCATTTATTTACTAAATTAAATTATTCTCCAACAGCCCTATCTATCGATTTCAATTTGGAAAATCATAAGTAATATTTTACCATTATTTTTCTTAATCAATTTTTATCTCAGTTACCGTACCTACAAGATTGTTTTACCATAGTGACTTACTTCATAAATGGTTGATTCATTAAATTATATAATTTTTTTTTTAATTTATATGAATCACTCACTCATTGATAGGTCATTAATCCCCACATAATCTATCAAATTGAGTAGGCCATAGTGAAATCTTTTTTTTTTTTTTAGGATTAATTGTTTGTTTGATTCATAGTCTTTTTACAAAGTTGCATTTGGTCCCCAACTTTTTGTTGTGGCTATAAGTTCGAGCTCTAAACTCTTTGGAATGATGTAAAAATAATCCTTTATTAAAAAAAAAAGTTAAAAATTGAATGGAACATGTCATATGTGTATGACATATGTAACTTAAATTATGTAAGTTTTTTTTCTTAGGGCTCGTTTGAGCTGCCAGTTCCAGATACTATTTTACTATATGGATTTCAAAATCTCAACTCTACATCAAACTTTTCATCTCTTCCATTTTTAAAAAACTCAAACTTGAAAAGTTCATCTTTCTTATTTTAAATCGAAATGAAATTATTTTTATGTCAAAAATGCTCATATCGACGAGAGGAATAAGACAAGATCCATTTTGCATATTTTTTTCTAAATATATTTTAAATTTTTGTGTTATTTTCTATATCACATAATTTTTTCAAAAGTTTTCCCCCCCCAAACACACATTTCCAACTCAATATTCAAAACATCATCTCCAGATGTCCCCCTAAATACATGTGTGATTCATTTGACTTTTTTTTGTTAATTGTTTAAAGTATTGATTTGTTTGGTGTTTCAATTGGAACTCAAAATTTTCAACTCAGTTTTTGTTTTTTTTTTTCTTAAAAGCCAATAAAAATTACAACTAGTTTTTAAAAAGTTAACTAACTCTAATTTAAAATTTTCATCTTCAACTGACAAACCAAACGGAGGCTCTATGTTAATGGAAAAAAAAAAGAATATTTTACATTGTTTTAAAGAGATTATAGAGTTTTTAGTCGCATTAAAAAAAAAGTTAGGAACAAGAAATAGGATTAAAAATGAAACCAACAATTTATTTATTTTTTTTTGTTTCTTTGTCTCAAACGTCGGGAAACCTCCATTCCATCCCCATGTTTGCCCTTATTAGGAATAGGAATAAATAAAATAGAGGGATTGCCACCTATTATGTACTCCTTTCGTCGGGCCATCTATTCACGAATCACCTCAATTTGAACACTTTCAATTCCTTTCTATACAATTTGAATACCTTTTCATTTCCGTTTTCATTTTCTAATGCTTATACATTGAATAAATATTTTTAGAAACATACATAAACACAATTTTATCTTTTTTTTATACTCAAACTAATTTATTTAGAAATACAATCAAACACAATTTCAAAAATATCTCAAAATCCTCTTTAAACATTATCATTCTATTTCCCATCCAAAACAAAATCAATTTCAAAGGAACCCAATGTAACCAAGTTAGATTTTAACATTTGAGTGAAAAAAAAAAAAAAAAAAAAAAAAACTCTCAAGTAGAGTGCTAATTGATGGTAAATTTGACAAATGTTGTGTTAATTTAATGACAAATTTGTCACTAGATATAGTACACGTTAAATTTGATATTTAATTGTTATTGATTGATTCTTTGACTTTTTCGTATTGCATTACAAATTTTGTACTTTTTAAATTATTTGGAAACTAAACTTCACTATTATGGATTTCTATATTTAATGAAAATGACAAGAAATAGCTGAAACATTATTTATTAAAGTACGAAATCTCATATATGTTATTTTTATTGTAACGACTCATTCTTTTAACATGATATTATCTATTTTGAACATTGTGCCTGTACAGTTTTATTTTTAGGCTCACCATAAGAAGCCTCACCATAAGACCACCATTTAAAGGTGATCTTTTTACTTATGAACCATCACATATATCTATTTCAGCTTATTATTTTTCTTCTAAGGACCGATGACCGTCACAATTACTCATCTTTTTAGGGCCCAACGTCCTCATTGGCCACACTTCTAATTAAGTATAGGCTCTAATACTATTTGCAACGACTTATGCCTCTATTTGGTATGATATTATTCGCTTCAAGTCTCGTATCCTCACGGTTTTGCTCTTGAACTCATCTCAAAAAACCTCATACCACTAGAAGATAGTCTCTTTACTTATTAATCATCATATACATCAATGCTCAAACGATGTGTGACTACATAGCTTAATATTTTTTTTTAAAGACTGATAACTGTCACATTTATACCTGTTTAAAACAAATATAATATGGATACTGACATGTGCATTAGAGATTATATAACTTTCAAGACAACAGCTTAGATTCTTTTTCTTCAGACTATCAACTCGATACTTGGTACCTAGGGTGTCTCCTAGCCACAGGGGTAGTTTAAAACTTGATATTTTTGGAGGCAAAACTCTAGACTTAAAAATGGTCAAACTCTAACCTTGAAAAATGCTTCTACTTTTCCAACAAACTATTAATTGTGGTAGTTTAACTGAAACAAGAGTTCTATGAACCGGCCATTATACACCACTTCCATTGAACTGAGAGTTCGTTTTCATATTCAGGTTCAAATTTTTTATTAAAAATATATATTTTAAAGAAATTTAAAAAGAGAAATTTAAAATGAGATATTAAATAAGAGTTGAATTCTATTCTCTAGTGATTCATTTCAACTCACAATTACGTGACCAAAACCAAAACAATTTTATGATCCATTTGATATGATTGATTCGATGTTGGTAGGAAATCGAATTGGACAGCTAAATCATAGTTAAATCAATCATTTGATTGAATTTTTTTGAAGAAAAAAATAATTGGATGGTAGATAGAAGAAATTTCGAGAATTATTGATTTCAAGTCAACTCATACTCCTTATCTCACCTTCCTGCATGTCCCCCGATTTCTTTTTTTTTCCTTGTATCTTTTTCTTCTACCTTTTTACTTTGGGGACTTGTATGGTGGGGGATGTATTTTTTTCGCCCACCGATAGGGTCCAAATTTTTTTGGACCATTAGATTGAAATCCACAGGCTAAAACAAGTTAAGGATCATCTAATGAAAATACACCCCCCCCCCCCCCCCATACAATTACAACACTTACCCAGATTTAAAAAAAAAAAAAAAAAAAAAGAAAAGAAAACCTGGACTCCTCCAGCAAAAGAAGTTGGCTTTGTGGGCCGTGGCGATGGGAATCGAGGCCCAGATTCCAGTGGATCTGTCTGGTAGGGGGCGGCAGGGATGAAACCCAGATCGGGGATCGTGGCGGGGGGGGGGGGGACCCAGTTGCGAGGGTAGCGAGCAGAGTGGGGTGAACCCAGGCGCGAGGGAGACGGGGGGAGGGGTGGTGAACCCAGTCGCAGCAAACGGGGGGCGAGAGGGCTTGACATCGGTCAGAGGGGATTGGGTCACCGTTGTGGGGGGAGGGGCAAGGTCGTCATCGGGGTGGAAAGGTCTGGGAAGTTTGCTGCTGGGGATGGTTTTTTTTTTAAATTATTTTTTTAGTATAATCACATGTAAGAACTGACACCCTAATTCGGTATACTTTATTAATTTATCTGTTCTTATCCATTAGATCTTACCCATTGATAGGATAAAAATATTAAACCACGTTGTAAAATTCCCCTTTTTTACTTTACTCATTCTCCAATAAAAACCCCAACCAACCACCTTAATTTCTCCATAAATATTTAGGTATTAGCCATATGTTGTACTTGAGTAGAACAACTCGGCATACTAGTCGATGTCGCTTCACTTTGATGATATACATAATCGGGTATTTAGCTTTAATATCCCATATATATATATATATATATGTTGTTTTTTTTGATAACTTACTCTTTAAATTTTTAATTTTAGAAAATTTTTCCTCTCAACTTGCTCAATCATGGCAATATACCTCCTATATGTTAATTTTCTATTAAATTAGTTACGAAAAACCCACGTACACCTCATGTGAAGATATAAAAAACTATTTCCAATAAAAATTTTCTAAATATAATACAAATCTTCCAACTTCAGATCCAGAAAATTAACTAAAAGTGATATATTATAATAATTTAATAAGTTCATAAAATAAATTATCAAAATTAGAAGTTTAAGAAACAAATTATCAAAGAGTGACAAATTTAAAAGGTATTAATGCCAAATGCCTAACCTACTCTACAAAAAACCAAACCGCACTATGACACAAATCCATCATTTTTCTCAAGTTTTTCTAACAAGATAGTGGAAATATTGTAACATGGTATGAAAATTTGTCACACTTTTTTTTTTAATAAATAATATGACATAATTTTAATTTAATAATTAAAAATTTTACTTAATGTCTGTCGATTAAAATGGATAATATAGATAGTTTGTTTGTTTGTTTGTTTTTTTTTTTTACTGTATTATCAACAAATACTTTATAAATTTGATTTATTGTCTCCTAATGGTGTGCCAAATGTTCATCTAACAAATAGCTCAACATTGATTGGTAAAGGGTATTGACGTTGTTAAGCATCAACCGTTGTTAATAGGATGCGAGACTTATAATAAAAGGCTATATAAATCCACCTATTATGACTGGTGGCAATTAATACATATATTGTGGTGTTCTAAAGAATTTTTATTAAAAAATAAAAAAGTATTTGTGGTTGTTGACAGTTTATGGACAGACGTGGCCCCAAAAATCAACATAATTCAAAGCAGAAATAATTATTTAACCCCCCTTGTTTCAAAGATACATTTGTCTTCAAAGCGTAAAGTTTTTTCTTGGCGGATTTTTATTTTTATTTTTATTTTTATTTATTTTTTGCTTGAATTCTTGGCTGAATTCAAAGATAAAGGATTTGACACGTTCAATTGAGATTTGCCACAAAGACAAAATGATTTTTAATGGTTAAATAAGTGATGTACCTGACCACAAAATTCTCGGGATAGTGACCTTGAAATTGTATCAAGATTTTCCATTCAACTTAAAGTACATAAAAGTATTTACCTAAAAAAAAAAGTACATAAAAGTGCATTTAAAGTAAAAAAAAAATAAATACATAATAATAACCACACCTGACAATAATCAGTGCATTTTAAGTAAATACAAAACATAAAAGTACATCTTAAATAATTATTATATTTTAAATAATGATTATTTACATATCTTAACAGTAATATTTTATATAATTTCATTTAAAAATATATAGATTAAATTTTTTATTCTCAAATTAAAAAAAAAGTACATCTTAAGTAAATAAATAATTATTGGGTGATTAAAGATATATATTAACTATAATTTCATACGTGTTTACATTATAAGGTATAGAGTTTAAGTATCTTTTGTTTAAATTAAAAAAAATAACTAAATAATAAATAGTAATAAAAAAGGAAAGATAAGTAAATAAAGATTTTTAATAAATTAATTAAATGTAGAAAAATACCTAATCGTTATTGATTTGTTTTAAATTATCACATTTTTCATTAAATTCCTTTAATTTTCTTTATTTTTTTTCTTTTTCATATGGTTTTGAAGTGCCATGATGATCAAAGACACGCAACATGACTAAAGTAATCCTAAAATGAAAGACCCCAAATGAAATTTATTAATTCCATTAACATATGTATATCTCCGTTGGCTTACAAAATTTTTCACTGCGCACACCTTTTCACGTAAGATTTTAAGCTAATTTAATTGTTTGCACTTTGCTCATTTAATTTTTATTTTTTGACAGGTTTTTGTGCTTCCAAATAGTTGGATAGGAGATTATAGTCTTAAGCAGCTTCATAAAATAACAAATCGGTTCATTTCGATTATTCGAGAATTAATATTGAATTGAATTGGCTGTCTAATCTCAAAATTATGAGATGATTTTTTACTGGCTTGATGGTTTGTGTCTTGCTGAATCACTCTTAAATTCAAAATTGTCCCACTGTAATTATGTTCCATAGAGTTGAATCATATGTTTACTTCATTTTTTACTTTATGAAAAATATTAGCAAATCTAATCCTAACTTTTAATACAAATACACGTGATATTTGAGTTGTTATTTTTTTATCGACAAAAGTTTAAAAGATTACTACATTTATTAGTTATGTTTATCAATAAAAAGATAATAATTTATCATTACTTAAATTGACACTCAACCCACGTGGAGTTTTTTTTTTTTTTTTTTTTTAATGTTATACGGATAAAGGTTAAAATGTCCAGATAACTCCAGAGATGTGAATGTTCTCCGCATGATATATGGATAATGAATTCCTTATAAAATGAATTATCCATATACCCCAATCAAGCGGGGATGACGATTTGAATCCAAGCGTTTAGTGGTAATACGAAGTGGAGCGCGTGCTTAGTTAGTTGTAAAGTAAGAAAGAGTTCACCACTCTTCCCATTCTTTTTGTTTTTTTTTTTTTTTGCCCCCTCATCTCATTTTTCTCTTCTTAGGCTGAATAACGCAGTCTTACATAATATTTTTCATGAAGTTACTCATGTCCCAAGATAAGTCTTACTTTAATTCTTTTATATATTATTTGCTAGTAGGTTATATCTTATTATGTTCCTTTTGGTTTTCAGATTATCTTGGAGACTCTTATTAAAGATTATTGTTTTCTTACGTCTTCTTTCTTGCTCAGATTATTTGGTTATTATGATTTATTGCTTGTTTATAGTATCTTATGGCAAACTTCACACGTTTCTTGGATAAAAAATATATTTGGTGATTGGATTATTTTCTTGCACTTGTGTAGTATCTGGTTTATTTGATACTTTTTTCTCCTCTAAAAAAAAAGATTTAAATATTTTAAATCCTATACATAAAATCATATGAAAAATATTAAAGATACTCATTATAATCTAACTTTTAAATAATATCATTATTTTATTCATATATATTTAAAAATTTGTTACATCAATATATTACAATGCAACTGTAGCAATAATTTGTATAAAAAGTTACGATTATAGTTGAGATCCTTAACACGCTAAATTATTATGTATTTTTGTTTCTCTTAATTCACGCTTTGAATTTAACAAATCTTAACAAATCTGATTTGTTGAATTAAACACAAATCACGTGAAGACATAACTAGAAAATAAATAATCACGTTTCTTGGGTGGGTCATACTTAATTAATTTAGCCAAAGAACAAAGTCATGAGTTAATTAATTAGTAAATTACTTGTTTTTTTTTATAATAAATTCATTGTGAAAATTTTTTTCCAAACCTTCTTTTGTGGCCACTTTGAATCTCATCACCAACCCCCAACGACCTAGTTTTGTGAACCACACCACTTCTATTATTACCACACCCATATCACGACGACTAAACGACAGATTTTTTCGCCGGTCGTCACCTCTCATCGCCACGCGTTCTTTTCCACGCGTTCCTCACACCGCCACGTTGCTCGGCCCCGGCTCTAACTCCACCGCTCAAAACAAAAACCTCTTACGCCTTTTTTTTTTTTTTTTTTTTTAATACAAAATCCCTTTCAAAAAAATTAACAAAAAATAACCGTAGAATTTTCTTTTGATTATTAAACTTGACATTTTTAGAAAAAAAAAAAACTTTCTATTGTTAATGACAAAAATATCCTTCTTGAAATCAGTTTAATTTGTCGAGTACTACTCTCAAAATCCGTTTGAATTGAGCCAACTAATTCTTATAGAAAATTTTAACCTCAATTTAGTTCGTTCGTTGGATATGAAAATTTTAAATTAGAGTTTATTAATTTTTTAAAAATTAATTATAATTTTTATTAATTTTTTTAAAAAAGAAAAAAAATTAAGATGAAAAATATAAGTTTTAATTAGAATACTAGTTAAAAGGATGATAGTGACGTCTTCTTATATTTTAATCCTAAAAAGAAGATGCAGAAGAAACGTTGTACTTGAACTAGTCAAACATTGAACCTATATTTCAATATTACTCCTTGTTGAATGTTGATAATGAAGGAAGGAAGAATAGAGGAGGTGAACTTTGCTGGTTCAAAGACGAAAGGTGTCCTTTTCTTCCAAAAAAAAAAAAAAAAGGAAGAAAGAAAGAAAAATGATAGAGAAAATGTTAGCTAATATTTAAGTAAAAGAAAAAAAAAAGGGTTGTCATTGGTAAAAAAACAAAGCTTCTCTTTGATTTGATATTTTAAATTCAAATTTGTAATATTAATTTTTATCATTTTTTTAAATTAATAAAAATTAGAATTAATTTTTAAATCGTCAACCGACTTCAATTAAAAAAAAAAACTTATAATTGAATTAACTAATGCCATACTCTTTTTTTTTGTGTGGAAAACTTGCAAGTAAAAAACAGTCTATTTACATATTCTTTTTCTTCTTTATAAATTGTATAAAGGTATTATTGTTATTTTGTCATATTTTTAATTCATGAAATACACAAAAAATGAAACAACAATAAAAATTTTCAAATAAAAATGTATTTAATTCTTATTTTATAAAATTATTTGTTTGAAAAAATTAAAAATTTCTCATATTCTTTAAAAAAAAAAGGAAAAAAATGATTAAATGTATAAATTATCTGTAATATCACATTTATTTTTATCTAAAAATATAAAGTTTGAATTTAAAGAAAAAATTTTTTTTTTCTCTTCTTTGCTCCTTTTTCGAATCTAAGAAAAACTCTCTTTTTAATTTTTGCCCTTTTCTTTTCGCCGGTGGGAAAAAGATCTCACCGAACCAAACGTTCGATATTTTCCACGTTCAGTCTAGACAGACAAACCTCGTTATAAACTCCAGGGGGAAACTAGCCCTCTTTCTTTCTCCTCCATTTTCTGCATCTCTTTCTCTCTCTAGAGTATCAGTTTTGTTGGCCGTAACTGCAGGTTCCATGGCCGCCAAAAAGCTCCTGATTCTCTCCCTCCTGTTTGCCCTAGTCTGGACCAGCGTTAGGGCTGACCTTTTGGCCGGAGATGGAGAAACCGAGGTTGGTGGAGCGGCTGGATCGGACGGCTCAGATTCTTCCGCTCTCAAGATCGAGTTGGATCAACTCAAGTCTAAGATCCAAGCCCTCGGTCAGTTTCGTGCTCTCAGATTTCAAATTTCCATTTCTGCTTTTCGATTGCCGATTTTGAGTTCCGAGTTTTTGGAGTGATTTGTCAATGCGATGGAAATGATTCTTTTCTTCTCCTCTTTTTTTTTTTTTAATTTTTTTTTTAAATTTTGTTACGAAAGATTGGATTTTAAATAGAGGAGAAATCGTTATATGGAAAAAAGATAGTGAAGTGTTGGGAATACTGATTTAGTAGTTTCTTCAATCCATTTATTTTTTTTCTCTTTACTTTTAGATTTTGAGCTTTTTTTTAAAGTTCAATAACCTGAAAAGTGGAGTGAATCTTGGTTTTGGTTCACTACATAAAATAAAAGAAAGAACTTGGTTTGGTACGGTGGAATTAAATGATAGTATGAATAATTTCTTGCCTGAAATTCGAGTGTTTTGATCTGATTTCCCCTTTGATTTTCCCTTTTTCTCTGTGTGTGGGGTTTTATTTTTTATTATTATTTTTTAAATCAATGGAAATTAATGCAGTTAGTTTGACGCTTATGTTCATAGTTGTTTCAGTTCAATTACCACGAGAGTATGTTCTATGCTAATCTTAAGCTTATCTCATTGGTAAAGAGTTATTATCACTATTGACTATAGAAGATTTGAATTGCAAAGTCAAAAACAGTATTTTTCCTAGTATTATGCTGAACTCTGTTTGCTTGGGGTATTGTGATAGTTTTGAAAGTGAATAAGCTTTCGGAGAGTTTAACATATGATTTGGGCAACTGGGCTTAGTTATTTAAGAAAGAGCATTTTGCAATTAGTTTTTGTTTTCGTGAATACTACTTGTAAATCATGAACTGTGATTAAGGGGTGGTCCTGTTTGCTGACACATTTAATTTCATATATATTGAAGAGTCCCAAGTTGATGAGAAAACTAAAGCATTGAAAGGGAAGGAAGATGTAATAGCACAGAAGGAAAAAGTCATTCAAGAAAAGTCGGATAGTATTGCATCCTTGCATAGTGAGATCGCTTCTCTGCAGGTGTGGAATTTATATCATTGTTTCTGAAAATCAATTATTCTTTCTGTCATTCTTTCATATTTTCATGCCTCTCTTGAGTCTTGATTGGTGAAAAGGAATAAAAAATTAAACTAGGTCTGTTTGAATTTTTAACAAAATTTTAACTTTTTTATTGTGTTTTAGAAAAAGGGGACGCTAGATGTTGAGGAGCGGGTTGGAAAGGCTCATGCACGTGCTGGTGAATTGGAGAAGCAGGTTAGATATGGGGTAATGACTTATGCACACTGATATTATTGCATCCTTGTATAAGTCAATCTTCCATGCAGGTGGAAAAACTTAGGCAGGAATTGGAAACACAAAAGAAGGAGAAAGAGGCCTTGGAAGCTCGTGCAAATGAAGCTGAAAGGAAGATCAAGGAATTTAGTTCTACGATAGAGAGTGTATGTCCACTTATTTCAATCTGGTTAGGGGAAATTAGTTGTTTTTGTCATATTTTTACAATGGCATTCTTTAGATGTGGCTATGCATCCGTAGCTTTTCTCATCCCTTCCTTTGAGAGATGGTTATTTATTTACCTATGGCCGTTCAAAATGTGCAAGATTTATAGGTACTTTGTATTTGAAGATTTGATAACTTAAGTTTCTATGCTTTAGTAATTTTTCTGTTGGACCTTTTGGGATAATAAAATGTGTTTATGTACGGTGGAAAAATTCCTGTTAGATGCTTGTGCTTGTTGATTTTTCTTCCACTATGGAGTTCGGTAAAATTTGAAAGTGGATTTGGTTTTCGGTTGGATTTGAATATTTCTATGGATTCTTTGAAATTATGAGAATATACATCACTGTAGATTCTTGTGCCTATTTGTATATAATTCCCATCCAACATGAATTTTGCTCCATTTGGAATTATGTATTGAGCATTCCTTCCTGTTGCAGCTCCAGAAGATTAATGATGAGCAGAAGATGAAGATTCGTAAAACTGAACGCGCCCTTAAAGTGGCTGAGGTAATTTAGCAGGTGCTGCCAAAGGTCTTATAGTTTTAGATGCTTGTGATAATTCTTATATGCATTTTATTTTCATTTTTTTTCTTCAGGAAGAAATGATGAAGGCAAAGTATGAGGCCACTTCGAAAACAAAAGAGTTGTTGGAGGTAATATGTCAAAGAGACTTAGTTATCCTGTTCTCCACCTCCCAATTGCTTCAACTACTTTTGTTTTCCTTGAAATAAAGCTTCCTTTCAGCATTAATATTTTTGGAGTTGAATTACAAATGTTTTGTGTTGAATGTGTATCCCTTCAAACATCACTAATTGGTCCATGGTCAAGGAAAGCAAGACGTGGTCCAGCTGTAAATGATTATATGCTCATAAATGCTTTATATTGTGGGCAATCACATTCTTTGTCATCTCTGATAATGTTATCTAGTGAAAGGATACTAATTTATGTTACGAATTATAACCAGGTTCATGGTGCATGGCTTCCGCCTTGGTTTGCTGTCCATTTGCTTCAGTGTCAGGTAGACATACTCCATTGCTCTTTGTTGAAGAGTCTTTTCATGCATGTTCTGAAAATATTATCAACTTGCAGTCTCATGCGGAAACTTACTGGAGGCTGCATGGAAAACCGGCCTTGGAAACAGTGATTCAGAAGGTATACATTTAGATGCTGCATGGTTGGTTGGAATTGTTATGTGATGCCTTTAAAATATTTTTTTAACTAAAATTTTTGTATTCTCATTGATTCTAGGCTTAGTGTACTGTTATTATGCAAATGAGACTTTATTACTTTGGTAATATCATGTTACCTATTTTTCCTAGGCCCTGGAGAAAAAAGCTCAAGCTGAAAAGTGGGCCGAACCTCATGTGGAAACAATTAAAACTGTAAGATCTTTTGTATCTCCACCATTTTTCCTTGAAACATTTGAGTTATGAGTTTCAGTATTCTATCTTGCTTCTTTTCGTAGCTCGTGCATATTGGAAAATTAAAATCTCTCCAGGGCTAGTGTTTCCTCAGTTTTACCACTTAACCATGTCTTCTACTTAAGATGATCTAAATTTTGGATGGTGAATCCTTCAACGTCCAAAAATTTTAATGGTTAGCCTGTAGCCTGTCACAGTTAAAAAAGGGGTAAAAAAGAAAAAACACATTTAGAACCTTACTGAATTTTAAATGAATTTTCTCAATCTGTTCAGAAGGTTATCCCCTCAATAAAGGAACAGTGGCTGGTAGTAAGAACATCTGCTGAACCACATCTGGAGACCCTCAAAACAAAATCTATTGAAGCGTATGAGACTTCAAAAAGTGCATTAGCTCCACATGTTTCGAGAGTACAAGAAATTGTTGATCCCTACTTTCAGGTATTTATTTGATTTTGTTACGTTCTTGTTTATTTATGCTTTAAAATGCAACTTACAGAACTGTCTTCTTGGTGACAGGAAGCAAAAAAGTACAGCAAACCATATATTGATCAGGTTGCCACTGCAGCAAAACCTCATGTTGAAAAAGTGCACGAGACTTTGAAGCCGTACACAAAGAAGGTGGTGCATGCTTACGGAAAGTTTCTACAATCTGCAACGACATACCACCATCAGGTATTATGTCAGTTTTACAGAACCTCTGGACTAAGTGCAATTAAGAGTATTCCATGTTCATTTCTCTGGCGAATATGCTTTAACAAGCCCGCAAGTTTATTTTGGTTGTTAAAAACTTAAAATATCAAACTAGTTTGATGGTCATACTACAGTTGGATACTTTGATCCTCTTCATTGAATCAAAGACGACTAAAAAAATCTATCTTTTAGATGATGAAAAAATGTAAAAGTCAAACAAGCTTACTGGAGAAGATTTATCTGTCCATAAATAAAGAGTAGTTTTTTTTCCCATGTACTTTTTGTTGCTCTAGTAATTGTGGATCTCTATTTTCTGTAGCTGTTTTCTATTTTCATTCCTAAGCTTAGATGGAGTAATTTTTCTAATTTGTGTCGAACAAATAACATATTTTGATGAATCCGTTCCGCTCTGCTCTTCTAACCATCTGGCTGAACTGTGATTTGATTCTACTGTATTGTGTACATATTTCCATACTTATATCCTTAAATTTTTTTCGTTGCTCAACAATGCTCTTTCTGGTCAAAGGTTCAAGCAACTGTCAAGGAGACGCTGAAAAAACATGAACTGACAAAACCTCTTGCTACTAAAGAGTTTGAGTGGTTTGCGGTATGCATTTAATGGTTTTAAATATAAGCCCGTGTTTAAGCTATTTTTCGCCCCTATTTTTTTTCATTCTTCTGTGGATTTGTTTCAATCAATTGAAAATTATCAATGACATAATGTTGCAGGCCTCAGCTTTATTGGCACTACCCGTCATCATTCTGTTCAGAGTGTTCTCTTCCATATTCGGGTAAGTCTACGGTAGACTGTTGTTTAATGTTTCTAATGGCCTTCAAATTTTGGGCATGGGTGTTTGTACACTTGTGATTCATCCTTTTTTGTTTCTTTGCTTACCTCTTAGAAAATTCTCAAATTTTTTCACTTGCTTATATTCGTCCATTGTCTCTGCAGCAAAAAGGCTAACAAACGTGTTCGAAATTCTCATACCAACCATGGACGTCGTAAAGCTAAGCGGGGACATCCCGAAAGGTAGACAGGCGCATGAGTGGTTCGCTTCTTTTCTTGGTGAGATTATTAGATTGATTGTTGTTCAAGCCAAGCATAAAGATCAAGTGCTTTTAGATTTTCCTGTTTCTAGTTAGTTGATTCAGTAGTTATGTATGGATCATGTCACTTCTTATACAAGTTGCTGCGGTGGTTTTATTAGAATTGATTGAAACTCGTTAAGAAAGCCTGAATTGCTCAACACAATAGATAAAATTACGTGGGGTTTGGGGGTCTAATGTAGTTGTCCAATAATTTAATTTATTTTCTGACGATTTGATTTAGGACTTTGCTTAGTTATAAATCTACACTAATGTTGGCAGGTGGATCCGCGCTCTTTGTGCCAAGGGGTTTTCTGAGGCGTGTCAATGAAATCTTACGCCTCTCTTCGAAGCCTCTGAAAACTCTCTACCCCTTGTGAAGAAAAGTTCAGAAAAGTTTGTCACACTACGCAATTAGACATCCAAGTTCTTTGGTATTTTGTTCGTGTGTTATGAGATAGTATTTCTTAGTTTGTCGTTAAAATGTGAAATTTTATTGTTTATTCTTATAGATAAAGAGAACAAGTAGGGTTTGCCTTTATAACAGAGTAATTCTAATTCTTATCAGATCAAATTCACATCTTCTTGTGCTCTTGTTTTGGTCTATCACTTTCTCTGATATGTTTTTAGAAATTGAGGGATATGTTTCATTGAACTCTCCTCGGTTTCATGTCCATTTCCCCCCCCCAACGAAAGGAGGATAAAAGGACATTAAACACTAGACGGGTATTTCCATCATTTTCTCTTCTCTCCTCTCTGTTTTTTGGCACTGTAAGCCAGAGGTTCTACCACTTCGTTTCAGATGCGGGACTAACCTCTTGGCACACAACCAATCAAAACGACACTCCATCTCAAATTTGGCCATACAATATGTAGACACAACATCAGGTAGAGAAATGGCTTCAAGCCAAACATCACAAAAATGACAAATGTTTTAGATTTTTGGTAAATTATTCACTTGGTCTCTTCTCTTAATAATAATAATAATAATAATAATAATTCCTCAAGTTCAATGTAACTTTTATTTCCTCTTCACTTAAATTATTTGTTCTCCTGTTAAAACAATAGTTTTTACGAGTAAATTTTTGAAAGCATATTAGATTTTTTTAAATTATTCATTTGGTCTCTTCTCTTATTATTATTATTATTATTATTATTATTAATTCCTCAAGTTCAATGTAACTTTTTTTTTCCTCTTCACGTAAATTATTTGTTCTCGGCAATTAACATTTTCTATCATGAATAAAACTATATAGCTAGCATGTTAGGAATCTAAATTCTTTTACACAAGAAAATAATGTTTGTATTTAATTATGAACCTAGTATGCTTTTATTGTTGTGTAAAATATTTTTAGATTCTAATTTTTTCATTTAATTAAGGTGTTATTCAATAAATATATATGTTTTATTACTAACTCATTATTATGTACATTGCGTTTTTTTTTTATATACATAATTCTATTGTAAAAAATAGAACCAATTTATGTATTCTTAATTAGTTATTTTTCAGTTTCTCTAATTTCATTTGAAATTTTTTTTATGCAAATATATATATGTATATATATATTTTTTCATTTTTACCGATATCAACACCGATATTGATATTGACATATCTGTTGATATTTTCGTGACATTTCTATCGACATCGATATTTCATCATTGACTTAACGAGCGAAAAAATAATGAAGATCAAAAGGATACAAAAATAATAATTCAATGATCAATTGAAAATTTAACCCTAAATGATTTTGCAGAGTCTTTTGCTACATTGGTGGAAATTGAAATGTGTATTAAAATACTTTTTGCCTAAATGAACTTGAAAAAATGTTATTTCATTCTATTCGAAACTCTATAAGCTCGAAACTCTATAAGCCGCATTGTAGACCTTTCGCGTCTTTTTCGAGCTTTGCTAGGCCCACACTAGGAGTAATACTTATTCATCGAAAACAGAGCAAACCTCGTGAGCTATATATATATATATGATCTTGGGTTAAAATAAGACAAAGAATTTGATACAAAGTACAAGCACAGATTGAGGAGTTTTGAAGATATTTTAATTGGAGTTAAAGTTGATGTTTTAAATTATGTGTTTAGTTGAAAATAAACTGTTTGAAATTAAAAAAATATAAAAACTTAAAATTTGATCGGAGAAAAATAAACAACATAAATTTTGTTTCTATCATCATTCTATGTAATTTAAAAATATGTGTATATCTCATTTCGACTTAAAATAAAAAAGTTGTGAACTTTTAAAGAATGTTTGACGTTTAAGTTTAACTTCAACTAAACTAAACTGTAATTTCTATCTTAATTTTTGTCTTTTTATGAAAAGTCAACTAAATTTATAATTAGTTTTTTAAAAATTAACCAATTTTAACTTAAAAATTTCAATTCCAACCAGTGAACCAAATGCACAATTAAAGTTTGAAATTTTTTTATATAGAGAATTAAAGATGTGAAAGTAAAATTGGTTTACTTTTAAAGAAAAAATAATTTTTTAAAAATTTAGTTAGAGTGAACAAAAAAATAAAAAAGGGAACAAATTAAGCAAATATGAGACGTCATGTGAAGTCAATGTGTTTTGTAGGAACAGGGATATGGAGGAAGAGAGTAAGCTCATGTTTGGTTTTAAGGTCCAAACATAAAAATTCCACTTCATATATTGTCTTTTTCTGAAAAGTAAAAATAAAATAAAATAAAATTATAACTAATTTTTGAAAAGTTAATCAATTTCAATCTAAAAATTATTCTCCAAACTGACGCAATGCAGCCCCAATCTCTCATTGTGGATGAAGAGATCAAAAGTAAGGATGGAGGAAAAAATTAGGTTGTGTATACATCTCGAGAAGAGTTTACTAATTTTATCACTTTTTACTATTTCTTTGATACGTCTTATTTTTCATGAGGTATTAAAGTCTATAATACCCTAAAATCATTGATTTCCTTTGATGAAACCAATATTGTACTTTTAATTAAATTGGTTTGCTTTTGATAAAATCAATTGTTTACTTTTAATTAAACTAATTTATGTTTTTTTGCTAGATTACTGGTTTACTTTTGATTGTACTACTAAAATTTATTTTGGATTAAATCATTAATTCACTTTCAATTAACAATTAACCTATTTTCTAAAAATAAAACTTCAATCAACCTAAGCCTAACCCCGACTCCAAAATCCCCAATTTCCTCCCGTACCGCCGCCCAAACACTCACCCACTGGAAAATGGTGAACCACCCTCGGCCACAACGAACCAAGCTAGCGATGAGTTCGTCGCTACTGCCATGATCTTTGCATGATCAGAAGGCATCGACTTCACAAGGCGTAGGATCTAGATGAGATCGACATTTCAAAAGTTTAAATCAAAACTACAATACTTTAACATTTAACCACCATTATCTATTTCTATCTCTCTCTCTTTTCCCTAAAATGAACCAAATTTGTAATAGAGTTTAATTTAATTTTAAAATCTAGAGTTCGAAAAATTGTGAAATTATATGGTAACATAGTTGATTTGGATTTATCAAAGATATTAAACTTTAAATATGACCACTAAAAAAATCCTAATTTAGGATGAAATTGAAGATTTTAAAATAATTATGTAAATGAAATAACAATAATAAAAAATTTAGTCGGCAAAGATGTGATAAAGCTGTAACATATTTTACCACAAGGAAAAAAACCTAGAAGGAGTCATTGAACTTTTCAAAACTTATAAAAAGGAAAATTTCAAAATCATGCCCCCTCGGCCTAATTTCCCCTTGTCTCTATTCAACTACAATCTTTTGTTAAGAGTAAAAAGAAATCGAGTATCACATCACAAAAATATAATAACAGTAATAAATATATAAGGGTATTGTGTCACTTCACTTAATATATTGATCTTTTAAGATAAAAACTCAATTTCTTAAAAGTCTTAAATTTCTCTCTCTCTCGTATGATTTTTTTTTTGGGTAATAGCACAAATAGGCATACACAAAATTTTCACGAGATAGATCGACCACAAGAACTTTTAAAGAACTGAAGGATAAATAAAGTAAACCTATAAATGAACCCCATTTAGTAATAATTTGTAGGGAATTGCTTCTTTGCCGTATGAATTTGAAGAATGAGAAATATTCCTAGGATTATAACGTGGAAACTACCCTACAATTTCTCTGTCATTTCATATTGGGGACAAGCTGGGACTAATGATTTGGCACATGGAAACTTCCCACTTCTTTGACCAGCCTTTGTTCCCTTTCTATCTCTCTCTCTCTCTCTCTCTCTCAAGCTAAATCATATCCTATTCGTACTAATCCAAATCTATTCGAATGTCTTGCCAACTCGAAAAAATGTTATTACTTATGTGAACTTAAAAAATAGAAAATGATAGAGTCACCATTAGATTTTTTTTTTTAACAAAAAAAAAAAAAAATCTATCTCTAGATCTCGCTCTCATTTTCTTTTAGCTCATTTCTCTACGCACCAAAAGCTCCTATTCGCTTCTTTCTTTCCGATCAAGAATATTACTACTTCATATATAGCAAACCTTTCGTTGGTTTGTCAACACAATTTGCGCCATTTTCAAAGCTTAATTTAATCTCTTTCTTACTTTTGCATCTTCTTCGTGTGTCTCTTCTCAGTGCTTAATTATCTCTTTTGTTGGTAACCCTCAAAAGAACTCAAAAAAAAAAAAAAAAAGAAAAAAAAAGAGAGTTGTGAAACGAGTTCAAGGAGAGAGCGGAATTAGACTTGAATTAAACCAAGCGCTTCCCTTCCCTTCCCTTTCCTTTCCTTTCCTTTCTGATCTGCAACAACTAGGTCATGTGTGCTTGAAATTGTATCATTTCCAAAAACTATGGAAGGCTGGAAAAGAGCAAGTTCTTTACTAGGCGCTTCTCGTCAAGAAGTAAAAATTCAAGTTCCGGGCTAAATTTCTTCCTATCTCCTCATCTTTTGGTGAATAAAATTTGTGTCATGATGTTGTTTATTGAAAAAAAAAAAAAAAACTAGGTAGATCGGCGGACAGTTTTTGAATATTTATTTAAGAAAATGACTGAATTTTTTTTTCCTTTTTAATTAGAAAATGGCTGGTGACTATGATAATCAATTAGAGCCAGAGGTTAATAAGTTATTGATAAATAAAAATACATTTTGACTCGATGACTAACTATTTTTTAAAAGGTCAATCACTGATTTGTTTTTAAAGAATATCTATAATTTTTTTTTTAATTTTACAAAGTTTAGAATATTTGTTAAAAAAAATTACTTTAGAAAGACCATTCTCCGCTTCTATCCCTTGTTTGGAAGAAGAAAATTAGTCCAAAACTTACTTTATTACAAGTGAAAGAGCTACTGAGCTAGTGAATTGTGGTTGAGCCTGTTTAGAAACGAATGCTAATCCAATTTATTATCCCGGGGATGCATCCACTTATTGTGATAGCAATATAAAATCATGACATGGCAAAAGGTATGATAATTGAATCCCACGTTTCTATATAATTAAGTTATAATACATTCATTAACATTAAATAATTTTTAAAAAATTAGATTTATGGTCCAACAAAATCCATTTATGATCAAACATATATATATATATATATATATATATATATATATATAGCAATTTGCTTAGTGAGATGTGGTTGCAAAGATTCCCTCACAATAAATAGACACCTACTCCATTGTAGAATTTAATTAATGCGTTTGGTAGGAAGGTGAGAAATTATAAAAGAAAGAGTGGTGGATAAGCTAAGTGAGAGCAATAAAAAATAAAAATAAAAAAGGAGAGATCTTTTCTCTCATGATTTTTGATATGAGATGACAGAAATAAAATAAAAATAGTCTCTTGTTTGGTATAGAGCTGTAGAGCAAAGGGAACAAAAGATCTTGTTTGTAAAATATATATTTTATCTAAAAAATACCTAATAATCTCTCCAACTTAGAAGAATGTTATCTGCTTGTTAAAGTACATGATTAATTTTAACGGAAAATGCACTGTTAATCGATCATAAAATTTTCGAAAGACACCATTAGGGGATTAATTAGTTGAGGCTAGTTAGAAACTTGCAGTATTTTTTTTTTTTTAATTAACAACTTGTCGTATTGAGATCATTTACATAATGCACATTGTGTAATTAAATAATGGAAATTGTTAAATATTAATTTTGCAAGGGAACAATATTGAGATTTCATTGCTATATTCTGTTTGTTGTGGAAAAGTAAATGCATGCGTGTGACTTTGTAAAACCATCAACTGATTTTAGCATCTAAAATCAGCAAGTATTTTTCCAATCTAATCTTTTTCTTTTTCCTTTTTTTTTTTTAATGAATAGATAGTAAGAGGAATCAAAATATATTTCTAACTTAGGACAGTTAAAATTAATTTTAAAAAATAAAGAAAAATTATGACATCTAACATATTTATAGGTACATTTAATGTTTATAGCAGATCTTTTAAAAGATGATAATTATAACATATTTTTATAGGTAAATCCTTGAATCTTCTAGTAAATAACAAATTTACAGTTAATTTTTATTAACATATTTACGTGTACAGTTTCAGGTCAGAGAGACAGAGAGCAGGATGAAAGAGGGGGTGTTTTTGATATTGTGTAATCATAAATCTGATTATGTTATTAATTACTATATTTGAAATTTTATGTTATAATTTAATATTACTCTTTTCAAAAATAGAAAAGAATGCTGTTTGACTCTTTCCTAGAAAAATAAAATAAAATAAAATAAAATAAAATAGTTTGATCAAATGAGTGATGAGAAAAAAGGGGGGAAAAAAAAGACTATCTACGTTGTTTTTCTAAATAATTATTAATAAACAAATCAATCAATAGAAATTGGCTTTCAATGTGATATTCATCAATTCAAAACTCTGCTAATTCTTAACCTTTTTTTCCCCCACTTAATTTCAGAAATAGACCAGATGGGAATTTGCGGAACAGAAAGGATCAGAAACAACGTCTCATCAGTACTAGAACAATAAAAGATGGAAAATATTCAAGAATATTAAGACCCAATCTAATGAAGGAAATTCTAGACCCATGGGGACCGTACCTCCCCATGTGGAATACCATATTTGCAATATCATCTGTAATTGCAGTCTCAACAGATCCGCTCTTCTTGTACACACTTGTTTTAGACTTAAGGACAACAAGTGCTTGGGAATGGACTCACATTTGAAGATTTTTGCTCTTTGTTGGAGATCTGTCACGACATCATGTACATATTCCACATTTTCTTTCTAATTCGTGCTTCATTCATGGCTGAGGCCTCTTTGGTGTCAGAAACGAAGAGGTGGTTTACGTAAAAGTATGCGGAGAATAGCAAAGAAGGCTCGTTGATCTCATATCCTATTTGATCTTCTAGCTGTTCTTCCCCTCCAACAGGTGAGATCCAACCGGCTGCTTTTAATTCTTGAATAAGAATCTTTTAATTTGCATTCTTTTTTTTTTTTTTTTTTACTACTTTAGATCCTGACTTTTTGGACTCCTCCATTATTGGACCAGCTTAAAATGAAGTAAACCAGACCAAACTTATGCATATTTGAAGAGATACACAGACACACACACACACACACAGTAGTGAAAATTCAATGATCTTCTAATTGCATGCACACAATAAATTTTGATTTTATCCAATATATTTCAAAGGGACAAGATTAGTTAAAATTGTACCACTACCTTATAAATAGAGGAAAACTCTGACCGATAACAAGCGAAAGCCTAATATACATGTATATGAAACTCTGACTGATAACAAGCGAAAGCCTAATATACATGTATATGCACCTTTTTTATTTAATAATTAAATTAACAAGTTCCTAAATCATAAGATCATTTAAACCTATTTGAATCGTCTTTTTATAACATGTATGTGTACCTTCTTTTTTTTTTTTTCCTTACTAAATCATAAAAACATTTCTATCAGTATCTAGTGAGTCTCTTTGATAACACCTAAAGAGATATGCTAACGCTGGTCGCTCTCTTTTTAAATTTTGATTTGGAAAAAGAAAAACCCTATTTATTGAATCGGAGCAATTTTTTAATTTGCAGGTGGTGATTCTTATTTTCCTTTCAAAAGCAAGGAGATGGAAATCTTTGAGTATAAGAAGCAAGTTTCCAAACTTCCTTCTTCTTTTCCAATATGTTCCAAGGGTTTTATGCATCTACCTTTCGTGCGAGGAACTAAAAAAGATGCCCGGCGCACTTGGTGGAATTATATGGTTTAATGGCGCGCTCAATTTCTTACTCTACATAATCGCAAGCCATTGAAGTTTTATTTAATATATTGTTTGCTACAAATAACCAGTACTAATTATATCATATGTGTGTATAATGTATGTCTGCAATCATTCTTACAAACAAGCTAATATTCATTTATATATATATATATATATATATATATATAGGATCCCACTGGATTAACTAAACGAGCGGGGAGAGAAAGATTGATCTGAGTAGGAATTCTTAAATTGGGGATTTAAGAGTGTTTTCAAATTTGTTTTGTTTTTGTTTTTGTTTTTTTATTTAGTGGAAGCTATATGCCCGTAAAATAAAATAAAAAAAAAAAGAATATATGACTATAGTGGTGAAGCCACTTCATAGTGAGTGATGGCACGTGCTTCATTCAATTTTTTTTCTTTTCAAATTCTTTTGTATCCCCTAAATATTTTTGAATATTTCAACTATAGCTTATAATATGAGAAATATTAATATAATGATGTCCTCACTTAACAATATTTGAAACATACAAATTCCCAACTTTTTTTTAGTATCTCAAGTAAAATTTTTTTTTTTTTTAAATTTTGCTTCGTATAGCTAGGCATATAAATTAATGATGTGGGCTCATTTTTATGCTTAGGTAATTGGAGCTTTATGGTACTTCTTCTCAATTCAACGAGCGACAACATGCTGGCATTATGGCTGTAAAAATTATCCAGGAATATGTAATTCGACTACTTTTAATTGTGATGGAAATTCTTCGAGGAATTTGACATTCCTCGATGATTTTTGCTCCACAAATCCTCTAACTCAATGATCTTCGACTTCGGAATATTTCTTGATGCTGTTCAATCCGGAATACTCCGGGAATTGAATTTTCCACAAAAAATTGTTCGATGTTTCTGGTGGGGCCTGCGAAATCTGAGGTTTGCATCTAATTTTTAAAAAATTCTAATTTAATTTAATTTTTTTTAAGAATACATTTGTTGTCTACTATCTTTACCAACTAAATATTAACATAGACATGATATAATTTGAGCCTATATCCTTATAGATTATGTGAAGCAAAAATATAAATTAAGTAATCACCTTTATAATTTATACATTATTCTTAGGATTGGAATTCTATTTTATTGTTACACAACAAGTAATGTATAGGATGAAAATATAATATAACCACAGCATATTGCAGCACTACACTTGTGGTGAAATGGTAAGAATGTCTTTTTTTTTTTTTTTTAATTTACAAAAAACCTTCCTTCCTCTTAAAATGAAGCTTAACACTAAAGGTCTGACGGTCAATGAAGTATACGGAGATGTACTCATGATGGTGTGAGAAAACTGCTACTAATTTATAATTGGAAAGAGGATTTTACTACTATATATGACATCATTATAAGAGTGAGTTTGAAATATAATAATTTTCTGAGAATATTCTAGGAATAGTTATCACTACAAAATCGCATGATAATTATTAAAATGAAATGATTTTTTGCTTTTAGTGAAAATGTTCTATACTTTTTGTTGTATTTGGATATGTCGATAATAAAATTATGTATGCTAAATGTCTAGGGATAAATTATATACGCGCCTTTATGTCTAACTCTCCGGAATGACATCAATAATATATATATATATATATATATGACATCACATGTACTATATATATGACGGTTTAATCGATTTCCATATATGCGCAGTTCATTTGGTCAAAACCTTCAAACAAGTACCAACGTATGGGAAACCTGCTTCGCAGCTTCTATTTCAATCATAGCCTTGTTTTTGTTCTTATATCTTATTGGAAACCTACAGGTTGTACTGACTATACAGCTCTTCTTTTTTTTTTTTTTTAATTAAATCAAGTTTATTATAAGTTGTAGAATATTATACTAATACATATATGTAATAAAATTTTATTATTATCATGGTCGGGTTTATATGGGTTGAGTATATATAGAATTGTTGCGAGTACACAGATATATACAGATGGCAACTGCAGAGTCAGAGGATAAAGGACACAGGATGAAAATGGTAGAACAAGAAATCGACATTTGGATTCCCTCCGAACATAAAGACATTGATCTTGCAACATGTACGGCACACATTGGAACACGACAGTAATAACTTTGATTTGGAAAGCTTGCTTTCTTTATTATTATTATTCTAACTTTATTTAAATTAAGTTAAATTTATTTACTGATCTATTTTTTACAATTTAGCAATTTAACGACGATCCCTTTAATTTGTTTTTGCTGCTCAATTTGATTCTTTCAATTCACACATATTTTCACATATTCAAGGGGTGGAATTATGCTTATATATATATATATATACATACATATATATATATATAAGTTGCATAAATAGGATATTTACTTGACGTGTAGGATCTAGTGAAGTTGGGAGCTAGATTAAGATCAGAGGAGAAATCAAAGCTGAGGAATATGATCAAAGAACGAAATGCCGAAATATGGATACTGAAAAACCGCATCCCCGACTTGCTAAAACAGTCCATCATGCCATATGTACGACATAGTTTGCAAGACAACAAAGGTATTGTTGACGTCAAGACTCTGCTCTCTATTCTCCCCCTGGACCTTAAAAGATCTGTCAAACGACACCTCTGCTTTGGTATGCTCAAGCAAGTAAGTTAATAAATTAATCCTTAGCCAAGTTCTCTTGAATTTTGTTTCATCCTTTTTTTTTTCTTTTAATATTCTCATTTTATACTCCTTAATTTTAGGACTACTCGCACTTTATCTCATTCGTTTTAAAAACTCTCACTTTACTTTTTGAATTTTAATTTAACAGCATTTTACCTCCTATATCATAATTTCAGTTTTAAAAAAAGACTGAAAAATAGTGAATTAGTCTTACCAAGCTCATTATATTAGAATTTCTGTTAAAAACATATGAAAAAAGACCATATGATTAGACTTAACTCACTTTTTTTTCTGTCTGTTTTTAATTGAAATTATAATAAATGAGTAAAGTGGGATTATATTCCTAATCTAAGAGAAAACTAGGAGTTACCATAAAGTTCAAAGTGCGTGCATAGATGGACAACGTTTTTTTAGCATTTCACTGTAGAGAATAAAATTTGTATATTTCTACCATTTTTCCATATTATGGTTGAGCGGAGATAATATTATTCACATATAGGCTTAGTATGCAACTACAATTATTTTATAATTTAGCGACAAAAATTAAGATAAAACACTACAAGAATTTTCACCTTTGGAGACCAAAAAATTGGTCTCAGAAGGTCTATTTTTTGGTCCCAAAAAATACAGTCTAATTTGAGTTAAACTCAATATCAAATAAAGTCTTAAACTTATAATCAACTAATCAACATTAATAAACTTTATGTAATCTAATCAACATTAATTAACTTTGTGACAAGTAAAAAAAAAAAAAAAAAGGTGGGTGTAAGGGGAGCTCCATAGAGTTTGTCGAGTTAGGGCATTTGTCTCCACTCAAATTTTAAACTTTTGATTTCATACTGAAAATTTTTCTAAAATCTCAGTCATGCCTGTTTAATAATAAGGAAAAATTATAACCGTACCGTCATTAACTTATAAAAACTTATAATTGATGTCCCATCAAATAAAAAATATATCTTATATTTTCAGTAGCTTGTTTGGATCACATCTTGTATATGAATATATGTTTATTCAAACAAAATAATTGCATTTAAATATAGAATTTCGGTTGTGTATTCAAATTAAATATGCGTTGAATAATTTTTATTAAAGGTAATATTTAAAAAGTGTAAAGGTAAAAAAAAGTGTAATACATATTTATAAAAAGTGAAAATTGATATTTAGATTTGAGTTAAATTGTTAGGAAAAGTGAAATCACCTTTGAGTAAAATAGTATCTATTCCAATGTTTATCCAATTGGGGTATAATAAGAGTTTCTTTCAGAAGAGCCTGGAAGGCATTTACGTACAACGGAGGTTATATATATATATATATATATATATGTATGTATTTGTATAAGATGTTTCTCGATCTATGTAAACCAGGTACCGATACTTGAAAATGTGGATGAGGATGCGTTGGAATTCATCTGCGACAGTCTGAAGCCAGTGGTATACCCTGAAAACAGCTATATCATTTAAAATGAGAACCACTTGATAAGATGCTTCTCATCACGCAAGGCGTTGTGTGGACCTACAAATCTAGTAGTGATATATGTAGAAGGGAATCGAATCTCAACAATTAGAACCGGCTTTCTTAAGAAAGGTGATTTCTATGGAGAAGAACTTGTGGCATGGACTTTCCAGTGTACGTACCTCACTGTCCACTCCAATGTTCCGATTTCGACTACCAACGTAAAATCCCACACAAAAGTTGAAGCCTTTGTTCTTATGGAAAATTAAAGACCTCAGGAAGGCAGTCTCTCGTGGCCCGAAGCACCTCCGCCATAGTTTCCGGTTTTTACTCGGAGCAATGGAGGACTTGGGCTGCTTGTTGTATTCAACAGGTGTGGCGTCGCTATATAGATTTGTTCAAAGGAAAGTTTTGATCATGCTCTCACGTCGCCAGTTACAGTACTACGTGCTTGGTCGGAGGAGAAAAGAGCAAATAATACTAAGGAGTAGGAGACGTACAAATTTGGTTAAGAAAATGGAAATGAAAGGTCATTTGGTATTATTTTTAGTTGTTTTTTAAAATGTTTCGCCACTTTAAAAAAGGAAAATTTTTTGATCATTATTTCAATTCTGTTTGTGATATATGCAAGTATACAAATTCGTTCGAGAAAAGTTATCATAACTGTTAAAAAAACTATCTTGGAATCCACACTCATGGTGCATCACGATGATTTCATGACAGTTTTATAACCGTCGTCAAATGTGCAGATAGAGTGTCATGGGATGCCCCAAACGTCACTCTCACTGACGATTTTTGGGAAAGCTATTGTTAAAAGTTTACTTTCTACCTGCTTTCCCAAAAATTATCATGTAATGTTGTCCGCAGTTAAAAAAAAAAAAAAAAACCATTTTAGCTAAATAATTTTATTGAAATGATATATATATATATATATATATTTCTATGTAATATAACTAATTAGCAATTCTTCACAATCATCGTCAATAATCTCTTCCAATATTATCCATAAATTAAAGTAGACTATCATACTTCATCAATACAACACAAACAATAATTTCCTACTCATCATAATTCTTAACTAACATAAAATTATTAAACACTAATTTATAAATCCAAACAAAACTTAAAACAAAAAAAAAAAAAAAAAAAAAGAACAAATCCAATCTAAACTAAATTGAATTAATGATAATAACAATAAACTCCTAAGGGGGTGTTTGGTATAGTGTAATCTTTTATAAAGGAATAGGAATCTTAAGATTATCATGTTTGTTATGAAGTGATATTATTTTAAGATACCTGAAAATTTAAAACACATGGGTTTCAGATACCCTTATAAAGGGGTAATTTGAAACCTACATCCCCTTAGATTTCAGATTATATCTAAATATCATAATAATATTAAAATTTAAATAATTTAGATACAACTATCATTTTAATTTTAAAATTTAACTTTTCTTCACCGTCTTTTTTTTCCCTCCTTTCTTACGTGATTCTTCTTTTCTACTTTTATATATTTAATATGCATATATTTTGTTTACATAATATCGTAAGTTATATACATAATCGCAACTTTGGCTTGTTTTTGTTGTTTTGTTTTGTTTTTTTTCTCTTTTTCCTTTTTGTTTTTTTTTCCTAATACGTACCTTTTTTTTTTCTTTTTCTTTTTCATCCCTTTTCCGTTACTTTGTGTGTGTTTTTTTTAAACCTTTTGTGCTCTTAGATTTTATTTTTAGAACAATAATCTAATAGTCTTAAGAATCTTACTAAAATTGTTTACATACAAACCAAACACTATAATCTAATATTCTTAGGAATTCAATTACTTTAAAAAGATTATCAGATATCTGATTACATTTGATTACCTTCAATCAAACACCTCCTAAAAGTAATGATATTTTAGTGGTCAAGGTGCCATCGACCGACACAGTGATGGAGCGTTTGGCGGCAACAATGGATATAGTCGTGGGAGTCTTGGCAACAACGGCGGCAGGGGCTGAGTGATTTTAAGCTTGAACTGAAAAAGAAAGAAAATTTGGGAGAAAGTTTTTTGAATGGAGAAGCTCGAAATTATAAAAAGATTGGAGAAAATTTCAAAATTTTTTAGTACATATATGGGCAGGAAAATATCTACCATTGTGGAAAGTTGACATTCCACAACGGGTTTCGGTATTTTTAAAAAATTGTCGTGAAATAATCACATAAATAACAGTTTTTGACGGGGTTTCACCGTTTTTAAAAAGGATTATTTACATATATAATCAAATTAGCACTATGCATTTAAAAAATGTTTAAAAATAAATTTATTTGTAAAATTGTACAAAAAAAAATGATCATGTTATGCTGACAAAAATACCCTTATCTAATTTAAGAAACAAAAAGAAACGAAGATTTTGTCCTTAAAAAACTCAGAATAGAAATTTAAAAACATTCTCATTTCATATTTGCATATTTGAACTCAAATTCTTTTATGGATTATAATTTAAATTTTTTTTACGGATATGTTTTTATTGTGCGTTGTTAATTTTTATATTTATTATCAATATCATATTAACGAGTCAAATATGTCATAAAACTATATTTTATGAATATGTTTTTTGCTCAATGACGCGATCAATAACGAAGTGATCCAAAAAGCGATTACACCTATAATATCATATTTAAAGTTCTATAAAATAATATAGTCATTGTCATATAGACCATAATCATATTGTTATTAATTAAGCGCTAGAATGATAAGGTCCGTATAGTAAAAATATCATATGATGAAATATAATTATTGAAATGACAGAGTCATTATTGTAATGACAACAACGTCAAACTAAATAAAAAAAATAAAAAAAGACAAATGATGGACAAAATTAATATAGAAACTACAAAAAAAAAAAAAAAAAATCCTTTTTTAAAATATAAAACTGCTCTGAATGTCAGAAAAAAGTAATTAATCTGAGGGAAAAAAAAAACATATAATCAATTTAAGGTTTTAAGGAAACAAAAAAAAAAAAAAAAGTGATCTGAATATCCAAAAAAAGTAATACGTTTTTTTTTTTTTTTTTTTTTTCCCAAAAAACGTTAACATGAGATAATATCCGTAATTTAAAGAGAAGGCGGGGGGGTGGTGGTGGGTGGGGGGGGGGGGGGGTGGTGGGTGGGGTGGGGGGTACTTCCTCTCATAAAAATAGTCTAAAATAAGTAATCAATTTAAATTTGATTGATAATAAAATTTCAGAAATTGTTATTCATTAAATGTTCAAGGAGATTTTCATTTCTTAAAAAAAAAAAAAACAATAAGGGTAAACTTGTACAAATAATGAATGAAACTCAAATTCTTGTTCAAGTTTGTAAATAAGGTCAAAAGTGTTTATATTTCAAAAGAAATGAGTCAAAATAGACATTTTGTGTAAATACTTCTTTTAAAAACTCATCATGGAACCTCCATCGTTTATTCTAGAATTTGTTGTAGTGCGTTACGGAACATTCGTCATTTATACTATAATTTGTAGTTGTGATATCGGCTTTGTTTCTATTTCTGCAATAAATTTATTTATTTATATTTTTTCTGCCGATTTGATTAGGATTTTTTTGGATGATTTATATATAGGATTGTCATTTCTTTAATTAGATTACTATAGGTAAAAATCCAAAATAAAAGGATTAAAAACATAAGCTATCTATTTAGGGGATTGTTTTAATAAAAGATGGGTCTATTGACACCCTTTTTCCTACTTACTTTTTAAAACCACTTACCATAAGTATAATAAAGAATAAGTTTATAGATTTTTTATCTCAACATATAACTTGATGAATAATTTTTATTGGATATCTAAATAGAAAAAAAAAAGATAAAAGAAATCTCGTGAGAAAAAAATTTAAAAATAAAAATAAAACAAAGCATAACTAAAGAAAAAAAAAAAAAAACTATGCAGAGGTTTAGATTTAGTATGTGGATAAAGAAGAAAGACAAATAATTTAATCATAAGGGTTTTTTTTAGAAAAACTAAAAAGTGGAATAAGTAATTTTTTAATTTTAAAATTAATTTATAGGTGATTTTAAAAAGTAAGTAGGAAAATCAAAATGAAGGGTATTAATAGACCCACCCTTTAACAAATTTGTCAGGATGACGTTTCTCAGCTATCAATCTTCCCCCATGCCTCACACTCGCAAGACATCTGAGTTCTCTTTTTTTTTTTTTTTTTTTTTTATTTTTAAACAAGTTTAAATTTTATCAGTTGTTTTTCTTTTTAAAAATCGCGCACTTTTGGTGCACTAACTGTAGTGTTTAATCCGAAGGCTAGAAAGGAATTATCTGTAAGGTTATTTTAGTAATTGCAGGTTCCACAAGGAATTGATGGTGATTCATTTTTCTGCTATGTTTTAGGGAGAAAACTGATCGATTATCGAACGTTGATAATTTTGAGAGAGAAGAACAATTAGTAGAATTAAATTGATTTTTTTAATAGCATTTTGTTTTTGTTTTTTCTAACGGGGGTGTCAATCGCATGTTGTGTCGTTCTCGATTTATAACCAAGTAGGCCCATGCGTATCCTTTTTTGTGTTAAAAAAAAAATTATTTACGTGAATGTCTAAAGTAGACACTCTAATTTAAAAAGATATCAATTTTTTTAATTTACATGTATATCTAAATTAATATTTATAAAGATCACATCACCCTTTTATAAATGGTTAAAAATAATAAGTAAAGAATTGATAGAAAAAATCTCTAAAAAATGTCAACTAAGCAAATCTTTTGTAAAAAGAAAAATATAAAAGACCGTTTTACTTTATTTATTATAAAGATAAATGACTATAGCATATATAAGTTGTATGATATACGAAACACAATCATTATAATAAAGTAAAAAGAAAAATATAAAAGACTGTTTTACTTGATTTATTATAAAGATAAAATGACTATAGCATATATAAGTTGTATGATATACGAAAAATAATCATTATAATAAATAATTGGTCATTAAAATAAAGTTCATAATAAACATATAAGAAAAATTACATAATTACTGTAAAGAAATATTAAACACTTTGGATGGGTTTTGTTTGTGGGGGGTATTTTGGAGATTTTCTGTTTGAGTTTAAAGAAGATATGCTATTTAGTATCTAAAATTTTACCTTGTTAAAGTTATGAAACACAATATGTTATATTGCCTATTCTTCCCACTCTACATTGTGTTTGTGCTTCGGTTGCTATATATGGTAGGTAGAGGGAAGCACTAATATCTGAAAATCAGAATATGTGACGGACATATTTTATTTTTTTGAAAATGAAAATTATATATATTCCTGTGATGGACTCTTTATAACACTTGTTGGGAAAAATGTGCATTGGATTCTGCCATATATCTAGTACTACTCTGCAATATTTTCATTTTGTGTCATAGTTGGCTAACTTTTCAACAAGCTATTGGGGGGGAAAAAAAACGTAGCAAATACTTTAATTGGTAAAGTAGAGAAGATAATTAAGTTGATTCTTATAGACAATGTGCTAAAGCATTTTAATTTCTTACAATTTTCTCAGAAACTCAAATTAAAAAAAGGAAAAGAAAGGATAACATTAGAGGAGCAATTAAGATGTTTTATAATTAACTAGCTGATACCCTGATTTTTGGGTACTACTTGTACATCCTTCTTAGCTCCTCAATGCACTTGTAGGCGCTCTTCAGCCAAAGTCACAGAAGTAGTACGTACTCAACTATATAATCCTACCTAGTTATACCACAAATATATATATATATATATATATAATAACCAGCAATATTATCGTCTACTAATATAATTAAAGAACCTTTTAGTTTCTTTAATCTCTCCACTTCTAATAAGCAGGCCAGTAGTTATCAAGATCCATGCAATGATCCACATTCATGTACGGCCGGTTGGTGGGTCCGCTATTATTGTTAGGGACGTTGGTCATGTCCGTACCATACCCAGTACTACTCCCACTCTCCGGGGCAAAAGAGCCACTAGTGGTACTCATCATTGAAGCCGCATTAATCTCGTGGTGATGATTCAGATTCATCGGTTGAGGTGGCGGCGGCACGGGGCGGTAAATGGTGGGTGCGCTGCCGAGGTTCAGATTGAGGCCAGAAATCGAGAGGCCTGCTCCTCCTCCTCCTCCTCCTCCGCCAGCCATGGCAGGATAGTTGAACTGTGGTGCAGGGATAGGGAAGTTCATGGTGGTGGCTGATGATCCGCCGGCGGCAGCGGCACGGAAGACCCTTGAGAGCTCGGCGAGTTCGGGAGCGGAGAGGTTGTAGTTGTTCCGGGGACCGAAGAGGAACTGAGCGGGGTCTCCGAGTGGGATCATGGGCGAGGGAAGCATGCTTGGGCCAGTTTCTAGGGCATAAGGGTTGAGAAGTGTTCTTGGTTGGTGAGTTGTTGGGTATTTCTTGGCACCAGCACTCTTTTGGAACACACGGCACACCACCCATTCATCCTGTTGAATATGTGCAAATAAATTGTGTTAGATGAGTCGTGGTTGTGGACAAACATTCTATCGAAAAGCATATAGAGTTTGAATCCTTCACCCCAAGTTCATAAAAGAAAAAAAAATTGTGTTAGAAGACAACTTCAATTTTTTATGTTATGTTATTTATTTTAAATTTTTTTTTGATGAATTATGGGGAGGGGTAAGGAAAAAAAAAGTTATTTAGCATATAGGGCAAGCAACATCCAGCTAAGTTGACACTTTCGCTAGTTTACTTAAAATGATTTACCAATCATGTGCATTTTACAATCTATAAATTATTTTAATAGAAGAAACTATACACAATTCACATGAAATTCTGTTAATTCTTTCATAGGATTGATCAGAAAACTACACGGATTTTAAATCATAAAAAAATTTAAGCAAAATCTGTTTTTCAAATTTGCACATTATTGATTAGCACTTAAAAAAAAAAAAAAGGAATTTTAAGTAACACCTTTTTCTTTTGATATTTTTAGTCACAATATTTTGTATAACTGAATATCAATTTTAGTCTCAACTCACAAGATTGTGAATAATATATATTTAGTCATAAAATTTTATGTGATTTAAAACTTTTAACCACAAGGTGATAAAATGATAAAATGATCTACAATTGATAAAATGATAGATTTCGTGGGTTTCATGTATGACCGTATTATTTATTGTGCTGCGATTTTACCTAATTTGGAAATTCCTTGGACTCTAGATTAACCCTAAAACTACAAAGTCCCTTTAACTTTGTTTCTAAATTTATTAGTCATAAAAAGCTGACTCTGAACACGATTAACAGGTTTAATATTCCCCCATCAAACTCTTAGATTTTACTTCTCTGATTGTACACCCCTTTTTGGAGTTATTTATATGTATGTTAATGCATTTAAACTTTGGTAGATAAAAACACTGGTTTGAGGATATTAACACACACACACACACAGAGATATATATACATACATACATACATACATATATACATATATATATTCAAGTGTAAACCGTGTCGCTTGGCTGATTTTTTTTTTTTTTTTTATGTGTACCAAACATATCCCTACTTAATTTCTTAATTATGTTCTAGTAAGTTATTGGCTGCCCATTAACAACTTCGTTAACTTTCTTCCATAATAAATGCATGTAAATTATTAGTTATTAAACCTAGGGATCAAGTGGGTAACTTGTTTAGTTATCAATTACCAGTATTAAAAGCTAATAAATGGATCAATTATATGGCTTTAAAGGGTAAAAGGGGCTTCCTCCTCTATGTAGAATCTAAACGTTTTAAACCTCGTATCTATACTAAATTGGGTTCATTTCCAATTACTTCAAGCTTTCAATGTCTCTCGCTTTTAAGAATGTTAAAAGTTATCTTAATGATAAAATTATAACCTAACGATAAAATTATATCTGTCTGACCGACTTCATTACAAGGTATTGAGTTTGAACCCCCTCTCCCAAGTTTTTTTTTTTTTTTAATAAAGGTTCTTTATACACACATCAAATTGAGATCAACAAATTGGTATGAACCTATCATTTAGGTATACTTCATGACTATAATACTTTAGTTGATGAAAAATGGTAATTAGACAATTAGTTGTGAAGAGTCATTATACCTTGGAAGTTCTAAAGGCAGATTTGGAATGGATGCGGTATTCATGCATGACCCAGTTGGTTTTCTCTCCTCTTGGAGCTCTCCCTCTATAAAAAACCAGCGTCTTCTTCATCCCAACCAACTCTGAGGTTACACTGTTGAAGATCTCCTTGTCTTTCCCAGTAGTCTTCCAGTACCCTGTGTTCGTGGCTCGGTTTGTTCTCACCCCAGTTGGGTATTTCCGGTCCCGGAGGCTGAAGAAATACCATTCTTTCTCTCCCATCTTTGCCTTTGCTATAAATTGGACAAATTAAGAGATTATTCAAATTATTATATACAGTAATTAGCAAAATCTGATCAAAAAGTGTTTATTTATGTATGTAGAAATTTAATTAAAAAAAACCAACAACAAAATTAGGTCAGAAGTTTTTATTTAGGGTTTTTGTAATTTACAAAATTTTTGAAATTCTAACATGTACATGTAGAGAGGGAAAAAACAAAAAAAAAAAACCGAAATTAGGGTTTGTGAAGTCAATATTTACCCGGAAGTTCCCAGGGCTCGCATTTGTTGAGATCAACATCAGCTATTGCCCTCCCTGTAAAAGTGGCATCTGTAATCTTGTTTATCAGATAAAAGGTGATCAGTTCTTCGTCCGTTGGATGAAACCGAAAACCGGGTGGCAATTTTTCCTGATCCTTATTTCCATCTGATCCCGCCATATCTGAATTGTTCTTTGTGCTTTCTTCCTTCTCCTTCTGACTTGTTTGCTTCTGTATATATATAAATTCCAACCATCAAAAGTCACATACATATATGCATGGACATATATATTGAATGAACTGCTAAAGAACTTCAAAAAAAAAAAAAAATGCTAGCTATTTGATTTTCATGGTCTCCTATTCTATCGACACTTCCTCCTCGAATCGAGGAAGAAAAAGTGTGCAGGCGAAAACTATGAGCATCAAAATTAAGGCTGTCTTACTGGGATGCGTGAACGAATCTCCAAGGAACAAATTAGTCTTCAGTTAGGTTTTGACGTTTAAGAGAGTACATAATTTCTGATTTTTTTTTAGACAAAAAAAAAAAAAAGCAAAAAATGGTTATGAAGGTAGTGCATGCAAGAGATTATAGAGAGAGGGATGAGTGAATAATTTAGGTTTTTCTTGCTTACCATGCTCAAGAAACCGATCTTGATTTTAAACTTCTCTGGGGGTGACTTCAAATAGCTGTTTGGGGTGTGTGACTGAAGCTCTCACCTACTATATGGGTCTTCACACTCAAGGTGCAACTCGCATCTTACATATATACACACATATGTACATAAATATATATATATATATGTATAAATAGTGATTTGGAGAACCATAGAAGAAATCCTTGTTTCAGCATTACTACATCATTGGTCACATGACATGGATAGTAATTTGACCAAACTAGCCTCATCATCTGTTTTTTTCTGTTTATTATATACACACGCATTTTTTTTTGTTTTAATAGTAACATACCATGTTTATGTTTCAAATTTTGTTCACTTCTTAACTGTGAAAATTATATAACTAGAGAATGGAAGGAAAAGTTGTTCGCTTAACTAAATTATGGAGAAAGATAAAATCACTTAGAGAGAAGATGAGATTCATGTTATTGACGGGATTTATTCTTGGAGTTTTAATGAGGCTTCTTCTGCTAATTTTGAATATAAGCGTAGATTTTTTAAGTTAGAACCTGCAATTAGTTTATGTTTTTCTTTTATTTTTTTGTATTGTGTTTGTAAGCTTTTATTTTTATACCTTTCAGGTCCCTTATGTTCCTGCTTCAAATATAAACAAATATATATATATATATATATATATATATTGCTTATGTTCGGTTAATAAAAATTTGCCTTCTGTTTAGGGTTTTTGATAGAAGAGACACGCGTTAGAATTCCAATGTATCATATAAGGATATTTTTATAATTTTCTCTATTTAAAATTTGGGACTAGTTACAAAAATTCCCCTCGTACTATGACCCTTTAACATTTTTGCTCCGAAGTATTTAACAAAAATTACCATTTGTATGACATGTGTCATTTCCGTTAAAAATTCAAGTAAAATGACTTTTTTTTGTTATGGTTCATTTTTTATAGTGAACGGATATTACATTTTGAAATTTCAGTGGTAGAGTGTTACAACAGCTACTGTTTGGAAAGAATTTTTTTTAATTAATGCTTTTTATTTCAATTAATCGAGAGTGGACGTGGAGTAATGTCAATTGTTCCTCTCTTTTGTTTAAAAAGGGGGAAAACCCAGAAATTTGTATCATCTACAAAACGAATTAAAGGTTAAAGATCATGAGAATAGAGGATGCTTGGAGGGCTAATAAGCGTAATTTTCATTATACGTCAAAAAATGATGAGAGTGTTGCATGCCCTAATACACTGTAGATTGTAACATATAAATATATAAATATATATTTATATTTATATTGGACCGCATGCAAGACAAAGTCAGACCATCTTTAACCCACGGCTGCACGTCAAACCCTGTTCACATTAATGGCTTCCAACAACTAATTACAAGCACCACTTAAAAAATCAGGGTGGGGGGTGGGGGTGGGGGGTGAGAAGTTTCGTATCCTGATCCAACCTCAGCCGTCGAGATGTTTAATATTGCTCAAAAGTGTGTCTTTACGCACACACAAGGCGACAATCGATCAAATGCTTGACCGTGGGTATAACTCTATTTGAGTTAGGTTTTTTCTTAACAAAATTTGAGTTTGTAATTACACGCAAGAGAAATAAAGGTGTTTGGGTCAGATTTGTTATATTCCTAACCCATTGGATTTTTATATGACGATGTTTTTCCGTTTACCAGGTACGGCGCTTCTTTGTAATTGGTTTCCCTATGAAGTGTCCATGTATAGATTAGTAGGGTTCAATGCCTATGTTTTACGGTAAATTGTACTTCATTTATGAATAGAGATTAGTAGGGTTCAATGCCTATGTTTTATGGTAAAATGTATTTCTTTATGAATAGATGATCTTTAATTTAGGGTTGGGCTTCTTGTTTCACAATTTCAACAATAGTACTTTCTTGTTTGATTAAAGATGACAATAATATTTTCCGCTCGGGTTAGTTCAGTGGATGAGGGGTGGGAGTTCCAATATACGAAGATAATATTTTCATTTTCCTTTATTAAATAAGAATTTCAAAAAAATTATGACAATAAATTTCTTTAGTGTATTTTACTAATTATTGAAAAGATTACTGGCTAACATTGATGTTGTTTTGCACTGAGGCCGTTAATTTGCTTTCCCAAAGATTAATCAGAAAATAGAAATGCAATGCCCTGCAATTGGTTCCTTTTTCAACAGCTGCTACTTCTGAAAAGAAAAAGAAAGGGGAAAAAAAAAAAAAAAAACAAGCAAACCATGATATTCCCCTAAATTTAACTATAATTTTCTTTAATGTTTATAGTATTTTGGATCATAAGTTTTCAAATTAAATTTGAATAGTAAATTTAAATTTTTATAAAAGAGAACTTTTAAACAATGCCTAAAAACAGTTTTCAAATGGTGATATAAATATTCATTTAGTTTTGTCAGCCACCGGTTGGTTCTTTTTGTTTTAATATGCATATTATGGTAAAATCAACAATAATGTGATATTCCAATTTCCATTCATGACGTGCTTATGAAAGTTGCTATATGTATGGGACAGAGTTTCCAATAATTATGTTTTTATATATATACAATTATTAATGGTTCTATCCTATAAATTATAAAGATAAGTTGACATAAATATTTTTTTATCAGCATTGATAATTATCATTTGTCAATTTATTACAATCATTTAATCCCTATCACACAGGTAAAACAACAATATCCTCTATTTACAATAATTATTAAAATTACATAGTTATAATATGCATATATAGATATAATTAACGAAATTTCATATCTAATTTCATTACAAGATATAAGGTTTTTTAATAGTTAAAAAATAAAACAAAATAAATATATGGTTTGGTTATCCTAAACTACCGCGAATTTTATATTGCAATGCTATTATATATACGTAATGATTAGTATAACTTTCTCTTATTTATCATATGTGGGGAACGAAGAATTAGAACATCGGAGAAAAAAAATGTTAAAATATTAATGTCCTTTTTTTTAAAGGAAAACGTTAAAATATTATTGGATAAATCATACGTGCCAACATGGTCGTCTTTCTACTCTGCAATTTTTATGTATTATATTTTTGCTAATTAACTTTTTAATTAATTTTGAACTTAAGTAGGATCATAGGCTTCATATTTTTGAAATTGGAGAGATTATTTTTGAATTAATTTTGAACTTAAGTAGGATCCTAGGTGTTATATTTGAAATCGGGGAGATTTAAAAAAAAAAAAAAAAAAGTAATGATGAAGTTGGTGCTCTTCATACCTTAAAAAAATAAAAACAAAAAGAGCGAATTTTGTACATGTAAGTGCTAAAAGCTCTGATCAAGATATGTTGTTCTGGATTTCTTATCTTATTAATTGTCCCATCAATAATTTTATTCAATTTATCTGAATTTAAAATTTTAATTATACAAAAATGTTAAATACTAAAAATTATAAACAAATTTATTGACACATGAAAATAAACAACAGATTAGCTAGTGCTCAATAATGGTTAACTTATATCAACTGATAAGTGAAAACATGTTCGCACTAGTACCACTGTGGTATTGTCCAATAATCAATGGAAGTTACCATATAGCTTCATCATATATGTACTGTGTTTCCAGCCGTCCGGTAGAATATAATTATTTTTGGTTGAGTTTTTTTTTTTAATTTGATTTGAGGGTAGACAAATTTATACTATGCACCTTATGATAATATTATTTTTTTAATGTATAAATATTAATACTATGTTCGTTAAAAAAAATGTGAAAAAATAGAGTATTTCAAACTTTGTACCCCAATATGCTACAACTATCTTTTGTCATAATCATTAAGCTTTACAATTCCTAAAACAAAAGTATTAATGCACAAACCAATAACAACCAAACGCTAAATTTAACATTTGTTATATTGGGTTATAAATTTGCAAACAAATTTAGTTTGTTTGACACTCCTTTAAAGATACGCTAAGGTCAGTTGTATATAATTATTGTCAATCCACTATTTTTTGGTATTCACAAATAAAGAACACACATATAAACATCCTTCAAAAAAAAAAAAAAAAAAAACACACATATAATCTCACTGGACAGTTCAACCACAGAGGCCTTCATAGGGATAAACTTAATATATTCATGAGCGGGGGCCTAATAAGTTACAATTTCCAGGCGCAATTATCAATTAGAAAAAAACTCGTGGCACTTATAAATTACTAAAGGTCCTCACTCGCTACCAATGTAGGTCTCACCATAGTGACTATCAGTTTTTTTTTTTTTTTTTTCACACAAGCAAGAACACACACATAATCTCACAAGGCAAATCGATCACTAAGACATTCAGGTAAAAAATCTTAATGAACTCAAAAATGGATTTACTTAAATTACAACTTCTAGATAATTGCCCTTGTTAGCAATTGCTATTGTCAGTAACTACACTGGTTGCAAAATTTAATTTCATAAATTCATGTATCACAGAACGTTTGATAACTAAATGTTATGCCCTAAGATTCACGTTTCGCCGTACGTGTCTGTAATTAGTTGGTCTGTCAGCAAACTTCCATAGTAATCTCAGGTATCTTGTATTTGCTGTTTAAAGTTAGGTTAGTTATGATTTTGGAAAGATTGAGAGGTTTGGAGCTAAATTATATGAATTATTGATCATGTTTCTCTGCATGTATGTGTATATATATCAATCCATCACAATCGATTACATATTTACTTAAGGTACACTTCATATAAATATATATATATATATATATATATTGTGTATAAGAGGTGTCTCAGTCTTGCACACCTGTTTTTCAAAGACTGGCCCGACCTTCACAAACAATTTGCCAGCTTAATATTTGAAACTTTGTTGAAGCTACGGGATTTAGTACGTGATTAGCCATTTTTTTGGGTAATTGAAAAAGGTAAATAAGTTAAAGGTATTAGTTACGCTCAAACAGCTGCAGAAAAAGACAATTTAAATTTTTAAACTATATATTCTCTAGAGGTGACTTTAATATCAATTAAATAATAAACCACAAGGACTCTTATATGCAGGACGAAAGAATGGACTTTTAAAAAAATGAATTTTTAATCACAACATTTTTATGACACTTATAATTATAATATTTTTGTGTAATAAATGTTGATTTTAGTCAGGTTGTAACTAATATACATTTAATCACAAATTTATGTTATGAATAAAATTTTAATCACAAGATTTTTAGTTACAGTGTGACTAAAAACTTTGTGGCTAAAAGTTTTAGTTACAATAAAAAATTGAGACTAGCTAATTGCATACTAGCCATAAGATTATGATAAAAGTGAAATTTAATCACACAAAAATATTGTTCTTAAAAGTGTAATAAAAAATGAAATTATATATTCACCAAAAAAAAATTATTGAATAAATTCATAAATAACCAACTGTACATAATATCACTTTTATGACCTAATTAGTACTATATTATGTGCAGAACATATACTAAGAGAATTTACATAATACTTGTATAAAACCAAATTTAATTCATGAATTAATAATCTTGGGCCTTCATTTTGCCATTTTTTGACATATTTATTACCAATTTTCAGATAGATCATAAGAATGCAACGTAAAATATATTTATATATCCAAATTATGCTCTTGTAATAGAACATTGGTATTCTGTTTGTTTTACTTATCTAATATCATCAAAATCTTACTTAAAAAAAAATCCAATAGAACTCCCTTATTTATTTCTGTAATCCAACGTTTATATCCGTGTTAAAAGAATTAAAAGTTTACTTTGCCTTTTGACTCTTGTTTTTGACATTTTCCAAAACACGTGTGATATTCAAGTTCAAAAGACACACACACTTTTTTGGAATTTTCTCCTATTTTTAACAGTACTTACGAAGAATTTATATGCATGATAGTCTGCGTTTATATTTATTTATTTTAGTTTATGCATATATCCAAGTTGCTATATATAAATAGTAAAAATGCCATTCCTCAACTGTTAATATAGGAAACGTTGTTGTATGTGTAACTTAATAGCAATTTCACACCTAACTATCATAAGGCATAAAATTCAAATTCCGTCACTCCAAGTTAAAAAAAAATAACTAATATAAGAAACATAATAAACTCATTCAACTTACGTGATTAGTTTAATGGATGTGTGTATACACATTTATAATTATGAATTATACATCAGCATAGTATAATAATGTCTCTCATGATATTATAGGTATATAGCCTAAATCTATATATGTCTGATTCTATTATAAAGTGTAAAGTTTAAATATTTTCATCTCAATTTTTTTTATATAAATAATGTCTCTTCTAAGAGAAGCCCTTTTTCATAGCAAAACAAATTAGATCAATTTTGTGTCAAAGAAGAAAAACGTGATTGAAGAATTTGTTTGGACGTTTGTCAGTGTAGCTATATTCAAAGATATGTAAATTAATGGAGGACACTAAAAACAACTACTAGGCTACTTGTAATGCACTTCAAGATTATAAAACTTTAATGAGCATGTAACTTTGTTGAAAGTTTCTATATGGATCTAGCTAGCAGTACTGCTTGCTACTAATACTCAAAATTATGTATTCACCAGAGCTGATTATATATATATATGTATGTATATATGTATATGTAACTCAAATATTATAATATACCAAATTTGAAATATGTATCGACTCAATTAGGGTTTCGATGGGTATTCAAAGAACCCACAGCTTCATGATCTCCCTTTATTTTGTCGTCGTTGTTGTCGTCGTCGTTGTTGATGATGTACAAAAATACTCAAAAGTGTAGAAAAAATAGCATGCCATGTTCTAATCATTTTGTTATATAACAAGAAAGAATTGCTTATTGTAACCACAAAAAAAAAAAATTAAGATTGCCTACTTTCTTTAACAACGGTAGAAAAGACAAAGAATTCAATAACTTCCTAAACAAGATTGTAAAATCCGTGTTGTGACCATCATCCTTCGACGACTCACCTTGTAGATCTAGAATGACTTTGTTGACTCTGATAATGAAGTAGTTGGATAAGTATTTGTCACGGTGAACGACTCGATCAAGAATCGACAAAGAACCCTAGAAACCCAAATTGGTCATAATTTCATTGTTGACACACTACTTGTCAAGCACTTCAAAATTAATGAATATCCTCAATTTGTTTGTTTAATCTAAAATCGTTACATACTTCCCGGCGTGATTACACATTTTTTTTTAACTACAAGCTCAAAAACAATTTTGATTTCTTGTTGGGGTACTACGATTGCAAGAGACAAAGATCGAAAGAAGATTGAGATGTAACCTAATTTGTTCCCAAAATGGATGCAAAATTTTCAAAAGAGTAGTTGCACATGTAAAGAAATCATGCAATCAATTATGGACTTGTGTTTTGTACCTTCTAGTACATTCTTTGTTATAAATAGCCAGCATGATCACTACCAGCTATATATATATATATATATATATATATATATATATATATGCACACACACACATCTATAGCTTATTTTGTAAAGACCAGCTATATTTGTTTTCCACGAATATAATATAAATTTAAGTTATTAATGTATTACTAGTTCGTAACCTAGAAGAAGCGGAACCCAAGAAGAAAAACGACATCTAATTATCAATTTAGAACAATTAGCAGGAAGGATTTAAAATGAAAAAACGGTCATATTTTCTTATTTATTTTTGTCGGCTTTGCTTGCTAGATTAGTTTTTCTTTCACATTGTCATTTTTTTTATGCTTTGGATTTGTAGGTTTTATCTATATACATATACATATATATATATATATATAATATATTTTCCTTCACTAAATAAAATACACATGCATTAATTAGTTGGGGTATGAGTGTGTTTTTCTTGCACCTTCTTGTTAAAGACACCAAACGACGTGGCCATTTTATCTCCATACAACTATAGATATGGTCAGCTATGGTAGGTTGGAAGACATGGCCGTACTCATTCTATACTAAGAATTTGAGTGCTGAAATTGGAATTTACTATTTTTATAGTAAAATTATACATATATATATATATATATATATATATACTCTTGCAATAATATGCTGTCAAATTTTTGTAGCTGAATTACTTTTGTGGAAAGAAAACGAGGGACGTACCTATATATAGAACTAAACTCCTTCAATAATTATTGCTCTTTTTCTTTTTTGGAATAATTTTGGTCGTTACTACTTGTATGAAACATTTTATCACTATTTCTTTTGTTCAAGTAGTTATGAAAATAGAAAAAATCGTTTGTTTGTTAGGCTGTGTACGCAATTTCTTGAGCAAAAAAAAAAATAAAAAAAATACACGCAATGCATGTACCCGAAAGTACAAATTTAGGAAGGAATTTATGTTTCTTGTTCGGTAAAATCTACAAGTACGGTAACCGTTTTGATTCATATTTCATGTAAAGGGACAATAGTTATATATGCAAGTATATATATATATATATATATATATATATATATATATAAGATATCGACAGAAACTCTTTAAGTATAATCATTCAATATATACTTCTCCATGATCAGGTTTTAAGTAGATCAATTGCCGTCTTCTTTTTTTTTTTTTTTTTTCTTCCTTTTTTTTTTTAACTTGATCAATTACCAGCTATAATTTCTCTCTTAAAGATGCTCTAACGTACCAAAAAATTTTTTTAATTTTCTAGCCTTTTCATTTAGAAAATTATTAAAGATTTTGAGAGTTTTTGTTCTTGATTCTATTTATTACTATTATTTTTTCTTTAACTGGAAGACAGGGATTTGAATTACTCTATATAGTCAAAATAAGGCTATTCCTTAATTAATTTGTTCTTTTATCAAGTTAATGGAATGGAGAGAAATACTCCATCAATATTGTAGATAGGATTATTTATCACGTTGTAGTCACATTGTCAAATTCTACACTAGTGATACTTCTTTCTCTGTCTCTTCTTCATTTTTATTTTATTTTTTATTTTTGGCTTTTGTTGTTTTTCTTTTTATCCATGTAAAAGGTCAAAGAAATAAAAATAAGATGAGGGAAAAAAGAACACACACTACAAAACACTTGCGATATTGGTAGTTTCTATTGAGATTCCTAGCTATACTAGCTCTACAATCACAACAGAAGAAACCAAGAAACCAACTTGTTGTCTCAATAAATTTCATAACCCTAGTGAGATTTGTCCCTTTTTCATTCCAATTCACTTATCAATGTGAATAGATAATTCCACGAAAAGAAAAGGAAGATTGTAACATATATTTCAACTTTATTTTTTCAATTCTGACTAGATTTAACAATAATAAAAATGGTTTTATATATGTCAAAAAATGAACACACAACATCACGTATAATTGTGCATGGTATTCAAAATTTAGACTGAATTCTCCGCATAGTAACTTACCAAAAAAGAGAAGAGGTTCAGAGTATGGAGAAGCCAGTGGAGTGTTTACTAATGGTTCTTTGATATTTAAGTCAGTAGTATTGTGGTCAAGTAGGTTAGCTAGGAAGAGAATAACAATAAGATAGGATGATCCTTACCTACGTATAGGTTTAAGTTCCTGTAATTTATAGACATTACTGCTCTGGGTAGTGATTGGATCCGACCCGGTGGTTCCAATCTCATGTTTATATATAGAAGATGCCCTCATTTTGTGCCATGTACTCCTTCCCACCTAATTGGAAATTCTGTTACAGGGAACATGGAGAGAATGCCATGTCGAGATTTCTATCAAGCACTCCTCAAAAGTTGTTTGCTCATCAAAAAGGTGGGTCCTTCTCAGATGCACTATTTCCTATAGGGATGGGGCCTGCAGGAATCCACCTCGAATGAGGCGGAGATGAAGATAAAATCTTATCCACAAAGGTTATTAGGGCGGGGACGGGGAATGCACTCCCCACTCCTCCTCTGCTCCAATATATATATGATATACAGATTTATACATCTATATATAATATTATAAATAATTATCTTTAACCATTATTACTTCTTTGTTGAAAAAAGGAATAGCAGACTCTCTACCCAATATCCATTGAGGCTGTTAATATGCAGTTGTTACATGTATTAATCAAGCATAAATAGTTTTTTTTTTCAACTAAAAGGAGACACTACTACAAAAGAGGGATTACATGACAGAGATTACACGACGGTTTCATAAAACCGTCGTATAAATAGATGTTTACACAACGGTTTTACTAAACTATTGTTTAAACCGAGGATTACACGATGGTCCCCGGGGACAGTCGTGTAAGCCCTCGAGAACCGAGCACTTACATGACGGTCCCCGGGGACGTCGTGTAAGCACTCGAAGAATCGAGGGATTACACGACAGTCCCTGGGACCATCGTGTAATCCCCGGTTCTCGAGGGATTACACGACGGTCCCGGACCGTCGTGTAAGCCCTCGAAGAACCGAGGGCTTACACGACGGTCCCAGGGACGTCGTGTAATCCCTCGAGAACCGAGGGATTACACGACGGTCCAATTGGACCGTCGTGTAATACCTATGATTGAACGACGGTTTTATAAAAACCCGTCGTGTAATACTAATTTTTGTATCCCTAGCCGTAGCTCTCTTTTTATCTTACAGAATTGTCGCGCAGCTGCGAAAAACATCACAGAAACCTACGAAACCACGTCTCATCCACTGCGAACCCACGTCTCACGTATAATAATTATTTGTAAGTATAGTGATTATTACTTACTCTTCTTTTTAGTTATTTGATCTTTATTTATAGATATCTAAAATATTATATATTCTCGTTTGTTTTTCTTCTTTAAGTATGATTTGTTGAATTTTTTCAATAGCTTAATATGTATTTTTAAATGTAAAAACTTGATTATTGAATGAATTATATGATATATATAATATCGATTTAGGTCGGGTTCTTGGAAATATATTGAAAATGGATGTGGGATAATAGATTGACTAGAAAATATCGAGATGGTATTGAAGATTTTTTGTCATTTGCCAAAACTCACATGAAGAATGATAAGATTCGATGTCCTTGTGTGGATTGTGGAAATCATAGATCTCATTCAATTGATGAAGTTAAAAGATATTTGCTTGCCCATGGGATTATTTGTTCGAACCAATAATGGTATTTACACGGTGAAATGTGTTTTAATCCATCATTGAAAAACAAAGCGAAAGTACCTATTGTTGAGGAAGATGTAGGAGATAATTTGTTTGATATGGTTAATGATTTGGAATAACAGTTTGCGCATCATCCAGAGTTATTTGAAGCAATGAAAATGATGTCGAGATGCCCTTGTATGACGGGTGTCGTAAATATATGAAATTATCTACATTGGTCAAATTATGGAACATGAAGGCATCGGGAGGGTGGACAAATTCTAATTTCACGGCTCTTTTAGAATTTCTCAGAGAAGTTCTACCGGTTGATAATAAAATACCTACTAGTATGTACGAAGCTAAGAAGACGTTGAGCACTTTAAGAATGGAATATGAAAAAATTCATGCATGTCCAAATGATTGCCCCTTTACCGAAATGCTTATGAGGATTTGGATGAATGTCCGGTTTATAAGGAGTCGAGATGAAAAAAGGCAAGAATCCAATGAATGACAGCAAAGTATGCCGCAAAGGTGTTATGGTACATTCCTCCAGCACCCATTTGTGGCATTTATTCCATAATGCCGATCATGCCAAGAATTTGATTGGCACCATGATAAACCTGTTGAAGATGGCATGCTTCGACATCCAGCCGATGCATCACAATGGAAGACCTTTGATACCGATCATCCTAAATTTAGTGCGAACTACGGAATCTACGTCTTGGTTTGTCGGCGGACGGAATGAACCCACATGGTAATATGAGTAGTAGGCATAGTACTTGACCCGTCATGCTTGTCAACTACAATCTCTCTCCGAAGTTGAGCATGAAGCGGAAGTTCTTGATATTGACATTATTGATATCTGGTCCTCAACAACCAGGAAATGACATTGATGTGTACTTAGCACCACTAATCGATGATCTAAAGAGCTTATGGGAAAAGGGGACCGAAGTTAGAGATGCGTACCGTCAAGAGACATTCACACTCCGTGCAATGTTGATGTGGACAATTAATGACTTTCCTGCTTATGGAAATCTATCTGGTTATTCAGTCAAGAGTTCTATCGGCTGTCCCATTTGTATGAAAGAAACATCTTCCATCTCCCATTTGTATGAAACACATGATTGTCATATCTTGATGCAACAGTTATTACCGCTGGCCTTGCGAGGAGTTTTAACGAAGGATGTGAGATTCGCAATTACCAACTTATGCTCAGTTTTCAGCTCGATATGCTCCAAGGTAATTGATCCATTGACACTAGATTCGCTATAATTAGAGTTGGTTAAGACGTTGTGCTTGCTTGAGAAGTATTTTCCACCTCATTTTTTGACATAATGATTCATCTAACGGTGCACTTAGTCCGGGAAGTAAAGCTATGTAGACCGGTTTACTTGAGATGGATGTATCCTTTTGAAAGGTACATGAAGGTTTTGAAGGGTTATGTCAAGAACCAAAATAGGCCAGAATGATGTATAGTAAAAAGCTACATTACAGAGGAATCGATCGAATTTTGCTTCGAGTATTTGTCCACCGCGGAAGCGATTGGGTTGCCAAAGACTATAGACATTGACTGGAAAGGACTATCCATCGGTATTCCATCGCCGGTAACTCGAGGTGAATGGGAGAAAACTTGTCTCTATACCCATAATAGGGTTGAAGTTGAGTCTTTTATTGAGGTTCATTCACCTACAGGAATTAAGAATAAAATCCAAGAAGAGGAAGAAATGAAAAGTTGCTATAAGATGAACACAATCGGACGTTTCGTCAGTGGCTACGAAGACATGTCTTCCAAAATGATGGCTTTTCACATGAGTTAATGAACCTCGTTAGAGGACCGTCGACCGTTGTTACACGTTATACATCATACTTCGTCAATAGTTATACATTTTACACTCACGAAAGAGATGAAAGCATCCTGTTCAAAATAATGGTGTTAGTATCCGAGCCAAGTCCATGCATTTTTATCTACAAAGGACAAGAATCCAGTTTATGAACTATGAACTACTTCGGTTTCATTGAAGATATTTGGGAACTCGATTACTGTGGTTACATGTAGCACTTTTTAAGTACAAATGGCCGATAATAATTATGTAAGGATTGACAGTGATGGCATCACAGTGGTGGACTTTAGACGATTGGGATACAAAAATGATCCATTCATTATGGCATCATAAGCAATCCAAGTATTTTACATAACGGATCCCAGCAATTTAGAGTTGTCCTTAGTAGTGCGATGCAGTCAAAATTGATCCATGATCAAGAAGATGAGGAAGATTGCTCCAAATTCTCTTTTCACACAGAGATTGCCACCGGTTGAGGAGATTAACGAATTCGATGATGATGTTTCCCACTTGGTTCGACCTGATATTGAATGGACCCGTGTTGAGCAAGCAAAGAGAAAAAAGAAAAAAACTTAAACATTATGCATTTATTTTGTACAACATATGACTTTATTTTTATTATAATTCAAGATGTATTATATATTTATTTTGTTATGTTCATTGCTTTATATATATATACCGTGACTATTAATTTTGATCCGAGTCACTACAGTATATATGAGTAAATTTTGTAAATAAAACAAGGTTATTAGGCCGTCGGATTGTAGTGACAAAACTGATTAGACGACCCATCAGGACATTTGACGACGGTAAACTGGAGAACCGTCGTCTAAGCTCCTAATCTGGGAGATTACATGATGGTCCCCGAGGACCGTCGTCTAAGCCACCTGGATTACACGACGGTCCCGCGGGACCGTCGTCTAATCCTCCAGATTGGGTAGATTAGACGATGGTTTTTTTCTGAACCGTCGTCTAATGCTCAAAAATTTTGAAAATTTTCAATTTTCATTTTTCGAATTCCACACGAAAACTCATTACTTAAATACAATTTCCTCTTCATTTCTCTTCATATATTCGCTCGCATCTCCTTATTTCTCTTCACACTCTCTACTTTTCTCAAGTACCCACACATACTTCACCAACCCGCCAACACCTCTCTTTTAAATTCCGGTCAATCCGCCGTTGCCGCCGTCGCCTCCCTCTTGCTGTGGCCGTAACTATTCTTTTTCAAAGAAAAGTAAGTGACTTCATATATAACTAAACCACATTTGCTTGTTTATATTGTTGTTTGTCACTAAAGATTTATTGTTGAAAATTAGTATTTTTGTATTTAATATTTCTCTTTGTAGAGAAGAAAGAGGTTTGTGGATCATTAATTTTGACACTTTACACTCATTTATGAACATGCTTTTTTTACGCACATAACATGCTCGACGAATGCCATAATGAGTTTTTCTTTTCAAAAAACATAATATAGGTTGATAAATATTCAAAGCATAACTATAGCAAATTATATGAAGTCTTCTAGCATGAAAATACAAAAATAATGACTCAAAACGGCCTATGACCGTCGAGACCGCGATGGGTGCCTGCGCCCGGGGAGTGAGGGGCGCCTGGCACCCGTAGGGGTGCCAGCATCCGTGGGTATTTAAAAAAAATTAGTTTGTGCCATGCTAGTAGTTAAAGTTAAATTATTCGATTATACTGGTATGACATAATTGTTTTTTATTTTTTATTTTTGGCAATAACTATAGGTAAACGAATACAATGGAACATTCCAAAAAGGGCGAGCACGAAGAAAAAACCCGTCGGATCCCAATGTTGATGACAAGCGAAGGGCAACTATAATGAAACGCGTCCATATGGTAATGAAAATGGGTGAACGAATTCCCATCACGTTTGACGAGAAAGGACAACCGGAAGGAAAGCACGGTGAAAATTGATGAGTTGGAATGGTGTGTTCGCTCGAGAGTACATTCCAATATGATACAAGATTGGAGATCTCGTGATTTAGACGGACTGAAAGATATTATTTGGAAAGAAACCATTACTTCTTTAACCGTTGATGAAAGCTTTCGGAATACGTGTATAAAATCATGTGGTGAAGCTACACGAATTTCGGTATGATCTGTACAAGACGTTTGTCGAGGGATTTTTAACAGAAGAAGTGTTTGGACACGGCCGCAAAAAGTTATTGACAACTACCCTAATATAGAAGAAGAGGATTGATGAAATCCGTTCAATATAGAACACCCTCACAATTCCAAAACTATCTGATCGTGGAAGCGAAATAAGACAAACAACGAATACTCATCAAGAGGAGCCGAGACGGATATAGAAAGCTCGACCAGGAAAAGGTATGTTAATAAAAGTGTTCATACTAAATCATATGCATTTATAGAACATTATGTCCTCATTTATACTAACAATATTCAATTACAGTTTAAGAACTGGAAATGGGAAAAAAGAGATTGTTTATGGCTTGAGCAACAGATAGACCTTGATGGAGAGTTGAAAGATCCAGCATGTAAAAAGTTAGCGAGTTGATAGTAAGTTTACTAACTAACAATGAATTTTTCATCACTAGTATATGTACTTACAACCCTTAATCTTAAATGAGCTATGTTAAGTATCTTGTAGATGGAGTACAACACACATGAGAGCCAAGGTACTTTCGAATCAGTTGTCCCGCGGGGTAATCAAAGTTCATAAAGCCGTCTCAGTACTTTAACCTAAATCGAAGTTCAAGTAAAGACAGTGAAGTACAATCAATGAGACATGAAATAGAAGAATTAAAGGCGTTAGTGCGTGGTCTATGTGCGAATAAAGATGTGGCGACGTCGGTTGATCCTAACAATGTGCCAACGTGAACCAATATAACAGCTTTAAGGCTAGTTGATCTGTCCAAGAAAAACAACATGGAGTTTCTGATCCACCAACTATGGCGGTCGACAGTTAGGAGTGTAAGCTCTATATTTTCGATGAAGTGTAGGTGGATAGTTGCTTGTTGCGTTTGGAAGAGCATGGCTGGAGAGCCTTCCCACCGATACGGTGCATGGGATTCCACTGGGGGAAGGAACGTGCGAGTGTCAATCAATGTGCCAAAATTAAAAAAAGCACAATTACATATACCGACATACGAGGCAACAACTGTAGAGATGCTATTAATGGGTTTGTTACTTGGCCTAAAACATTAGTCGAGCTCGACACGAGTATGAACAAGGCGAGTCGAGGCCTAGTCACGTTCCTGACCCAGCATCTGGAAAAAAAAACGCCAAAAAATTCTTGGAAAAAAAAACATCGAGTCTCGGACAGAGGTGTAATAAGGTGTGCAACAGCAACAACCTTTATTCGACTTTAATAACATGAACATGATGATGAGGCCTTTGACTTATTATGCACATAGTTCCATGTGTCAAGGTAATCAGATTGAGGTCCCAATACCATGCACGATCATGACTTTTGAAATGCCTGTCTTTCTGAGCTTTGAAGATATTTATGATTTGTTTGCGTTTGTGTCTCCAACCTTGATCTCACAGGTGAGAATAGATACTGAAGATGCTGGCATGAGAGACCGAGCTAACAATCTTATCAGCTTTTTGTATGACGGACCAAAAAGTCGGCTTTATCTTGTGCCACATAACAGAGGGAGACATTGGTTTTGGGAGTCATTGACCCATGGGAGGACTTCGTCTTTATTTTGATCCTCTTCGAGAGAAGAAACGAGACGATTTTACGGAGCTAATAAACATGTAAGTCAATTTTAATATGTTAATATTTTTTAATCTTAATTATTATATGTATCTTAATTAATTAGTTTCAATTTTATCAATTTGCTAGGGCTCTATCGATTGGAAATTATAGCCGGACAAGGGATTAGAAGGAGACAAGACTATAAAACCATAATCTCGAATCGTCCTTGTCCTCTCCAAGAGGGAAGTATTAAATGTGGTTATTTTATTTTAGATTTTTGAGGGATATAGTGTTGAATGGAATTGACGTACTAGAAAGTAAAGAATTTTATACTTCTGAGGATTTGAATTTGATTAGGAGAGAATGGCTAGCATGTAATGCAATTCATTAATTATGATATGTGAACTTGTAATGTAAAAATTGGTATGTATTTTTATTTGATAATTGAAGTTACTATCTTGGATCGTGTATTGGATAACATGCAGGTTAGGCTAGCACGGGAAATCACCAAAAAAACCCAAATATTTTTTTTAAATAAAATATTATACGACGGTTCTTAACCATCGTGTAATGAATGTATGACATTACACGACGGTTCAGGCGACATTACACGACGGTTCGGCTAAGAACCGTCATATAATGTATTACATTTCACATACATTACACGACGGTTCCTAGCCAAACCGTCGTTTAATGTGCACATTACACGACGGTTCGACCGAGAATCGTCGTGTAATGTACATACAATACACGACGGTTCTGTAAAGAACCGTGTGTAATGTATACATTACATGACGGTTCGGCCGACAACCGTCGTGTAATGTCAACATTACATGACGGTTCTTTCTGAACCGTCGTGTAATGTCTTTATTACACGACGGTTCGGCCAAGAACCGTCGTATAATGTGATTTTGATGATGGTATATCGTGGTGTAATATTAGATACCACGACGGTAACGGAACGTCTGTTATCTACACGACACTAGATTACACGACGGTAAAAAAACCGTCGTGTAATCCATAATTTTTACTAGTGAGAACTAATAATTTTTTAAAATACATAGTTATAAATCTAATAAATTGAAATGAGACGTGTATGGAGAAAGCCTCCAAGCGGAAATCCCCATACCCGTTCTGCTTCTATTTAGGCAGGGAAGGGAACAGAGATGGAGATGGTTTTGGATGGTGGGGATGGTGACTAGAAAGCATTCCCCAATTATGTTTCGCCCTATTGTCATCCCTGGCTATCAGAGAGCATGTCACTTGACCAGGATCGGCACTGTTCTTATTAGATTAGTAGATAAGTCATGTTGTGGAGATCGATCGTATTGCTCAAGATGGCGAGAAGGTTGGCATATATTGTGCCGATTATCCATTAACTTCATAAAATTGAGATTTACAAATTACTCTAGGTAGTAAATATGAGATTCACTAAAATCCTTTTTCCTATTCTGAATTTCAACTATTTGGTTCAATTTTTCCCCAAAATCAATCATTTAGTTAGGCATATATACAGTATTATCTTACTAATGATAGTCCATTGTTTCTGAAAATTAAAAGAAACATACTAAGTATAAAATAATTAGATAAAATACAATTTTTTACAACACAATCAAGTTCAAGTGTTCAATAATAAATTAAATCGTAATGTTACAATCCATTACAACAAATAAATGTCAATTATAAACCTTAAAATATAGTGTTCATCACTCATCAATATTCCTTTATCTAAAATTTATATGTTTACATATATGTATGGTTCGGATTTGACAATCACGGACTGGGAAATCCTCAATCCGTAATCTAATCTATAACACTTGAATTGAGAAAATATCAATTCATTGTCAATCTTTCTCTCAATCCAATGGATTTCATTTGATTGAATTGAACAGATTAGGTGGGTTTATAGATTCGGTGAACACTAGTTACAAGAGTATTTGCAATACAAGGTCAAACTCGTGTAAAGCCAAATTTATTGTTTGGATAGGAAAAAAAGAAAAACCCTCTTAAAGACAATGCTAATAATGAAAACAGAAAGGTAGTATTGAGCCAAAAAAAAAAAAATGAAAACAAAAGGTAGTTATACACTGGAGTACAAAATAGAGGATAATATATCAAACTCTCTTTTCACACTTTCTAATGCGTCAAATATAGTTTTGATATTGATCTTTACATTGGAGTTAGTCTAAACACGTCTTGGATAACTGAGACAATAGTGAAAATAATCACCTTATGTTTTTTGCTTTTTAATATTTATTTAGATTTTTGATCCTTTATATTTATTTAATTGGATGTCAAAAAACTTAAAAAAAAAATTTTTTTTTTTGGTGAATCAAAAAACTTAACTTATTGTATCAACGACAATAATTCACATAAGTTTTTTTTTTTCGCAATATATAATTGGGATATCTGAGTGCACCTGTTCATATTTTTTACCATTTAGAGGGAAAAAAAAACCCATCTCCTATGTAATTTCTCTTACAGCCCAAAGACTACGCATGCACTCCAGCAAAGAGAGAAAAATAAAAGGCTCGGCCGAACACAAAAATTAGCCCAAGCCCAATTTTTTTCCTTTTTCTCCCTTCCTCTGCACTTGCAGCCATAATGGTTGTTCAGTTGATTAGATGTGTTCCCTCCTAAAACCTTTTCTGTGCCCGCACCTGGTTTGGGTTTCGATTTTCGATTCTTAATCTTCTCCGGGTTTTTTTTTTATCAGGTACTTACCCGTGAATATAATTTGTCTCAGCTCTTTTATTTGAATTCTTTTTACACTATTTTTTGTTGCTATTTGTGATTTTAATTCTGTATAATACTTCTTATATATTCGCCAAATTTTTGTTTATTAGCTAGTCACGTAAAGATAATTAACTAAAGCTTTGTACTGTATCCAGTGAATCGTGAAATTTTGTTGCCATATCAATTTTTTTGCTAAATGTTGGTGTTGCTTTGCCTTTTCCAAGTTGTGGGTATTCGGTGCCCATGAGCTGTTTGTATTAATTCCTCTGAGAAGAGACATGGTGGTGCGGTTCAAATCCTCAAATAATTAGGATTATTATTTAAAGCTAATCTTTATTTAAATTGTAAGTAAATTATCTTTCTTTGAATTATTTTAGAATTATCTTAGGAAGTTTAAATTCTAAGAGTTATCTTTTAGCATTCAAATCAGAATAGGATTAGGTTACTAGTTTTCTATACAAAGCCCTTAATGTCACTTTATTATTCTGTTTTGATTATTATAACTAAAATATTTTGAGAGTTCTCTCATTTGACTTGCATGATTTTTCGGTATTCAAGTTTGAATCAATGAATTATACGCTAACTATCATGTATAATTTTGGGTATTCTTTGAGAATCAACGAAATTGTGTGTTTATTATACGCTTCCGTTACATCAGTTGGTATTGAAAAAAAAAAAATTTAATTGATGCATTTGTATGTCATTGTCAATTCCGTGTACTTCTATGATCTTTGAAGTTGTGGCATCCTGTTGTTTCTTTACTTTTTTAGTAGTCTTTTCTAGAATTGTCAATTTTAACAAGAATTAATTTCTGTGCCAAAAAAAAAAAAAAAGCTCTGACGTTACAAACAAGAAGAGAGTTATGTTGGAAAACGAGGCAAACCCAACTCTTAGCAAGTCAACCGGACTGCCCCGGAAGCGTTTCTACCGAGCTAGAGCGCATAGCAACCCCTTGAGTGATTCTCACTTTCCCATACCAATCTCCCCCATCATGTGGACTATTTTCTTCACTACCCCCAATTCTTTCCGTCGTCCGATCAAACTGATGGCTCCAAGAAGATCCAATTTGCAGATATCGGTTGTGGTTTCGGAGGACTTCTAATCAGTCTTGCAACCCTTTTCCCCGAAACTCTGATGATTGGAATGGAGCTTAGGGATAAGGTGACTGAGTATGTCAAAGAAAGGATATTAGCCTTACGGACTGCAAATCCGGGACAGTACCAGAATGTATCAGCGTTCGGACAAATTCTATGAAGTACATTCCGAATTACTTTGAGAAAGGACAGCTTTCGAAGATGTTTTTCCTCTTCCCCGATCCTCACTTCAAGGAGAAGAATCACCGTCGCCGGGTGATCAGTCGATTCTTGCTAGATGAGTATGCTTATGTTCTGCAAGTTGGTGGGATTATATACACTATAACGGATGTTGAAGAACTTGGAGAGTGGATGAAGACTTGTTTACAGGATCACCCCATGTTTGAAGCTCTCACATCCGAAGAGCTCGAAGCGGATCCAGTTGTCAAGCTCTTGAGTTCAGCAACCGAGGAAGGGCAGAAGGTTGCTAGAAATGGGGGACAGACTTTCCGAGCGGTCTACAGGCGTATTGCACCATCCTTATGATGCAACAATACTTTGGCTGCTATCTTTTTGAGTTTGGATCATTAGCTTAGTACTTTTAGAGCCTTTGTATTGAATTTTTGAAAATTTAGCTAAAGATTTTGCTGAATAATCTTCAGCTTAATCTTCCGGTTAAGATCTCAGGTTGGGAGAGGTTTTCTAGTTCTCTGAGTTTTTGTGACATTGAGGAATATTATCTTTACGAGTGCAAATTTGTGTTGTACGCTAATTATGGTCGTCAACGTTTCTCCGGCCTTTCGTAGCGAGCTGTAGTAGTGCATTATAATTTCAATTTCTTGAGGTGCAAAATAATTCCACAATCATAATATTATGGACATTTCTACGATAAATACTGAAAAATTACCTAGTAGGGTTCTATTTTAAACTTTACATGTGATTTTTTTTTAGATCCAACCGATTAGAAATGTGCATTACCAGTAGGAAGTGCCTACTAGGACACGATTGTTGTCCCTAAGAGAGCAAAATTTTGATTAGTGCTATGAAATTGGTAAGTTCCAAATGATTCTAAAAAATATAGCATCCTTCGCTTATTTATTTAGTTATTTTATATTTAAATCAGGGTTAGCAATTCATGCTGGTGGGCCGTGTTTGACCTTTAAATTGGCACTATAACCCTTGACACGAATATGATCCATTTAATAATCGTGTCAAAAAACATAACCGAAACATGGCACTTTAGTAAAAGGGTTGAATGGACATAACTCGTAAAACACGTTTATAAATGGATCTTAAATGTGTCATGTTAATCTGTCAAATCCACTTACTAAAATGTTCATTTAATATATTATTGATCTATTTTAACAATCTGTTAAAAAATTAATTGAATACTAAAAAAATTTAAAAATTTACAAAATGACTCATTAAACACCTAAATAACATTAACTTAAATCTTAACATATCAGTTTACAAAACAAAAACACCACAACCAAATTAAGTCCACAACCAAGCTAAACCAAGTCAAGCAAATTAAGGCTTCCAATTTAATGATGTTTTATTGAAATGAAATGAATCGTGCAAGTTTGGTCCTCTGCAAGAACATCAAAATACCAGAACAAAAATGATATCACAATTGAATGACATTTTCTAGGTTAGTAGTTACAGAATAAGCTTTTTTTTTTTTTTTTTTTTTAAGTTATAGAATGGCAGTCTTCACTTTTTATTTTCATTTTAATGCAATCGATTATAAATTAGTGACATTTGCTGCTTTGAGTAACGATACTTTCAAATCTATACCCTTACTGGTGTGGCAATCCCACGTGAAGAATGACCAAAAGAATCAAGCAATTAAACAATAACAGATAAGAAACGACAGTCAACAAAAAACGACAACAAATGAGACAGACACAAGTGTGAAAAACCACACGACATATAAGTAAACGACAGCAAGAAACGACATCTAAATTAAAAAACGACAAGCGGAGACAAGAGAGACCTATGAAACGACAATTAAAGGAAACGACAGGTTAAAATTTAAAACGATGGAAACCAAAGTAAATAAAACGACAGTTACGACAAAACAACATCTAAAGGATTAAAAGGGGATGTGTATGTTCCAACAAATAGGAACTATGATTTTTAACAATAATCAGTTATATGGCACATGATGCATGGGGGATAGACAAGAAAAGCAAAAGAAAAAAAAAATCAATGTGTCAATTAACGTGAGCATATGAGGATTACATGATAATCACGTACCTGTCACGTGGTAAATAAGAAAAAGAGACAAAAAAAAAAGTTAGTGGTTCTTTTAAAGAATATATAATGTAGATATAATATGTCTAGTAGATAATATAGTATATAAATTATAAATATAGTATACAATTTTTTATGAATTATATATAAATAAATATATTATATTATTCATAAAAAATAATATAATATATTTATATAAATAAATAATTATAGTATAGAATATAAATAATATAATTAAAAAAAAGATTATAAATCATATAGCGAAGACAGAAACGACTAGTTCAGGAAAAAAAAAAAAAAAAGGTAAACGACAGAAACATGAAAATCCATATAAAGTGAAACGACAGAACGACGTGCGACAATAAAACGAGATCATTTACAAAAAACACAGACACAAACGACAGAAAGAAAACGGCATTAAAACAGCAGCAAATGAGAAACGACGACAGCCCAGAAAACGACAACAAAAAGGCAATGACGAATGACTCGATCGGTTCCGAATATGTTGAGCAGCAGAATCATCCCAGTCTGGTGACGTGAGAAAACTAAGTTGAAGCTTTAATGGCGACTATGTTGAGCAGCAGGGAAGCTCGGAGAAGGAAGATCATGGAGAGAAGCTCCGACCGCCTTGCCCTCATCACCGGTCAGATCCAAACCCTCCCTTCTTCTTCTTCCTCTTCTTCATCACCAGATCTCCAGCCCTCGGATTCGCATTCCCATCTTGCCCACACAACCATCGGTTCTCTCTCTCTCTCTCTCTCTCTCTATATATATATATATATATTTATTTATTATTTATTTATTATTTATTTATGTGTGTGTGTGTATATACGAGTGTAATGGTTTTTTTCGATTGCCACAATGAGAATAAATTTTACGATTGAGTACACTTATCATAGGAAAAACTATACTGAGTTTGTTGAAACGAAATTTTTTATTTTGGGTTTTTTAATTTTTGAATTTGGGGTTGAATTGGTTGAGTTTTGTATGGATTTCAGCTCAGACGTCTAATTCAGCTGTTTGGAGACTCTGAATTTACTTTACCTTGCTCACATGAAGTTTGCATTTTGTGTCATAGGAATTGAAGGGATAACCTGAGCTGATGTGCGGACTGGATTGTATTAGAAACCCGAAAGGATTTGGTCCATTTTGGATATCAAAATATTTGTGTTTTGAGTTTGTGATACAGTACATTGTGGAATTTATTGAGTTATTTGATTCTTGGATTAGCATCCCAGGATTTGAATTTAAAAAAAAAAAAAAAAAATCAATTTGTTTAAAAGTTCTTCCTTTCCTAGCCGAAATTCGGCTTAAATTAATTAATCCCCTAAGTTTTGATAATTTTGTGGAATTTATTTAGTTATTTGATTCTTGGATTAGCATCCCAGGATTTGATTTTTTTTTTTTTTTTAATCAATTTGTTTAAAAGTTCTTCCTTTCCTAGCCAAAATTCGGCTTAAATTTATTAATCCCCTAGGTTTTGATAATTTCGTTTCGACAGCTTCCTTTGTTTTTTTGCAAGCTTAATGAATTTTTCCTTAATTGGGTTCATATCAATGTCACTTCTTTAAATCTTTGACCTCTGTGTTCATCTGCAGTTTCCCCTGATGGAGAGGACAAGACATCTAGTTCTGTGTTGCCAGAAGACAATCACAGCATCGACACCGGTCCAACTAATGCCGATTTTGGGGCAAGCATTCAAGTGCCGCCCTTAAGCACATCTGAGATCAATCCTGAAGCCAAACAAAGTCCTGCTTCGGAAGGCAGCGAACCAAGATCATCTTTGGTCTCATCAACAAATCGAAGTACATTTGTTTCTACTTTGGCTACAGAAACACGTGCAGAATCTGAGACACTAAATAACAAATTTTTCACTCCTAGTCGAATAACTTCTGCCCTTGCAGCCACAGAGACTACTCGCCTTTTTTGTTCGATAGCAGTAGCCCTCTTAGTCGTTTTATCATATCTAGGATTTCCCATACTAGGCAGCAAGATCATTAGTAGCATTTTGAGCTTCAGGCCTCTCTATCTAGTTTTGCTGACAAACGTAACAGTCGTCCTTGCTCAACTTCTTGATAAACAAAGAAGTTCGAGGAGGGATTCTAGAGGAGAAAATAAACCACCACCAGCCAGCGGAGATGATTGGGCTGAACAACTAGGCAAGACTATAGAGATAGGTTTGCTGATTCAGAAGGTAGCTGATGCTGTGTTCATGGATTGTGCTGTTTATGCTGTAATTGTAGTGTGCGGCGTCTCTTTTGCTTGGAAATTCCGCTAGGAAAGTTTTGTTTGGAATTTATATTTAATCGGGCCATTTTTGTTTCATGTAAAATTGGCTGTTGAGGAACATTGTAAACTTGCTCAGAAAGATTTTATACGGTTATGATGGCACTTTCAAGTGGTGTTGTTTTGTTGGCCGCTCGGTGTATTGATTTGTTTTCCTTGGACGTTACCACTTTATTTATTATTGGTTGCCTTGCAATCCAAGCACACAACAGTCCGAAGGTCACAACAATTTTTCATGGTTAAGAATCTATGGTACTCGGATTCCAATTCTTTAGCAAATAATTTATCGGATTAACCGTAGATTTACTTTCACGCCTTCCATGTCATCCTCTTTTTTGTGAAGAACTAGGCTAGTGTGACCAGTTGCTTGTGGACTGGCCATAATTGCGCATTACCACATTTTAGCAAAAATACGAGTCAAAATCACTTAAGTGGTTCATCAGTTCTTCATATTTGTGCGTAAAAGAGGGGTGAAATGTGCCCAAACAAACAGGGTAATATCCAAAACTGATCACAAAAGAGAGAATATACATAAATAGTCGGTATTCTTTAAGCAACTAGTAGAGTCAATGAAGCTTGCTTCTTGCAGTCTGCCCATAATGCCTCCAAATTTCAGCTGCACATGTACATTCAATGACAATAAAACCCAAATGCTACTGATCATCCACCAAATCGAGCATCTTCCTAAACTTTCAGTCTCGTGAGATGTTCAGGAACCATTTTGTCGTTCAGATTAAGTGCTAAATTTGAGCTTCTAAATATGTTTCTTAATTTTTAACAAGAACCCATCTTTCTGCTCCAAGGGTACTGTTATTTTACGAGGCAAAACCTGCTGTGGTGTCACCAATAATAAAAGCTTGTATGATGAAGTTGCACTGATGTTTGTCAACTTATAGAGGTATGCTTCTACCACTAATCCTCTGATACGATCTGTGTCTCATGTCATAGTTTCCTGATCTTCAACACAACCTCCACATCCCGACATCGGCATAAATGTTGGAAAGCAAAACATAGTTCCCTATATCATCTGGTTCAATCTCTAAAAGGTGTTCCATGGCAATATTAGCAATTTCGAGATTGCAATGAATCCTGCAGGAATTCAACAAAGAACCCAAATCTTTGAATCTGGCTTCATTGGCATTTTCATTATGATCTCAAGAGCCTGATCAAGGTGTCCTGAGCGTCCGAGAAGATCCACTAAGCAACCATAGTGTTCAACTTCAGCTCCAAATGATAATCTGCTCTCATAGAATCAAGAACTTTAGTCCTCCATTCCAAAAACCGGCATGTACACAGGCTGATAGAAGACCGAGAAATGTAATCCCATTAGGTTCAATCTTTGCTCTCTGCATGTCTCGAAAGAGTTTGATGCTCATGATTCCTGATCTAGTTAGATAATCCGTAGTACGATGTTTGTCATACTTAGGGTATGCTTCTACACTATCCTCTGATACGATTTCTGCGATGTCCTCAGTAGAAAGGTTTTGATGGAAACGAGCAGCTCTAGCATTAAAAAAAGATCTTTGACATATGGTTTTGTATCATCACCAGATACAAACTCTTCAACCACGTTATTAACCTCGATCAAACTGCATCCTGGTGTTTTCTTCATGCTCTTGCTTCTTATTAGTTTCCTGATCTTCAACACAACCTCCCACATCCCGACATCGGCATAAATGTTGGAAAGCAAAACATAGTTCCCTATATCATCTGGTTCAATCTCTAAAAGGTGTTCCATGGCAATATTAGCAATTTCGAGATTGCAATGAATCCTGCAGGAATTCAACAAAGAACCCCAAATCTTTGAATCTGGCTTCATTGGCATTTTCATTATGATCTCAAGAGCCTGATCAAGGTGTCCTGAGCGTCCGAGAAGATCCACTAAGCAACCATAGTGTTCAACTTCAGGCTCCAAATGATAATCTGCTCTCATAGAATCAAAGAACTTTAGTCCTCCATTCCAAAAACCGGCATGTACACAGGCTGATAGAAGACCGAGAAATGTAATCCCATTAGGTTCAATCTTTGCTCTCTGCATGTCTCGAAAGAGTTTGATTGCTTCATGAGCTTTACCATGATTCGCTAGCCCTCCAATCATAGTACTCCAAGAAATAACATCCCTCTTCAACATACGATTGAACAACCGCAACGCTGCATCAATACACCCGCATTTTGCATACATTTCAATCAGGGCATTACAAACCACAGTTGACCTCAACAACCCATTTCTATCCGAGTAAATATGAATCCATTTCCCAATCTCAAGAGCTCCAAGCTGCGCACATGCCGGCAACACAGATATTACACTGACCTCATCTGCTTCAATACCCAACACTTGCATTTCCCGGAAAATCTCCAAAGCCTCGTAATAGCATCCAATTCCAGTGTACCCAGAAATCATTGCCGTCCAAGAGACAATCGTCTTATCAGGCATTTCCTCAAACAGCTCTCTCGCCTTTCTCATCTGCCCCAATCTAGCATACCCCGAAAGCAGACCATTCCAAGAGATCAAATCTCTGTCACGCATTACATCAAACACCTTCCGCGCATCTCTCAAAGCATCACATTTAACGTACATATCCATAAGTGCATTGTCAGTAATGGAATGAGACTCAAACCCAAACTTAACGACATGGGCATGAACTTGCCTGCCCAGAGAAACACAAACAAGCCCTGCACAAGATTTCACGACGAAGGGGAAAGTAAACTTGTTGGGCAAAATGGGATTCTTCTCAGCTTGTGAAATTTGTCTAAGCATTTGCTTATAGAGAATTATGGCTAGAGAATACCTGCTATTATTTGCGTAGAGTTTTATAATGGAGTTGTATAGAAAAACGTTTCGTTGAGCGACTTGTTGGAAGAGCAAAGTAGCGTACTCGACTTGTCCAGTCTTGTCGCAGACATCGACCATTTTAGTAAGCAAGAAGTTGCTCTGCGAGAGAGAGAACTTGACGATGAAGGCGTGGATTTTCTTGAGCCCATTCAAGTGGGTACAGATTCTGAAAGTGGGCACTAAGAGATTCTCCAATTCTCTTATGGTTAATGCCCCAAGTAACACTGACATCTATGCTTGGGGCTCAAGAAAAATGAAATGGGAATAGTCAGTTCCCTCTTTTCAATTTAAAAAAAAAAAAAAAAAAAAAAATGACTGCAAAAGAAGAAAAGAGAGGGAGAGGGAAAGGGGTTTGCAAAATCACTTTAAATTTTTTTAATACTTCAAATGGGAGAGTTGAAATTGAAAAAAAGATGATTATATTCTGTATCAATTCATTTAATCTTGATCAAGATAAGATCAGCCACTTAACTAAATATCGAAGAACTGGACATGAAGAGAAGATAATTATACATTACTTCTCTATTAGTTTCACATTGGTCAAGATAAAGTTGGTCACCTAACCAACATGAGAAAGCTGAAACATGAAAGGAAGGCGATTATATACTAGTTTCACCTCCGTCAAAATCAAGTTGGTTATTTAATTAAAAGAGAGAGAGTTGAAGACGAAAAGAAAGATGATTGTATTATTTTTGTGTTGGTTTACCTCGGTAAAGATCAGATCAATCACCATTTTAAGATGGTGATAATTAAGAACAGAAAAGAACAAACAATGGTAAATAATAATAATAATAATAATTAAAAATCCATTGAAACCTAAACTGCCACAATAACTCGGCTAATAGTAAAGGGAAACTTTCGAAACATGAAACGACGAAAATAAAATAAAACGACACCCAAAGGAATAACGCGACTTCGTAGGAAACGACCAAAAAAGTGAAAACGACAATTAACAGGAATCGATATTATGACTGAAGCACATGACGAACGACGACATTTTTTTTCAGTGGGGGAAAAAATTGTTTCGGTGACAATGTCTCACGTAAGTGTATAATCCTTCACCTTGCTTTGGGAAAATCGGTTTTCTGATTCTTGGTGTTAATTCACAGCGGATGTGAATCTCGACTTCTGATTCTTAGGTGATGCTTTGCGGCGGGACTCTTTTTGAGATGAACCAGAGGCAGATTCTGGCCAATCTCCTTAGAAGCTGCTCAAAGAACTCGACACTCGACAAGGGTTTGCAGGCTCATGGTGCAGTTTTGCGAATGGGATTTGGGTCTGATTTGATGTTGAACAATGATCTTATTGATATGTATGGAAAATGCGGTAGAACTGGCTTTGCCTATGACGTGTTCGACAAAATGCCTGAGAGAAACGTGGTTTCCTGGACGGCCCTGATGTGTGCCTACTTGCAGAATGGGAACCCCAAAAGATGCTTATCTGTTTTTGCTCAAATGGGTGTTTCGGATTCTAAGCCGAATGAGTTCACCTTCTCCACAAGTCTCAAGGCATCTTGGGTTCTTGGTGCTGCGGAGAGTGGGATGCAGATTCATGGCCTGTGTGCTAAATTTGGTTTTGAGTGCGTCGTTGTTGTCGGAAATTCTATCATTGACATGTATGCTAAATGTGGAAAGAACATACAAGCTACAAGAATGTTTGAGACAATGCCCGTTAGAAATCTTATTACGTGGAACGTGATGATTGCTAGATACACAGTTGAAGAAAACGGAAAAAGAGCTTTGCTTTTGTTTCGTGAAATGCAAGAACGAGGGGAGGTTCCCGATGACTACACGTTTACCAGCGTTCTAAAGGCCTGTAATACTCTTGAGGCAGTTCAGCAAGGAAGCCAAATACATGCTTTCTTAATCACAAGAGGCTTCCCGTATCTGGCCCAGACCAGTGTTGCAGGTGCTCTTGTTGATCTGTATGTCAAATGCAGACATTTATCTGAAGCTCGCAGTGTGTTTGAACAAATCAAACAGAAGAATATAATATCTTGGAGTTCACTGATTCTTGGTTATGCACAAGAAGGCAATTTAGAAGAGGCCATGAACTTGTTTAAGCTGTTAAGAGTAAGCATGTGCCATCAATTAGATGGCTTTGTTCTCTCAAGCCTAATTGGCATTTTTGCTGATTTCGCTCTCGTAGAGCAAGGTAGGCAAATGCATGCTCTCGCCACCAAAACCCCATCTGGCTTAGACATATCGGTAGCCAATTCAATCCTGGATATGTATCTCAAGTGCGGAGATCCAGATGAATCAGAAAGACTATTCGATGAAATGCCTACAAAAAATGTTGTTTCGTGGACAGTTATGATCACAGGCTGCGGAAAGCATGGTCTTGGAAAAGAAGCAGTACGTCTTTTCAACAGCATGCAATTGGACAATATAGAACCTGATGGCGTGGCTTACTTGGCCGTGCTCACAGCCTGCAGCCACTCTAGACTAATCAAAGAAGGCCAAGAAATATTTTCAAGATTGTGTATTGACCGCCGACTTAAACCAAAACTAGAGCATTATGCGTGTATGGTAGATCTCCTTGGTCGTGCTGGACAACTAGAAGAAGCCAAGAATCTTATCATGAACATGCCACTAAAACCAAATGCAGGGATATGGCAGACATTGCTGAGTGCCTGCAGAATACATGGAGGCATAGAAATAGCACGAGAGGTGGGAGAGATACTTATAAGGTTGGATGGGGATAACACAGTCAACTATGTCATGCTATCAAACATCTTTGCCAATGCAGGGTACTGGAAAGAATGTGAGAGATTAAGAAAATTGGCGAAGGCGAAGGGGTTAAAGAAAGAAGCAGGTCGTAGTTGGGTGGAAATCAACAAAGAAGTCCACTTTTTTTACAACGGGGACGATTCTCACCCACACGTAGAGAAAATTCATGAAGTTCTCAAGGAAATGGAGAAGAGGATGAAAGCAGAGATGGGTTATGTTCCTGGATTGCGGTTTGCATTGCATGATGTGGAAGATGAGTCGAAGGAGGAGAGCTTGAGAGTTCATAGCGAGAAGCTGGCCATCGGGTTAGCATTGGCTCATGGTAAGCTTGAGGAGAAGAAAACAATTCGTATTTTTAAGAACTTGAGAGTATGCGGGGACTGTCATTTGTTCATTAAGGGCTTGTCTAAGATTTTGAAGGTAGTGTTCTTAGTTAGAGATGCAAACCGGTTCCACAAGTTCGAAGATGGACTGTGCTCCTGTGGAGATTATTGGTGATTCCAATGGCTTAGTTCCTTTGGATTTTCATGCAGAGCCTTCACAAAGAGAGCAGTCGAGCGGATGAGAAGCAGTTAGCTGTCAATCTCTCTGGAACTGACCAAACCAATCTGGTATCCTCGTCCAGCAACAAAAACAAAAACCAAAAAGGGTAGCAAAACTGGATACAAGAGAATGATCATAGTGAGGACTATACTGATTCACGTTTGTGTCAGAAAGGCAAAAGTGCTTTTCCTTCGTTTTTATTCAACAAAATGGCATGAAACTTGTTGAGGTACAACATCTATCTACTGATTTTGCCCCCAAAAAAAAGGGGAAGCAATTCAAACAGATAATCATTTTATTGAGCCAGCATTTCACATACATGGCAAGCTTAAATCACGGCCTAAGCCTCTCTCTCTCTCTCTCTCTCTCTCTCTCTCACACATACATGGCAAGCTTAAATCACTGCCTAAGCCTCTCTTTCTCCCTATCTCTCTCTCTCTCTCTCTCAGAGGGAATAGGCGTTGTGCCATTTCTTTAGCTTTCAAAGCGGACATGTGGACTGCTCACTGCTCAGGTTGGATTCCGAAAGAAGGGATGATCAAGAGCTTGCCGAGCAGTGAGACGTTCAGATGGATCATACTTCAACAATCCATGCAACAAATCAACAAGGGATGATCTTGAAGAGTCTACATGCCGCAATGCCAAATCCTGCATTAAACCATTACTTAATGTTGAAACTCTCCAGCATACTGTAATCAACAATTTCCTAAACAGACTCCCCAAAAATAGGAAGACTCAGAAATACAGATATAAACTTCAACAAATCAAGAAAATCAACAAAAACAAATCAAGAAAGAAAAAAAAATAAAAAAAAAAAATGAAATCAACAATGAAATAAAAAATTAAAAACAGAACTCCAACCAAAAAAAAGTTAGGAAGGTGAAAACGAAAACCTTTAAACAATCAAGTTTTTTGACGGCTCTAATACTCTCCCTGGAAACTGCTCCTTCGGGCCAATTAAGTCGTGCACCCCGCTTGAAATATTTTTCTGCCCCTCGACTGCAAAGAACCAGAGGAGGCAACAACTGTAAATACTTAAACATACACAAAATTGTTCGAGTAAAAAAGTGAACGGAGATACAAAGTTCACTACGTACTTGGCCCTTCGAACCATATGTTCTGGTATAGGTCCTAAAACCCTCTCCATCATTGCCAAATGCTCCAAATTTTCATGTGTCTGAAACAAGGCTTCACCCTGACAAAAATTTGATCCAACTTCCAATGTCAAGATTTCCGATTAGATGGTTCACATTCCAACTAAGCCAAAGAAATTTCAGACTAACCGAGCAAAGTTCAACGAGTATGCAACCTATGCTCCACATGTCGCACGGATATGTCCATCCTAGACCTGCATAATTTGCATTTAGACAATTAAGTAAAGACAGAATTGCAGAATATCCTTTTTTAACAACCAGAAGAGACATTCTAGCAACACACACACACACACACACACAAAAAAGGCAATAGAAGAGCTACATGCAAGATAGCTTGTAAAACACAAGATTATATGTATAACCTTGGCCATCTCATTAAAAATGTGTCAATTAACAAGTAATGAAGAAACAGTGTGCAAGCACAGCAAAAAAACAAAGTTACAAGTAAAATTTCAATCTCTTCAAAACGTACTAAACTTTACAGCTAAACTCCAACTTATATTCCAAATATCAACATCATAATTTGCACAACTTTTTCCCCATAATAAGAACCTTTAATGCCAGAAATCATCATACAAGAAATCTGAGGATAAAAATTTTCTCAGATATGGTAGAAGAAGACAACCCCCACTACCTAATGAAACCATATCCATGCAGTCCTAGAAAGCGGTAGAAGAAACCATGCAATAAATTTTCTTTCAATCCCACGGCATTAACTAAGAGCAACTTGGTAGATACAATAGGCCGAGTTCATGCCAGAAAATTGAAAAATAAACTGTTTATCATCAACCATCTTTCTTTTTTTTTTTTTCCCCCAAAAAGTTATTATAGAGCAAGAAATCCAAAAATGGAATTTCCCGGTTTGGTTGCTATGCCACGCTTGGTTTCCTAGCTTGACCATTTTGTGTTCACACCAGACATTCCCCCTTCAAAAGGAGCAGTATCTTCAAACTACAAAGTCTACTGCTCTAGACACCAATTTTTAAATTCTGCCATCCACCTGCTTGACCTTTTTTCTTTCCCCTGGTTGAGTCGGAACAAAATAAAAACAAGAGCAAATAAACAGAAGCGCATCTTTGCTTCGAGCACCACAATCAGTTACCTAGAATGACCTCAGGGGCTCTGTAATGCCTTGTAGAAACAATGGAGTTATGATTCTGATTATCAAAAGCTGTACTACCAAAATCAATCAGCTTAATGGCACTAGACTTGGGCAAGAACCTGTATTGCATTTCTTCTGTAGAACCCCTCTGTACCATTTTTCAAGAATTGTTTTATATTATAACCGGGAAGATTCTTTTTTTATGCATACCTGAATATGAAAATGGCATGTTTTCTAATTGTAGAAGACTAAGTACCTTATATCCCGGAAGCTTTACATACTCAGAAGACACAAGAAGTATATTTTCTGGCTTCAAATCAGTATGGATTAAGCGTAACTCATGCATATCTGTTCGATTTGATAAACAAAGAAAAGGAGTCAAACAAAAGTAACAAGGTTGGCAAGTTGATTATGAATGCCCCTGGACGACAGATTGGTGGGAAAAGCAATAATGAGAACTAGAACAAGAACAATTAACACACATGCTACTGACTCCAAAAGCTGTCGTCCAATTTCCCGAACAAGATCCACAGGGAACGGATGGTATTTATTTCTCTTTAGAAAATCAAATAAACTTGGTCCAAGCTTCTCAAACACCTGATAAAAGCATTAAAATGCATCCAAAGGAAGGTTTTTGTTTAGTTCCCAATTCTATCAATAAACTCACACAGTAAACTAGTACTACAGATAAACTGACTGGTTGCTATATAAATCAAATACACAACAGAAACAATCATCTAAACTTGTCGAGCTAAGCAAGCAAGAACAGGCAAAGACAGTTTCGGATGCGAGAAAAAACAACAAATAACCAAATTCAAGAAAAATTGCATCCATTTAATTATCATTCAGGACCATCAGGAGAGTTAATCCAATAGCAACGAGGAGGCATCAGTCAAGCCACTTCTTTCAGCATAGATAAGCACAGCAACATACTATTAGAATGAAACAACTCCTAAAAAAATATTTTCCACCCATAAGAAAGGATACAATACAATAATAAAAAGAATAACAGTTACCAAGGACATAAATTGGCATACTTACTATACAAATATGGTTTCGGTAATCAAACCAATTTCGTATTTGCACGCAGCTGCACATAGAAAACACTGAAATTTCAGATCCCAGCACATGATCGACCAACAATGCTAACAGCTGAAACACAGAAATATGTGTACCCTGAACTGCCTTTGTCCTGCTTAGCAAGAAGTTGAAGTATATCAACCTCAATCATCGCTGCATCACGGTATTTTCTAATGCTTCGAACGACCTTGATTGCCACGTACTCTTTCGTTTGACGGTCCCAACATTCCAAAACCCGACCAAAGGTGCCTACAGCACTAGCAATATGCCGAATGACACAAGCAGAATGACAAAAACAAAAAATCTTTGTAGACAGCAGGACACTTGACAGCTAACCTTCACCCATTTTGCCGAGTATTTTGTCTGCCAAAATTACATGTAAAAATTAAAACTTTTCCCACAAGCTAGAACAAAGAAATGGGAACAAATAAAAATTCGCCATTCTCTCAAAGGCAAGTAAATTAAACAGATACATTAGCGAATTGATTCGATAATCCGGTAAAAACAAGAACGATCATTTTGCACAGAAATCAAATGGAAAACCAGAACGAAAGAAAGAGAAATAAATTGAGCAGAAAACTCACATCTCGGAGTGAGATTCTCGCCGAGATTGAAGACGTAATGTCCATCGCGATCATCCTCCCGTTTCGGAGGCGACGCAGCGTGCCTTCCCGAGCCATCATTGCGCGGCACCAGAGCACGTTGAGCCTACAAGAAAAAAAAAAAAGAAAAAAGCACCACATAACCTTAACACCAATTTCGCCATTACCGATTTTCATCTCAAAACCCTAACCACAATCGGAGACCGATACGAACCTCCGGTTTAGACGGCCCTACGTCCCAGGCCGACCGAGGCCTTTTCCGGGCTCGTCCGTACTCCTCCTCCGCTCGCTCAATTCCCACCATTCCCAAAATCAGAGCTTTATTTCTATGCGTATACAACTATATGTATGTGTCTATATATGTATCTGCACCAACAAAATCTGACAAAATCTGACAAAAGTTAGTTTCGGAGGCTTGTATTTCATCTGAATCTGAGGAACAAATCATCAGAAGAAGATGAAAAATCTCATTTGATACTTGCAAAGGAGAGAGAGAGATAGATGAGGATTTGGTCCTTTTGGATTAGGGTTCTTTTTTCTTTTCTCTTTATTTTTTATTTATTTATTTTTATTTTATTTTTACTATATTTATTAAAGAGAAGTTTGCGGGCTTTTGCGCGAACCTACTGATTCTGTATTTCGCGCTTCATTTGTCATCATGGTATTTTTGCGTTGACGTGACTCATTTTCTGATGGTTCTGGTCATCTTCAGATCAATTAGGATCCGACGGCTAACACAAGTCTATAGTTGACTGAGTAGGTATTTTTAGGTCTAGTCGTCGCTTGTTGGAGCAATCAATCAAGGGGTTACTCATCGAACATATAAGGATTGATGAGTTGACGGGGGACGATCTTAGAATCTTTTAAATGAATGGGTGAGAGGTTTAAATCTCTAATCAATTCAGCAAACTATTATTATTTACGTGAACTTAAAAAATAAAAAAATAATTAAATTATTATTAAATTATTTTTTTAATTAAAAAAACCAAAAGACAAAGGATTATTTTTTATTTAGATGACATATTTAATTTTAAAATTTTAAAAATTTTTATAAAATAATATTTCTCTTAATTTTTTCATCATTCTCTTATTCTCAAAAACAAAATTATCTCATTTTAAAACTTATTTTTTAATATTTTTTTTTAATATTGAATCCTTTTAAAATATTCTCAATATGCATAATTCTTAACATCATTTTTTAAGTTTTTTTATTTAAAAAGAATGTAGAAATAAAAATTTTAAATGAATAAATAAATTTAAAGTATTTTTTAACAAGTTAATATATATAAAATAAATGTAACTTTCATGTTAAAAATAAACTCTTTTGAAATTGTTATTTATAAGGAAGTCAAAATCAAAAATAATTTCACTCTTTAAAATCTTTCACTCTTGAATTTAATCAAAGTCTTCAAGGATGGAAAATATTTGAAACGACAGAAAAATTATAAAACTCGTTTGATGAATAAGTTTAAACTAAATTTCATATTAATTTTATCTTTTCTGAAAATCAGTAAAAATTATAGTTAATTTTAAAAAATTAACGAATCAAACTTAAAAATTTCAATTTAAACTTAAATTTCAATCAAATGTTTCACAAAAGAATCATGACTTAAAATAAAATTGAAATGTTGAGCAATATATGAATTCAAATTCAAAGGCCATCTTCAAACATGTAAACACCTAGGAAAAAAAGACCATTTATCTAAGGAAGAATGAGTAAGATAGGCAAACACTTAGTAATTAAATAGATAGCATAAACTTTTTTTTGTTTTGAAATTTAGCATAAACATTTTTGAGTGATGACAGTAATATAATTAGGTTTTTTTTTTTGTTTTGTTTTTTTTTTTTTTTTTTTTTTTTGCTTTCTCACCTGATTTTGGATGACATGCTCATTTCTGAAGTTAGAAATTTTTAAAAAAATATTTATGTCAATTTTTCTATTATTCTCTCATTTTTTAAAAAAAATTATCTCATTTTTAAATTTATTTTATATAATATTATTCTAAAAAAAGAAAATAATTTTTTATAATCTTCTCATAATATATTATTTTCAACACTATTTTCTTCTATTTTAAAAAATTTTTTGTTTTCAAAAAAAAAAATTTTTTAGGCTCCAAACATTACTTTATTCCAAAATAAAAATATTGCTTTTAAATAAAAAAATTTACTTTTTTTTTTTTTTAAATAGAGACGCAAATCAAGACGTCAATTTCTAGCGACATGGTTAGCTCATGCTGTCCCATCCAACATCATTTCATTCATTTTAAAAAGCCAAAATCTAGGGAGGGAGAGAGAGAGAGCATATATGATGACATAAGCAAAACAAGAAACAAAAAACCAATCCGGAGTGAGAGGGCGCAAGTGTTTTTCTTCGAAACCGCTTTGGCGCGGCCAATTTTTGCCTTCTTTTTTAATAACTGCGTTCCTCCCCGCAACCTCCACGAGCCTCTTTCTCTTATAAATTAAAATAAATAAATGAATAAAAAGACTGCCTTTTCTCCTTCACTTCTCACTCGTACCACTTTCTTCTTCTCCTTTTCTTTTCTCTTCTCTTCTCTTCTCTGTTGGGAACAAATACAAAAACAAAACAAAAAGAAAAATAAATGCAGAGTCTGCAAGCGAAGGCCTCCGAGTGGAGCGGAGTCGACTCAGCCGACGCGTTCTCCATTGACAACACCAATCTCTTCCAGAAGTTGGGCCTCCAGACCTTCATTAACCTCTCCACCGATTTCTATACCAGGTCCCTCATCTTTCTCTACGTTTATCTTTTTCATCCTTTTTTTTTTTTTTTAAATAAATGCGGAATTTTTGGTTAGTTTCGTTCATTGTATTCAGTTCATTTGTTTGTCAAATGTCAATTTGGGATTTTTAGCCTTGATATTTCATCTTTTGAAGAAATTAGATAAGCAGATATCTTTTTCTAGGGAAATCGGAATCCGATCTGCTTTATCAGCTGCGAAGCGAAACTTTTGATTCAAAATAATAGGTCTTTTTCTTGGCAAAATAGGGTATATGATGACGAGGAAGAATGGTTTCGGTCGATTTTCGCAAACTCGAAGAAGGAAGACGCCATCCAAAACCAATACGAGTTTTTTGTCCAGAGAATGGGAGGTCCTCCTCTTTATTCTCAGAGGAGAGGTACCAAAATATTTTCTTTTCAAAGTCTCTTGCTCTTTTTTTTTTTCTTTTTTAGTTTAAATAGTTGAGTATTGTTGTGATCATGTTTTACCTTCACCCAGTAAAACATTTTTGTTGGAAACTCTTTTTATAGAACTGTTGGGAAAGTTCTATGGTCGGGTATGAAGAAGTATTTTACTGGTACATATATGACCCTACGGGGTAGCTCAGCGGGTGGGAGAATAGGGGTTTGGATAGGGATTCTCGTGTTTGAGGTTGGGAGTGTTTTTTATTTTTTCTAATAAGTGGGAGTTTTTATTTTATTTTATTTTAAATTATTGGTACGTATAGTTTTGGACTGTTAAATTTTTATGGAGTTCTGTTAAATTGTTTTGCTCTTGGATTGTGATTTGATTCACACCCCTACCATAGATTCTCCTAATAGTTATTTTCTTAAATTTTACCACTAGTAAATTCAGTTCTTATTTTCGTCCTATATGGTTTTGAAGTTTGTATAATGCAAACATTAGAAGTTGAATGCAACAATGTATTAAGGTAGAGTCAATAACTTTGAGTTCTGAAGTAAGTTAATAACTTGGAAAGGTATGATTTTGTTGATCTAATGTTCGTTTCCTAGCGGCCCTAGTCCGCACTTTGCACCAACTGTTCTTGGTTATCTTCTAGTCCTTTTTCGATAGCAATGGTGAAACAGTTTCCTAAGGTTCAAAATTGAATCACCAGCTTTTTAATCCCGTAATCTGAAATTTTAGGAACCACTTCACTTACTTATTGTCCAAAATTTATATGATTCCCAAAGAAATCCCAAGGTATTTTGAATTCATTAGCTTGGGCAAATGTTCACCAAATGCCTTAATCAGCTTTTCATTTCTTCAATTTGATGCCTTAAGAGTCAATGGTTGGTCAAGGCATTTGATGAACATCGATTCTTACAACCTTGACAGGTTGGGGTATAATTTTACTCTACTTGGTGAGTGCCCTGTGTGAATATCGAGTTCCAATTGATATTCTAGTCAAAACACCTTCTCCTAAAATACTAGTTCCATCAACTAATAATCAATAGCGAAGAAATTACCAGCCTGACCCGAGTTTCAGATCAGAGCTTTGGGGATTTTCCTTTTTACCTTTAGGTAGCATAGTCTTGATAAAGTTTGTCTTTAGCAAGCATTTAAGACAATTTCAACCATCCTTTTGTACGTTCACTCAATTAGCTTCCGTTTTACTCGAAATATTTAGTGCAGGAGGAACAATTTTTTCACCATTTGTTAAGTTCAGTTTGATAATACCCGTTTCATACTTTGATTTGGTCAGGCCATCCTGCTCTAATTGCACGGCACCGACCATTTCCTGTAACACGTCAAGCTGCCGAGAGGTGGTTGCATCACATGCAACAAGCATTGGACAGCACCCCGGATATTGATGCAGACTCAAAAGTCAAGATGATGAACTTCTTCAAGTAAAGCTTTTCCCAGATTTTTTTCTCCCCTTTTCGGCTGAAGATCCAAAACTAATCTGTTTCTTCAGAAAACCACGGCATTATATTGAAGAGTCAATCTTGATTAGTTTTTCCCATTCTTTGGTTTTGTTTTCAGGCACACAGCATTCTTCCTTGTGGCTGGAGATGAGTTAAAGAAGAATCAAAGCCAGCCAGCTCCGTGCAAACACGGGAGTAGCAATCACCAGACTAGTAAAAACTTCGATTAGAATGTTCTTGGTCACTTTGGGAACCGATACTACATAATTATTGTCGAAACCGGAGTAAACTAACAGTGATGTAGACCATCACTTATTGAACACCCATATCAAAAAATCTTGCAAGTTCTATCATTGCAAATCTGTTTGTTCGATACATGATACAAAAATGTCTGATTTGGCTGTATCAATCAGTCCCAGTAAGTTTCTATACAATAGGTAGTTTGTGTTCTTTTTCGTAGCATTTCACTTTGTTTGTGCTCTATGTTGAATTAGATGACTCAATGGGAAATCTTTTTACAAATTTTAACAAACGATGAGTTAGTTTTCGATATTCCATTACGGTTTGAAGCTAAAACTGCAAAATAGACGAGGCTTGATATGACTTGGTCGTGTTAGACTGCTGCTCCTGGGCACTTGGTTGCTCAAAACTCCCTACTTCTTCAACTTAACTTTCTGGCAAATGGTCTCAAAGTTTTCGTTTTAAGACAATTTTCTTTTTTTGGAAAAAATAAAAATAAAAATAAAAACTCAGTCTCAAATTGGATATCAAATATGGTTATGGTTAAATCTGAAGCCATCTCCCTATTTATTGTATAATTATTATTTCTAGAATTCATAAAAGGTGACTTAACATTAATATTTCTGTGAATTCAATCATCAATGGCTACAGTTTCATGAATCCGTAGATAAAATTTCTTTTTATTTTTTATTTTTTATTTTGATACTGTACAGAACTAAACCCAGGGTGGAAAGTGGTGACCGTACAGCTAACGATAATGTACATATTGATTCATAATTAGTTATGAGGTAATGGTTATGTAGGATATGCGTGAGGATTGATTTCGTTTATATAATTAGCAGTTCCATGTTCATGTTATTATTACCACATAATAATTCTTATATTATTTAAAAAAAAAAAAAAAACGTCATCATTTTAATTAGAACAGCCTATACAAGATCTCTTTAGTTATCCGGTGCTGATTTTGTGGGGGGTTTTTTTTTTTTTTTTCTGTTTTCTTTTTTTCTTTTCTTCTTTTCTTCTTAAGCTGAGTTTGTAGGGAGTTTCTACGGCTTTCACTGTAGGAAGAACAACAATTATTGACTTAACTTAACCATACGATGCCACATTAAAAATCTACAATATACAAAGCAAAACTATAAATCTAAATAATTGAAAAGTTAATCTAATAATTAAAAATACAGTAAATCACCGATTTGTTGTGGTTTTTTATGAAGACTTCCAATTTCTGCTCGCAAGAATAGAGGCCCAAGTCAAGCCAAGGAAAACCGGGAAAACCTAAGGTGAGCATGCTCACGTGCAAACTGCAAACGCACATGAAAAGGCCAAAAAAATGTATAATTGCCTTTGTTAGTAGCAAGGATGTGGATACATTTTCTAAAGAATATGGATATGTGTGTGTGTAAGGAGCTCGAGATTTGCATTTGTCCATTTTCGATACTTTACCATATTGGGGTATATCATCATATTGGTGCCACTATGCAAAAGTTTCAAGGACATAAAAAACATCATAACTCATTTCTGAACCGTTAGGTAGTTGTATACTCTTTTATTTTGATAGAATTTTATTTAAACGTTCAGAAATATACACTATCAATAAGATTGTCTTATCGTAGAAAATCCCACTAATTTATCGATTTATTTGGCAATTTGAGTTTTGCATGGCCCTCCCAAGTCCAAAATCTCCTCCAAAAATTGATTTTGGAGGGAAAAAAAAGTGCATTAAAGTTGCAAATATAATAAATTTCAGAAAATAAAATCTTTTGTAGTTGAATTTAATTTAATATTGCCAATTGAAAGTTCACCAAAAAAAAAAAAACACTGCAAATTGAAAGTTAAGTAATGATAATCATATCTCATTTGATTATAACATCTAAAGTTTGAATCTCTGTATCTTTAAATTAAATTTAGAAAAAGAAGAAAAAAAAAAAAACAGATTAAAAAAAAAGCAAAATCTTTATCCCTTTGGCCCCATGATGAGCCAGAGGATTGCTTTGTCTAATGATGCAAACAGAATGCCAACAAAAAAACTAATGAAAAAAACAGTCCCATCTCATCATTACGCCCATCCATAGATCTTTTGCTCATTTTCTGTCATCGTCGTAGGAATCTCCACACGAGAACAACACATAGGAAAAACCCATTAAAAATTCAATTTACCCATCACTGTTAAAGTGGTTTCTAAAGATATAGAATTCCTATGGTATGTTTGGTAAAACAGTTTGAGTTAAATTTTTATTTGAGTTGGTTAATTTTTTAAAAATTAATTATAATTTTTATTGATTTTTCAAAAAAAGACAAAAACTGAGATGAAAAATATAATTTAAATAGTTTTTTGAAACATCCACTTAGTTTTGACCACCTCTCTATTCGTGTAAAGAAAACATGCAGAGCTACGATTTTGAGATACGCTTTTTTTTCAGATAAATAGTTAAATCTTCTTACGTGCATCATATTGGAATCATATTCTTTAATGTAAGCACTAACAACTTATCCTTGTCAGTGTAGGAAAACTTTCGACCACACGCTGTATAAGTCGCATGGAACTAGTCGGGCTCTGGTTCTAGATACACATTATTTAACTAAATATAAAGGACAATTTAATCTAAAAATGCTATTTTATTAACTGCATTCTTCATTATTATTATTTTTTTAATCATGTAAGATATGGACTTGAAAGATTATGCAGATTCCGTGTCATAATAAATAGAACTCTAAATTAGTTTTTTAGCAATTTGGAAATCCATAAATCGTTTGTCATAAAGATTTGTGGATGTCGTTTCAGATTTGGAAGCGACTATTTTTTGTGTGTGGAATTTTTGCTTTTGGAGGTTCAAAATGCAAGCAAATTTAAAGTTGAAAAGTAGTCTCCCTCCAAATTAGCATGCCCAATAACATTAAAAAGTACCAATTTATATTCTCTTTTACCACGTTGCCTCCCACTCGTAAGTAAATAGAGGGGGGGAAAAAAAAGTAAAAGTTGCATGACAAAGCTTCTCAAAACTCGATGCATCTTTAAACTGCCTTGTGACCAAAGTAAGGTAAAAAAGAAAGTTGGAGCATTCTTGCTTTTCTTTTTGTATTGTGTGTGTGTTTTTTTCTTTTTTTTCACATTGCATTGAGATTTGAGATTCATCATAAACTAAGGTCAAAACATAGAATAACTAATTCACTATTAAACAAGAGTCAATTAAAGCCACAAGTAATTGGAACAAAAACAGTTTGTATTTGACCCGGCAAGTGAAAATGAATAATCTAATATATGAATTAAAAGCATATTATCTCAACATGTTCATAATCTTATTGTTGATAATAACAAAGTCATTATGATATTAGTGAAAAAACACAAGCCAATAGAACCCAGAGAAAAATTGGAACTAGAATCCTAAAAAAAAAAAAAAGAGAAAGGGAAGAGAAAATGCAATAGAAAACATGATTTCTCAAAAGGGGTTTTTTTTTTTTTTTTTTTTTAAGGAGAAAGAAAAAGAAAAAGAAAAGAGAGAGATCAAAATGCTATACAACTTTCTTTATTGACAACATCAATCCAACAAGACAATAGTCTTGGGGAAAATCCTAGAGGGATCAGCAAATCGAGCAGAGAAAGAACGAAAGAGAAAATCGGGCTCTTCCCACCCCATTCCTTGATCGAAATTCTTGGAATACGTGGTGGGATCATAAGAAGGCTGCAATCTCAGAGAAGAGCTAGAGTATAATTTGTTCTTGATCATCTTGTTCTTGTTCTTGTTACCATTCCCTTGCAAGATCTTGATTTTCCTCCAAAACGACCGCCAACCATGCCGCGACACGCCATAACCGCTTTCTTCCGTGTTGTAGACCTCTCCCAATACGATGGTTCTCCGGCCTGAAGAAGACTTGTACCATTCTTTGATTCCCATTGTTGCTAAAGAAAGAGCAAGGCCTTTTTTTTTTTGGTGGGGGTTCAAACTTTGTGAATATGTTAAACTTTTACTTAACAACCAAGCTGGTGAGGCTTTTGGATATATAGATCTACATAAGTGTATATATATATATATATATATATATTATAGTTGTAACGAACGTGACTTTATGATGCAAGTTGGATGATTTGTTTAATTGGTGCAAACACGGTGTGGAAATAGTATTTTGGTTTCTCCGTGTAGAGAGAAAGGAAATGGAAATAGTTATGCATTTAAGCTTTTGTGGATGGCTCTAGTTTAAGTTTGACTTGACTCATACTCGGTTTAGAGTTCAAAAGATGGCTCAATTTGCCAAGTCTCTTTTTTTATTTTTTATTTTTATTTTTTTTTGAACATTTATATACGTGTGTTTCTAGAAAACAAATAAATATAAATATACGAATATTTGCCTACTGTTTGTATTTATCACATGTAACTTCCTCAGCACAAAACAAAATCACATGTAATATGCTAATTAGAGAATCATAATATGTAAATAAAAGACAAACTTATAACTACTGGAATCATTTGCCTTGATCAAATATAAATCTCAAAATTTGGAGCCTCTTTATTTTATATACATACATATATATATATATATATATGTATGTATGTTTTGAGCTAGCACCGGCCAATTGGCTACAACCTCAGTGTTTTATTTTCTAGTTTGATTTAAAAAAATTCTGAATAAATATGGCAAAAAAGAATATGGATATGGATATAATAAATGACAGGTTTAGACTTCAAACAAAAAATAAAAGAAAAGAAAAGATTAGGATCTTCTTCAGCAATTACGGCTGAACCTAACAAACACCAGAGAGGAAAAGAAGTGGAATCTATAAGCGAGTTACATCAGCAAATATTATTATTATTATTATTATTATTTTAATTTGATTAGTACACCAGCAAAGCAAAGCAAACATTTTTTAAATAAAATAAAAATAAAGATTAAAAAAGGGTCAAAGTGATACCGCCGAAAGAGTCATTGATTGCAAGCCGCTTGCAATCCTTGATTTATCCCCTACATTGCTAGTTGCTACATTGCTCCCTCCTTATGAAAACGACATTTTTTTTTTCGTTTTTTTTTTTTTTTTTTTTTTTTTTTTGTGAAGCTGTGAAACGATTCAGGTTGATTGTGTTGAACGTTTCCAAAGATCAACTACAACAAACGTACGTACTTTGAGAAAGTTCAGACGTGATACCAAGTTTGAAGCTCTTTTTACCTTTTTTTTTTTTTTTTTATTTGTTTTTTCCTTTACTATCTTTGTTTATTCAACTACCCTGGCCAAACTCATAATAACTAAGCTATCAAAAGAATGGATTTTTTTTTTTTATGTCTACTTGTCATTTAAAAAAGGGATTTATTGAACTGTAATGGAATGTAATAGGAAAAAGAATGGTTTTGACTTTTGAACAATTGTGTTTGGTGGTAGGGAATAAGATGTATTTTCTCTTACAATATTTGGTATAAAAGGAATGAAAGAAATAAAAGCATATCTCTTATTTGGTATAGAGATGTAAGGGAAAGCAACATAAAAATATATTTTATTTTTAAATGACTATTTTATTTAAAAGATAAAATCTCTACAATAATCTCTCCAATTTAAAAGAGATTAAATTAAAATGTTTTGAAAGATTCCCTTCTCCAATGCCCTTTTTTCATTTTTTCGCTATCAAATAATCATGAATATCAAAATCTTTTCACAAATCCCTTCTTCTCTCTCCTTGCATTTTTCTCTCCTACCAAACACATTCTAAAGATAAGGAACAAAAAATGATTGCTGATTTTATTTAGTTATGTTTGGTTGGAGGGAAGGAAAATAAAAAGGAAAGAAAGACATATAACCTAAGTGAGAAAAATAGGAATCAAAGAGAATCTTTCAATTATTTTGTTTGGTATGAATTCCTTCCTCTAATATCTTCATATAAAATTAGAGGTTTTTTTTAAAGGATTTTCATCTAATTCATTCCTTTGTCTTTTCTCTTGTATCAAACAATCATGAATATTAAAACTTTTTCACTAGTCCCCTCACCCTTCTCCTTCCTCCAAACAAGCTCTTTGTGTTTATTTTCAATACAAATGTCATTACTAATGCTATGTTCTTTTCCATATTTTAATGCATATTGTTATTTCAAAGTGTTGGATGAAGTTTTGTTGTAGATTTTTAAGATTTGAAACTTATAAAAGTAAACTTTTAATTTTAAAAATAACTTTTAAATGACAATCTTGTAACAATTAAATGGAAAAATCAATACATCAACCAATAATAGCTTAATATCAAATTTTAACATAAAAAATAGCACTGCATCAAATAGTATCAAAAAAACATTGGATCAAAAGCAATACGCTTCTTACTTAAGAAAAATGTTTATTTAATACGAATGAGAAAGGGAGTGGAAAGAATGTTTTTCCTTCTCACTTATTTTGTGTTTTACATAAAAAAAATTTAAGATTGTCAACTTGATGGAGTTCACGTGTGGAGAACGAGAAAGAGGTTCAACAAGTAAGAATGGAATTCAGGGTCTTAGGTCACAATATCAAAAATTGTGAAATTTTTTTTTAAATTAATAAAATGGGCATTCATAAAGATTCCATAAGACTTCATGTCTTAAAAATAAGCACAAACAATAGCAGTACTTAAGAGTCACATACTTGTTATCTAATAAAACAATCACGAGGACACAGCTAATTTATCAAATATTAGTCTACTTATATATATATATATATATATATATTTTAAATTGCAATCTAGTAATATAATAGTTGTTTATACTTTTTTTCATTTTTCTAACAAATCAAGTGACATAAATTCAGTACTCCAAATTTGATCGTGTAAAATCAAACCCCACATAATAACTAGGAGTCTACGACAAAAATATGGCTGCAGAAAGCATACACCATTGTGGTCCAAAATTGCAATCCCAAAAAGTTGGTAGGAAGAGAGGTCCAAAATTTATGACCATGGGATGTTTGATTAAAGTAGCAGACCCTCCCTCCCCATGTGTGTGTGTGTCTCTGCATGCTTCAATGGCAGAAAAATAAGCTGGCCTTGGGGACCAGACTATTCTTTACTATCTTCGGCCAAGTCCAACCCCACCTGGGGACCCAAAACACTAAAGGACACCCGATAAGGAGTTCAAATCTACTGTACCATTTTCCTGTCTTGATTATTATCTTTTCAATAATGTTTTTGACAATTTATTAATTTGTTTGATAATTTTTATACATTTAAATTTTTTTATATGATTAAATTTTTAAATCCAGATAATATAACATAACACTATTAGGACAATCAATAAACCAAGAAATTCGATACAACAAATCTTGAGTCCACTGATAAAATCTCAATGGCGGAACCAACCTATTGTTTCAGTGGAAGCGTACATTAAAGATAAAATTTACCCCTATTTATAGAAGGATAATCAATTTAAGTGGAGGTAAGGTAAAATTTAAAAATAAAAATAAAAATTCATTGAGAACGAAATCCCTAACTTGGCCATGAATGGCTTCGCCCCTGTCCGTAGTGTTCAACACCTCTGACTAATAAAAGATGAATTTCGTGTCATGGGTTTCATGGATTAGGCTCATATTTTATTAGCGATGGTGATGGGGTTTAGCGTCGGTGGTTCAAAACATTTTTCAAATTGTATGTATTTCCACAAACATGTCCTAGAAGTTCTTCAATAAATATCACACTGACATTAGTTAGAACAAAAGAGTTTAGAACAGTGACTACAAAAGTTACAATATGACTCCCTGAGAATCACAGTACTTGCCTGTGCTTTGGGCTGGTGTGGAAGGCTACAAGAGCCTCTTGACAACAAAATTTTCCACACAACTACACAAAGAACAAGGACTGGTAACAAAATACATCTCCAAAAAGACAGCTTCTATACCAGGCAAAAACTATACTTCGACGATGGAGATTACGCATTAGGACCACTGTTTGATTTATGCGACTTCGCAATGGACCTCAGCTTCTCATAGCCATCCGAGCAGGCGTGGGAATAGTCTGACATGGAGCGGAAAATCTCTGGCAGTCGAGTTTTGAGACTTCCGAGTGACTTTTCTCTGACCTGGAGGCAATGTCTCTGGTGAGCTTCGATTTCCTCTTTCAATCTCTTATTCAAGCTCTCGACAACAAATTTCTTCTCTGAGACGGGATCTTTTGGATTTGCATCTTCACCTCTTTCGGGGTCCATTTCGTCAGGCCCCCTACGCTGCACGTACTTCTGATGCCACTCTTCGAAGGCCTGGTTTTTACGCAGACACTCCTTTCTGGTTTCTTCGCACTTCTCCTTCAGCTTCGTCTCTTCCTCCTGAAGAAGTATAATGGTCTTTATTACTGCGGCAAAGGAGGAAATCGCGGATTTGGCAAGTTCATCTGGAAGCTTTTCGAGTAGGTCATGCCACGAGAGGAGGAGGGCTTGAATCGGGGGATTCTGAGCTCTTGCTGGGGATGAGACCTTCTCTTTTAAGCTGCTCTCGATGGCAATGAGATTTAACTTCAACCAACTGTTAAGAGCCTGGATGTATTGTTTTTGATGAGTCACAAGCTTTTCGAATTGAGAATGCCATTCTTGGACGACGTTGTAGAGTTGGACGGTACGATCATGGTGTTGCTTGGTTGTTTCCTTTGGAGCATGGGCAAGGTCGAGGCCCTTAAGGTCTGTAACAATCTTCAGCTGACTGTCGTGGTGTATGCACATGGTTTCCCACATTGAAGCCATCCTGTGGTTCAGATATCAAACATTTATGGTCATGATCAAATGCTAAGCTAAAAGCACGGTCCTCACTAACGCAGGAGGGGTTTTTGAAATGAAAACACAGATGACGCGAAGAATTAGAATTGGTAGTGTGAGAGTGTCTATATCAATTCGACTAGCCAATGATAACACAACAGCTTAGGCAATGTCAGAGAGGTCATGAGAAGAGTGAATCAGTGGGCTCTTTTAACATGTTCGGGTCAGAAGAATCCAGGAGTTCCCGAGTTAAAAGAAAAGTACTTTCGTAAACGGGCAAAATTACTATAATCAGATATAGGGTTCTAGTTTGATCTATAAATGCCAAAACTAACACATGGACGCAAAACAAAAAGATATGAAGATGAAAAACCTATAATCTGTTCAGACAAGAAGACATGACGGATGGTTCAGGAGCATTAATGAAATATCTTGAAGAAAGATTTTGTTTTCAAAACTCACCCATTGGCGAGACTAACAAGTTTCGGGTATAACTGCTCGTCACGTAACCGATTTACTTCCGACACCGTAGAATCCATTGACTGCATGTCAACTATATATCTTGTATGCAAATGACTAACAGCTGCTTTTGTTTTCTCCAAGGATTCAGTGCTAGCGTTTCGCTTCTTCTGCTTGTTCAGCAATGCAACCTTCCTCTGATACTCTAGCTTCATGAGCTCACCTTGCTATCAAACACAACAAGATTCACAGAAGTTCCGACATATGAGAATAAAAGGAAAAAAGAAAAAAGAAAAGAAAAAAAAAAAAACCCCAGCTTGCACACTTCTATGCGCACCATATCGGTGCTACGATGAGAAGGAAAAGCCTTCTCATTCAACCATACACAAGAACTAGATTGAGCTTATAGTCACTCCAAATACGGACAACTAAAAAATTGAAAGGGACCACCATGACCAAAAAACTAATGTGAAAAGAGAGAATTGGGCGAATCGAACGCCCTCACATACCTTCACTTCGTCGTAGAGTTTCTTTTCCCATGCTAACAACTTGTCCAAAACAGTGGCGTGAGTTTCATTTTCTTCTGAATCAAATTCATCCTTCCCACCATCTCCATTGGGTATGCCTTTGAACGATCTATTCCATGTAATCACGCGCATCACCCTCGCGGAATGATCAATATGTCCTGCATAACATTCAATAGAATTAAGTGTCTATTACAAAAATAACATACCCCCACATCTCGCTAATCTTGCATTTGAACAAAGCCACTTTTCTATAGAAATCAAGCAAATCACTTTTTGAAAATAAGAAAGCAACAGAAAACATACAAAGGTGAGATTCTCCTGAACTTGATACGAAAACTTTCCCAAGAAAATTTTTTAAAAAACAAGGATGTCTTGGCATATACATACATACATACATATACATATATATATATATATATATTCGAATCTTTGAGGAAAAAAAAAAGATCCAACACAAGCAAACAATCTACTCAAAAAAGTAATGATAGTGATATAAACAAATGCATAACAAAATCATAAAAACTGGTAAATATAGACCTCGATTATCAGCAAAATTGGAGTGGTAATGCAAGCGAGTGGCCTCAAGCATTTTGGAGACCTCCTGAGCGCCTTCGGAGGCCTTCAAGAAATGGTCATCAATCTGGCTCAGCACCTGCACCAAGCTCACGGTTGTCGCCGCCGTCGCCTTCCCGACCCTCCCTAACTCCGGCGGTGCCGTGTTGGAGTGGTCGATGGGCGCCTTCGCCACCGCCGTCTCCTCCACCGCCGCCTCCGCCTTCTTCTTTTTCTTCCTCTCCGTCTGCTCCGCCACCACCACCGCCGCCGCCACCTTCTCCGGCGTCTTCGGGTCTTGCTCGAGCTCGACCTGGCCGATCTTGTCCTCGTCTTCGCCGAAATCCACGCCCTCATGCTCGCCATTCTCAACGCTAGCGTCTTCTTCCTCTGCCGTCCCCAACGACGACCCGGGGATGTTGTCCACCATGAAGAAGTAGTCCCACGCCATTCCTTTCGACTCCGGCATCGGCGGCACCGGCTTCATCTCCGGCGTACGCGGCGACGAACTCGCCTCCGCCGCCGCAGAAACCTTCGGCGTCTTTTCCTTCCTCGACCGGCGCAATCCTTCTTCCTCTTCTTCCTCCTCTTCCTCGTCTTCCTCGACAATGGCGAACGAATCAGAGTTTTTGCGGAGCTTCATTGGGATCTCAGGCATGGTGGCGGCGCGCTTGAGCTGAGGGCTCGGACTCGGCGAGAAGTTCGGGAGAGGAGGCGGCGGCGGGAGGTTCTCAATTAGCGGCGGGGGCGGAGGCGGCTGCGGAGTAGCCTGTTCGAGCGTCTGCGCGTGCGAGGGGTGGTGGTGGTGGAGGTGCGGGGCCTCCTCGGACTCCCCCTGGGCGTAGTCGCTGAGGGCGGCGCCGGTGTTCTTCATCGCGACGGCGTACCCGGAATGGCCGGCAGAGAAGGCGTTTCTGGCCACCACCGCCTCCTTCATAAGGATTTTTCGGTCCTTGCATCGAGAAACAGACTCTTCGTTCTCGATTCTCGACTGGGCACACCCCATTTTTTCTTTCTTTCTTCTCCCAACAAACAAACAAATAAAATTAAAAAAAAAAAAAAAAAACGAACAGACAAAAACTCTTTCAGGTTACAAATTAGCTTCTTCTCGACATTACAGTCGACAGTGAAGTAGAAGAACACAGATAAGGAGTTTCTGGGTTAGAGAGAGAAAGAGGAGAGAGAGAGAGAGAGAGGGGAAGCGAATAGAACGGTGTGTGACTGTCTGTGAGGCATGAAAAGAAGGGAGATAGAGAGAGAGAGGGGGGAGGAGAGGATAGTGCCAAAGCATCGTACGCAGAGATGAGTGAGCAAGGACAGAGCCAGGACTGCTCTGTGAGCAGAGTGTTGGGGAAGAGGGTGGGAAAATGTGAACGCGCCGAGATTGTGGGAAAAGATGGGTACTCGCTGTGGTTGATGACGAGGTGTCCTAATGTTGTGATATAAATTTAATTTTTAAAATAACGGTCACATTCTTTGAGGCTCTCTCTCTCTCTTTTTTTTTTTTTTTTTTTTTTTTTTTTTTTTTTTTTTTTTTTTTTTGGTTGCGCGTTCCCGGTCTTGTGTTTGTATGCAGTGCAGGCGCCGCTCAGCAAAATGCAACTTTGTACATACCTATCCACCAAAAAAAAAACTTTGTATATATCCATTTCAGTAAAAAGAAATGACAGCCACTAGAGTTTTTATTAAATACTGTTTAAAAAGAATTTTGTTTCAATCACCGTTTGAATGATAGATTCAATATTGCTTAAAACAATAAATTCAATTTAAAAAAATAGTATAAAAATATATAATAAGTGACTGTAAAATAAGGTATTAATTAAATAAACGAGGTTACATTCAAATTTTTTCCTAAGGTCGAAGTCCCTGTTGTCTCTTGGTTAGCCATCGCCCTCTCGGTCCAAGAAAAGATGCTTTGGCTCCACGATGATGACTTTAGTGGCATCATAGTTGAAGGGAGCATATTTTGATCTCTTTGATCATGTTAGTTGACTTGTTATTAAAGTACTATCCATGTAGTCGAGGTATTTTTTTCTCAGGATTGTGATAGTTATTTGTTTCAAGCAAAGGCAACGTTTCCACCGTATAGGTGTTGGGCTTTGTCACTATAGTTTTGTTTCTATTTTGTAATAATATAGGTGCTCTTGTCATGTTCTCGTATTGGCTCTTGTATTAGTTGTGTCCAATGTGCTAGACTTATTTATATACGGTGGTAGTAATTTTTTTGTTATAGGTTTCTTAGTCTCAATTAATCGGAGTTTTTTATTAAATGTAATAATGTTATTGAAAAAATCGTAAGTGTGCTCGATAATTAGTGTGTCTTTTCAATTTCCCGTTGTTGGCATTCGATACATGTTTTACCCCTAGTGCACATCATTAGAATTTACTATTGGAACCAATATGTACCTATATGTAATTATGATTAAGTTTCTTTATTGTTATTTCAGTAATTCCATTCATTTAACCAACGAAATGAATAAATATGATAACATTTAATAGTTCATAGAGTATTTCAATGAATTTTTAAAGTTTAGGAATAATATTTAATAGTTCAAAGAGTATTTCTCTAAATTTTTAAAATTTAGGAAGCAAAGTTACAAGAACACTAAAATTCAATGAGTAAAATTATGTAAATTGATAGTAATGTTTGTTTTTTGTTTTTGTTTTTTTAAGAATTTGATTATAACGTTAACCCCATGGTACTTTTCATTTGTGAATCAAGTTGATAAAAATTTTGGCAAAAAGTTAATAAAATTTGGTATTGGGTGGATGGAGCCGGTAGAAGATTTTTGACCTTGTAATGAGTGATCACTTTTTAATTTTGGTCATGCACAAAGTTATGGATTAATGATGCCAATGCTACCTTTCGTTATTTTCTTCAACGGTCCAGAATTTTTTTGTTTCTTGTTGCCCCCTAAAAAATGCTCCTTACCACCTATTACCTAACAGTGATATATACAAATGTGTGCGTGTATATATGTATGTATATATATGTGTGTGTGTGTGTGTGTGTGTTTATGTCCGTTTATTTCAACCAATTCGAATTGGTCTTTCAAATAAGTTTTTGGAGTGAAATAGTTAGAATGTCATTCAAATGATATGAAATTATCTATTTGATCACTCAAGAAGAATGAAATTAAACACCCCAATAATTAGGCTCTTTTGAGTATATATGCAGTAGTAACATTTGAGTCATTTGTTTTTCTCTCTCTTCTATGTAAGCTTCAAAATACCATAATCTTTTTGTTTCAAATCTAATTAAAACAATTTTTTTTTTCTCTGTGTTCAAAGCAAAAATATTAACAAAATTATATTTATATATCATATTAAAATCTGTCATGAAAATTGAGATTTTATAAGATCTATTAGAATTATTTTAAATATTTATCTAAACACACATTCAAATACTTTATCAATTATTTTTATTTAAATTGCGAATATCCAAATGCCATTTAAGATAACAATTCAAATGTCTGTAACATTCACAAACAACACTTAAAATATTTTTTATAGACTAATATAGTATTCGGTTAATTTCAATATATATATAATTTTTCTATGGTATATGTTATTTGCTTAATAACTTCAAATAGTATCATATTACACATAAATTTACAAGTAAATCAACCAGTAATTACATATATCTAAATAAAAAATTAGATCACCCAACCTGCGCATTTGTCAAATAAGAGACTCATTATGTGCATGTATATTATTGCCCGTGACTATATTTACACATCAACAATAGGCAAATTGCAGCAGCAGAAAAAGAGAAAGCAAAAAAGAAAACAGAAAATAAAGGGGGGGAAATGGTGCTTTTTTTTTTTGTTCTTTTTATTATCCTAAAAAGAAAATTAGCTATACATGATTGGAATTTTTTCCTAAAAAGAAAATGGCTCGGTGTTTGTTTTTGTTTTTTTTTTTTCAATAAGAAAAAATTCCAATCATGTATAGCTAATTTTCTTTTTAGGATAATAAATAGCTAATCTTTTGACTAATGAAATTTAGCAAACAGACTTATTAGTTAAGATTAAAAAAACTAAAAGATAAGGTTGCATCTTAATGTGAAGAACGATATGAATTTGGAAAGAATAAAGAGAAAAATGTAAATCACGTCTCTGGGCTAATATGTAAGAAAAGATGTTAGTCTTATTTTTATTTTATTTTTTGAGACTGGTGTTGATCTTATTTATTTTTTCTTTATTTTTTTAAGAGGTGTTAAATGTTAATTTTTTTTTAGAATAAATGTTAATCTTAATTAGTACCTTGAAAATAGTGACCTTTTTTTTTCTGTTAGCTTTTGTATTCGAAGTTTTTTTTTTCTTTTGAAATTAGAACCATAACAACGTTAATTTTAATATTAATTTTTTAATATTTAACTACGTGATATATGAGTTATTAAATATAAATACAATTGGAGATTAGATTTAGTGTTCCGGAGCATTACTCTAACAAATGTTTTATGCACACACACATATACATATATAATTTATTACTACATTTTAAATTGTAGATGACACTTTTATAGTACTCTTTCAATGCTCATTACATAGTCTTTATTATTATTTTTTGTTTACGAAATGCGTGTTCTCCAATTAATATGTATATATAAACACACACACATACATACATTTAAAAAAAAAAAATAGCACGCATTTTGAATAAGTTTCCGGCAAACAAGCTTGAAATGTGACGACATGTACGAAAAAGACGGGGGAAGACATTATTTAATCCTTTCGTTAAACCTAACTTTAGCTAATAATAAACAAACTTCAATTTTTCTTCAACTTCAACTACAAAAATGTGAATTTTCAGCCACCAAACATATCGCTTGAAAAAGAAACTTTTCAACTTCAGTCGTAGAGAATAAATTAATGACTTTTTGGCATTGAGTTCGTCATTAAATATGGCAAAAGACAAAAAAGAATGAGATGTGATTCGAATAATTTACTCTTCAATTATTTTTCAACTTTTACTTTTTGCCCTTTTCTTTTTGGATTTTTAAATATTTCCTTTTTTTTTTTTTTTTTTACTACTTTGGTGAGGAGTTTAGATCTGGATTTTGGATCCGTCCATCCCTGACAACACCATAGTAAGATTCTCTCATTACGTGCCTCTTAAATTTTGTACCATTTTTTTTTTTTTTTAATAGTGGGCTCAAGTTGTGTATCAATTATCAAGGAGGACCATGGAGGAAAATATATACAAAAGCTTAGAATTGAAACTACACTTTTACTTGTCGGGAGATGCTGCTATGTTAATCCTTAAATTATTTTTTTTAATTATTCAATCACGAGTGAGTGTTCATGTTAAAAATTTACAATATATGACATAAAATTATTTTTAATTCTAAATTCGATAAATAAAAAAATCAAATTAACTATGAAAACAACAATGCAAGTATAAATCTTACCCAAAGCTTTCCCAAGATTTAGGATGCATTAAAAGGCGTGATAACTCATTTTTATTTTTTTAAAGGATAATTTAATTAGATGCCCTTATGTGAAGAAAAATTAAATAACTAAAAAGGGTAGTAAACATTAAACAACAAGATCTAGAGTATGTCTTCGAGTTTACATTTGCTAAATTATTTTTCTATCTCAATAACTATCCTCTTAATATTGTTTTGATAGCTAATCAATTTGTTTAAGTATGTTTAGTATTTAAAGTTTTATGTGATTAAATTCTTAATTATATATTATATAATATGACATTATTACGGGGACAACCTTTAGAATAGGAAATCACAAGTCCTATTTAAAATGTAGAACCCATTTAAGTATGCATCCTTAAAACCGATGATATAATCACTACTTGACTACAACTAAAGCATTTCTTTTTATCTACTTTTAAAGAAAATTATATCTCACATATACAAGTATCAATTCAAGATGACGACCCACACTCATAAAGGTGTATGGGTTGACAAAGGTAGATGATGCATTCCTTAACCTCTTTTTTCATACACCAAGATTCAAATATCGTGAAATTCCTATAAGACTCTCGCTTTAGTTTAGACTGCAGTAATATTAAGTTAGTGATATTCTGAGTGAAACATTAATTGACGACTGAAAGAGATTAAATTAAAAGCTCATATTTTTTTTTGGTTATATCCAAAGAAATAAATCTGACATATGAAAGTGAAATTAGGGTGACGATGAGATCATCGTTATAATCTTTTCACTTATCTAAAAAAAATTTCAAAATGACGTCCTAAGTTCTTTTTTATACGTTGTTGACTATTGTTATCAGCCATTCAATTAACCTCAGTGGGACCTGAATTTAACAAAAACTAGCTACTATGAGAAAAATGTTGACATTTTGTTTTCCACCATACAACCTTTAAGAGAATCACGTCAGCAACGCTGTCCTTTTTGCCCGTTTTGGTCCTCTTTTTCTCATTACTTACTTTTGTTCTTGTCGTTCATGTTTGTTTCCCATCAAAAGTGTCCGATCTCAGCCACGTCTTGTCTCGAGCACTTGGGTCCGTTTGTCTTACAAAACATTATTCTTGTCACAGTGCATTATTAAGGGATTGAAGCTCATATATTCCTCACTTCTTTTTTTCCTAAAAACATAAGACTTCCTATTTTACGTCATTATAATTATTTAATTAATTTTAATGATATGATCTATGATAAATTATTTTATGATAAATTATTTTACATCGTATGTTGAAGATTTTTAATATAAACATTCATATATCATATAGTTAAAAAATTCAACCAATAGTTAAAAACTGTTCCGACCAGGAGTATAAAATAAAAAATTATACGATAAAAATTTTCCGTTTTTCCAGAAATAATTTAGAAGAAACTAGTAAAATAATGTAAAGAAAGTGAGGGAGAACTTTAGTTCCTTTTCATTTATAACTACATACAATTCCCAGCCTATACTTCACCGGTAAATTTACTCGTATACAAAACTTTACACGAGACAAAAGGGTGAAATATACACCCTTACTCTTACCCACCGTGGAGCAATGGATTTTGTATAAAATTGTTGCACTAAAACATGACTCGAGAAGAAACATAAACATATATATATATATATTGATAACTGTGGTATTCGAGATTTTGCCCCGATTAATCCATGAGATCCATACAAAGCACCCCTTCCACATGGATCAGGTAAATCTCGGACCTTTGACATGCGGGCGTGGCCCTAAAGAATTGTTAGCATTCAACAGGAATCGAACGTTAGACTCGAGAAGAAACATATTAATATTTCATGTATGCTTCAACCCAAAAACATTGCCTCATTCTGGAGAGGACCCGAGCCATTTGCATGCGTTCTGTCCTGCCAAAGAGAGTAAATTGAGATGTTCATGTCGATAATCTTGCATAATATCACACGCACATTGCTCTATGTTTGTCGGTTTAAGCCAGATGCCTGCATGCATACGTACATACGTACATACATGTATATATATATATATAGGAAAAGATATTAGCATTCTTTTTGAGAGCCCTAGGCGTTCAGTCTTGGATAAAATAAGCACTCGGGATTAAGTAGAAGGGTAATATGCAACAATATCATAAATGTAACACCTCATTATATTTATACACACTATAATATTAAAGTTGATAATTTTATTATTTTATAATATTAAAATTATCAACTTTAATATTAGAGTGGACTAAATTATAAGGAGCTACTTAAAACATGTCTCTCCACCTAATTTTTTCTAACTTTTGTTTAGTGTTTAAATTGGAACTCAAATTTTTATCTCAATTTTTTTTTCTGAAAAGTCAACAAAAATTATAACTAATTTTTAAAAAGTCAACAAACTCTATATTCAACTAACAAATCAAATGGAGGTTAAAATTAGAATTTTACTTATTATTGTCTCACGTTTGGTGTACTAGTGGATTACATTATTTGCCTTATAATATAATACTGAATAAAAAGTCAAGCACACTATTTTTCAGTCGAACTTGACTTGTATTTGACTTCGAATAGCTCTGCATTATTTTATCTTAGGGGTTCATGAGCTCCTTTAAGCTCAAACAGTATCAAAAGGTCCAAAAAAAAAAAAAAGGAAAAAAGAAAAGGTAAGCTACTTGGCATATGAATGGTTATAATGGTGTCAGCTTATGATGTGTTTGCTTGTGCGTAAGCAGAATTAGCATGAATCAAAGTGAACAGAATTCTAAACGAGCTGAATTAAGAGTGAATAAGTTTACTTGGATTTAAAATTAGCATAAATATCATTATATTTGATAGCTGATGGAAGCAAATAACAGAGTTTTTTCAAATGATAAAAAATGCCGATTTTTAAATTAGAGTGAATAAAATTCTAAGTGAGTAGAATTCGAAGTACAAATTCAGAATATGAATAAATTTTTTTCGTAGATTTAAAATTTGAATAAATGTTAGTTTTTTTGGCAGCTGATGAAAGCAAATCGCAGAAGTTTTTCCAAATTAAAATTTTAAAAAAATGAATCTGATTTTTTAAAAAGGATCTAGAATTTCAAACTCTGCCCATCATCTCCATCTGTGCATCCAATCTTTTCCTCTTTGACAAGGGGTCGTCATCCCTGCTTTGTCAACGTCTTGCATGCGCCGATGTTGTTTCCGTCGAACATCATAGCCAAAGCTCGTGAAAAAGCACCTTAATCATCGTTGAGTCGCAATAGATGATCACAAGTCGAAGTAGTCATTGTTGTGTTCTTGGTTCCCGATTGTCAGACTACTCCAAGGGTTCCTAGTGATTCACTACTTTCTTTAAAGGGATATTGACAAAATTCAGTTAAAGATTATTTATTACGGGATGAAAACAAGAAAATTGTGCGATTAAATTATTTCCTAAGTTTACGTAAAAAGATTGAAAATAGTGTGTTTACTAATTTATAAGAATTTATTTACTGAAAAAATAATGTGAAAATTATTTATTAAGGTAAAAAAATATATGAAAAGCATGTAACCAAGTTATTAAAAATTTTACATGAAAAGATTGAATAATGTATTTGCTAAATTGGAAGAATTTTTAAATTATATGTGGATTCTTTATTTATTAGGGGGGGAAAAAAAAACAAATACGCGATCTTGGTAAATACTAGAGGTAATAAGTAAACACGGATTTATTACACAAACTAAAATATCTAAAAAACAATACAAATAAAGGATTTATTGTAAATGTTAGATTTATTTAGTAAATGTTAAATTTATTTAAAAAACTACAAAAACATGAAAAAAAAAAAAAAAAAAAATCAGTTTCAGTACCAACTAAAAGGAAAGTACCGAAAAGGGACGACCAAAACAGAAATGTGTGATTCAACCTTCCAGCCGACCACCATCGGTGTCGATGCAGCGACAAAACCATTAATCCGACGTCAAGTGGTCCGGTTAATGTCAGCTTCGTCTATTAGTCATTTTGAACACCCCTAAATTGTTGGTAGAGCATCCTATATCATTGATAGTGGCAATTCCCCTCGTATCCGTTTCGCAGGGGAATAAGTTGGAATTATATAAGGGTGGCAAAAGTTGTTAATTAACTTTGATGTTTTTGCAACCAACGATTGATGTTGTGACAAAATCATTAATCAATGTCAAGTAATGCTGCCGATGTTGCCCAATTGACAGAACCATTAATCGATGTCAAGTGGTCACGTCAATGTCGCTTCCTTGGTGAGTCGTTTTGTACACCCCCTAATTGTTGGTAGAGCATCCTCTATCGATGATTGCGCATTTCCTCTTGTGATCTGTTTTTCAGGTGCCTAGTATGGAATTGTACAAGGGGCAAAAGAACCAACTTCGATACCTCAATATTTTTGCAACCAACCATAAATGTGGCGACAAAACCATCGATATCAAGAGCTCCTGTCGATATCACTCCATTGGTTAGTCATTTTGAACACCCCCTAACTGTTGGTAGAGCACCCTATATTGTTGATTGCGGCATTTCCTCTCGTGATCTGTTTTTCAGGGGCATAGTATGAAGTTTATATTGGGGCAAAAGAATAAATTCGTTAACCTAATATTTTTGCCACCATCGATTGACATGGTGACAAAACCATTAATCGACGTCAAGTGATTCTGTCATGGTGACAAAACCATTAATCGTTGATTGAGGCATTCCCTCTCGTGATCTGTTTTTAAGGGGCATAGAATGGAATTTATATAGGGCAAAATTTAACCTGATATTTTTGTAGCCATAAGTTGACGTGGTGACGGAACCATTAATCGACGTCAAATGGTCCTTGTCGATGTCACTCCATATGTTAGTCATTTTGAACTCCTGCTTATCGATTGCAGCATTTCCTCTCGTGATCCGTTTTCCAATGGCATAGTATGAAATTATATAGGGGCAAGGAACAACTTCATTACCTCGATATTTTTTCAACCATCGATGTTCTCACCCTAGCTTAAATCCTTGGTGTGTGATACTTGCAAGGTAAATTTGCAATTTATTGTATTGACGCTAGTTTTTACAACATCAAAAGGACCAACTCATTATGATCAGGTAATTTATCTGTTTGCTCCCTGAATTATGAATATTCTGTCACTTTGGTCAATTTAGTCCTTAAACTTTTAATTTTTGACAATTTTGGTCCCTCACGTTAAAATTGACATCCAATCTCTTCTTTTTACTATCTAAAGGCACAAGCACAAGCAATGACAAATGGGCCATCAAAATGAGATAATATAAAAGTATATAAAAATAAGTGTAGTAACTTCTCGAACCGTTATTCGTAGATGATAAGCTACAAACATGGACAAGCTCATCCACTTGTGGATTTTCTTTGGTAAGTCAAAATTGGACCGAACAGCGAAGAGGATTATGTTGAATCATGTCATGTGTTTGGTGTATCGTCGAATTTGTACTAATTTGAAAACAATTATTGAAAAGTAACACTCCGTTTGATTATTCAACTCAAACTTAAATTTTTCATCTCAGTTTTGTCTTTTTCTGAAAAGTCAACAAAAATCATAACTAGTTTTTAAAAAGTCAACCAACTTCAACTTTAAAATTTCAACTTCAACAGTAACACCAAACGGAGGCTAATTTTGTTAAAGTAATCATTAAATTGAATGTTTAGATAAAAATAATAAATCTACAAAATATGTTCTTCATTTTTTAAGAAATTAAGAAAAACATCTTCGTGTTATTCTAATCTCCTTTCAAATTTAATTACATGTAATTGTTCACTCTAAAAAATATTTGTAGTTTAGAGAAAAAAACAAAAGTTATGCTAGGGAACATTGAGCGACGAAGGGAAGCGAGGCAAGGCAATAAGGGGCATGGAACCCCTATGCTTGGCAACACTAGTTGTGGAAGATCTAAGGCTAGGTTAGATATGGGGTCATTGGGGTGGGGTCAAGGTGGATTTGGATGACTTACAAGCGGCAACGACTCGTGAGGGAGAGGAAGGAGTTGGGTCGCAAGGATAAAGGAAGCTAGGTGTCGTCATCATTGCAAGGGGGAGCTCGCTCGCCGTTGAAGGGAAGGGAAGGAGCCAACAACGTCACTAATACCATCGAGGCAAAGGAAGGAGCTGGGTCACTGTCACTAAAGTGGAGGCTTTGACAATGGAGTTGCTTGCTTAAGGTGACGTATTCGTTGGAAAGGAGTGGTTGGACATACTCTAATACCAGTTCCCAGATAATCCCACATATTTTTGATGGATTAGTTATTCTGCAGATGGGGGACTATTTACTGGTCGATGACTATTTAATCCAATCACGCAATTGTGATTTTTATCCTAATCACTATCCAAATATGACGTGCCAAACATTCCCTTGATGTACACGAGCATTTCATCCTTGAGAAAATTACCAGGGACTTTCAATTTTGAAGAATTGTATTCAAGTGCAGTTACGCACTACCATTTCTTGGTAACTATAGACATTTTTTGTTAACTTATTAGCAAGATTACTACTCAAAAAACTCTTCATGAAAGAGATTTCGACAAAAAGATGAGTATGTTTCTACTTCCTTTCTTTATGAAAGTGGAACCCCAGTGTGATGATGTCAAGAAAGGACCACGTCACCTAGAAATGTCTATTTGATTTGATCAGTTTGGAATTAAAACCTTGGCTTCATGTAAAGGAATTGAAAATTGTGGCTCCAATCCTTAATCTAGCAATACACTTAGGCTGCGTTTGGTAAGGAGAGAAAATAGGAATGAGAGAGTGGTAGATCACCAAGGTGAGTGAAATGGGGAAGGAGGGAGAGGTCCTTTTCTCTTATGTTGTTTTGTATCAAACCCCTTCAATAATCTCTCTAGATTAGAAGGGGTCAAAAATGGCATGTTTGGAAGGATGGACTCCTCTAATCCCTCCCTTCCTCCTTTTTCTTCTACCAAACAACCATGAATGTCAAAATTCTTCCACTAATCTGTCCACCCCTCTCCTTCCTTCCACTTTTCTCTCCAACCAGACACACTCTTAGATCCCAACCATTAAAATGTTTCTTGGATCCTTAGGGCCAATCAAATAGTTCAAACCCAAATAGAATTTGGTTCAAACCCATTTTGCTAGTGTTTTCATAACCTATGTGGCTCTTCACGCTATATTCTATAAACACGCATCCACACTACGACCTGTCCACTTAATACTCAAAACAATTGGCATTTTTTGGAGATTGGACATAGTTCCCATAATCCCTTTGTTTAAATTCCATGACCTATCCTCTAGTATTCCCCCTACTTAAACTCCTTGGATCTATATATTCTAGTGTATCCTCTTATGTCTCTGCTTTCTAGTTTCTTGCAATGATTTAACTTTACTCTCATTCTATTGGAGCCTCAAACTTCTACAAATTACCAATAAAATTTCAACCTGAGCAATATCAAGCAACCACTATCAAATTGCCCATCTATATCGATAGAGGTGTTATAATATGCAAGAAACTAGACATGTCATGGGCATTGTGCCAGCACATGGATGGCAAATGGCTTGGATACCAAAAGAAAAAGTGGACATGGAGAATGTTTTTTGTAGAAGTTTTTAACCAAACTCCCTCGTGCATTTAATATTCTATTTTAATTGTTCAAGCATACGAAAGGAGCAATGTGATATTTTTCCACAAGTTTAAAAGAGATCTTGCTCAAAAGGGTACGAGATTCAGATAATTACCCATGATGGATTTTGATATCTGATGATTCGGTGGGAATCCTCAAAATTTGACACTTTTGGACAAAAAAAGCTCTAGCAAAGGGCAGCCCTCTCACGATCTCCAGTCCAATAGCAAGATAGGAAACCTATACAAGACAATGCGGCATTAAAATTCATGAGGCAACTGTTTCATGAAGCCTTGAGATGTATAAAAGCAAAAATTGTTTTGCCTTTTTCTTTCTTTTGGGTTGAAAACTTACCAAGAAGGAGTTTACAACATCAGTGTCTGTCTAGACTTGAGTTTTGCCTTCAGTTTTTTCAACTCCTGTCCCTGCATCTAATTTCAGGAAAAAGAACTAGTTCAGCAAATAAAATGAACTCGGGCAAATGTAAAGCAAACCCAAATATTTAATTATAGTGAAAAATTATGTAGGACATTCCCATCAAAGGAAGAATAATAGTATAGGGCAAATCTAAGACCTGGTACACCTTCTTCCACATAAGATCTGATTTTTCTTGTCGTAAGCACCATTCCATTGCCATATCAAATTCAAGTGTATTAGGCTGAGAACAATGTGAAGTGGACACAGCATCTCTCTGGTTCATAACATACAAGCAAGAGCACATGTACCAAAACAAAAGGAAATAAGACAATAAAACTAAAAAGGGGTTGAATTTGTACCATGTTGGGTGAATGTGCACGTGTGAATGAGTGTGAGAGGGAGAGAAAGCTCAGATACTCTACCTGCTGCCGCTGCATTTGGTGTCGGAGCTTATCAATAACAAAATGGCCAAAAAATGTTGGCTTCTTTTCTGGGAAGTAAGGAACTCCGAAACTGCCTACAAGAGGCCTGCCCCTCATTTAGCAGAAAACAAATACAACCATTACACAAACACTCCCAATGTTGTGAACAAGCTTTAAACCATATCAAAGATAAAAAAAAGTTGTGTAGAGACTCCACATTGCATCTGGGAGGAAAAAAGATGGGTAATATAGAGAAGGGGCGAAAAAAGGAGAAAACACAAGTAAAAGGGCATTCTCTAAGCCCTACAGGATGATTTCTCCACCAAGAAGATGAAAAAGTGAGATTTAATCTTATATCTGAAAAAGTGAGAAATTTGTCCTCATGGAAAATTTGAGATATCCACCTCATTAATTAGGAACTACCAAGGGGAAAGCCGAGATAATTTAACTAATCTTCCAATAAGCATTATATGATAAAGTAGAAACTCATGCTATATATATTAGACCAAATTGTTTGGCATCATAAATCGTTTGCATGCCTACCTCCCATTTGATAATAGCAAACAGCTCTCTTCCAATCTTCCAACAACCATCTCCGCCGTCTCCTTTTTTTTTAAAATAACGAAAGCTTGACCTACAACAAGATGGACAAAAAAATCATACTTCGGGAAACACAGGAAGCAAACAACAACATTTCTGTTGTGACAGAAATTGCCAAGCAAAATATCTTTATATGTTCCAGGAGTAATCAAAGCATTATCACGAGAATTTTCCAAAACCTGACAAATGAAAGAGGACAATTATCTTTTGTAAGAGAATTATAGTGATTCAAATCTCTTCGTACCAGAATGAGGGCTAGAAAACACAGTCCGTTGAATCATCTTTGCTGTGCATTTTTCCTTGAAACCATGCCATACAATATCCTGAAATGTAATATGTGAAATGACGAAAACATGAGAAACATTAGCATAAGAAAACCTAAACTAAAGAAGAAAATTCAGACAAAAATGGAAGAAAATAAAGAAGCCGTGGAAGTAATAGGCAGAGGGAGAGAACAATCTGTCGCCATTGCAAGTTAGGTGAAGTACTTCAATTTTAAGGTAGCAACAAGCAACATAAAACACAAAAATCACAAGAAAACCCTCGAGATGAAGCTCCATAAATCACCCAAACCCAATGCATTACCTCCACTTCTGCTGAAGTATAAGATGGATCCAAATTCTGAAGCAAAACAAGTGTCCCTTCTTTGTATGCATCTCTCAATTGGTCTTCCCAAGGCTGACATTGGGAATAGAGAAATCAATCACAAAAGGGTAATATTATTTTCCACTAAATCGCATCCATTCAAACTTTTATTTAGATGCTTATAACTTATACTTCATATTTTAGCATCAATTTCCTCAATTTTATGGTTATGCTAATTGCAACTTGAGAGTCCTATATTTCAAGATAATTTCAAGGTTGTCAACGCAAACTAGCACTAATGGAATAAAATCAAGAGATACAACATAATTTAACTAGAATAGAACTTACAAGTCCCGTAAACCATTTTCTTCTATCCTGTCAAAATATAGAAAGGCAGAGAGTGTAAGTCCTTAAATTTTGTAGTATATTAGAATGGGAAAAAAAAAAAAAAAAGAAACAAACTACCCCATATAAAATAATTGTCCCAGAATAACTTTCCTAAAATTATTGCAATTTATTACTTACAGCCTGAGGCCTGGGAGTAACTTCTAACTCTTGTCCGTCAGTTTTATGATCCTCATTATGAGACTTTTGGAAAGTTTCTTCAATCAATTTTCCATTAGAAAGTCTTGTTTTGTCGCTAGGCTTCAGCTTTTTGGAAGGGCCTTCCTCTGTATAATCCATAGAACGTTTAAGACTAGAAGCAGTTAGTACTTCAGTGGCATCAGAATTAAATCCTGGCTGTTGCATGCTATTTTTGCTCTTCTCTGCAGATTCAGAACTAAGCTTTGCCTTCTTAGTTGGGTTATGCTCCAATTCAACAGAATCCTTAGCACATTCAAATTTTCCTTCACTCTCAACCTGCCTGACAATAACTTTACCATCTTTACCTTCACTATTCTTAGATTCTACTTTAGACCTTGATAAGGCCTTTTGAATTAGCAATTCGGCAGCTTCATTTCCTGAAGTATTAATACAGTGTCCGTTTGTGTTTAGAGCTGCATAATCTGTGGATATGTTTTGCTCAGATGTAACAACTCTAGCATCATTTTGAACAGCATTTTCACCAACTTCTTTCCCTCTTGAATCAACTTTCAGAGTACCACTACTTTCCTTGAAATCCTTTTTATTAAGGAGTAACTTAACTGCAACAACAGAGAAACAAAGAATGTTAGGACTAGAAAACGTCAGCTATGAATCAAAGATCAAACAACTAAATTTCCGGTTCAAGTGATTAACAAGTACAAATACCATCAGTCTCAGCAATTTTTTCTTCTAGTTTGTCCATGATTTTGCGCTTCCCAACATCAAATGTTCGGCAAAATACAAAGTCAGCCATGTGAAGCTCTTCACATGCAGGTTGACGATTTCTGTCATCTTTTGAAACGCAGACAACATTGCATTTTCCAGCAATAGCTTCCTGAGTCAGTGTATGAAAGTTTTACTCATAATCTCATAGTAGAGTTTTACAAGTAAAAAAGGTCTTTGCTTCACATATGGAATACAAACATATGTAAGACATTTTTCAAGGGCCATTACAACTATTTCCCAGTTTCTAGACATACAAAAGTTCAGCGTTGATGATAGTTAATGCACCTCTTCAACTCCTACATATCTATGTACATATTCTTTTTCTTATTTTAGTACGGAAGACAACAAATAATAACATTTCTTGTACCAGCAATACTTTTCATTACATATCCGATTGGAACACTAGTTCTTTACTAAAATACACTAAAATTTAAAGAGCATCCCCTCTTAACCCAGAATATTTCATGTCTATGAAACAATTCAAGTGATGCAAAATGAATATAAGTTAGTAATTAAATCCACATTTAAAACAAAAATGTGTATTAGAAACTAAGCATGTAGAGGTACACAACAATCTGCAAACTTACACATATTGCTAGCATAAATGCAAATGGAGAATTTATTTGCATTGGTGATAATAGGCATCCTCTTAAAACGCTAACCCCCCACTTTGGTAGGAAATAATTATTTGCAAGTCCAATATAACAAAAGTATCCCAATTAGCACTGATAGGTAAGGACATGTCACTAATGTGATTTTAAGACTCACTTACCAAAGGATTGACATTGCAAAGGCCTGTACCTTCACCGGAAGCCAAAAATAACTCATTGTCAGAAGGTTTTACATCGCCGATAAAATTTAAAATCTCACAAGGGCGGAAAAACCATAGAACCTTCACTCTCTTTTTCTTATCCGGATGCTCCCACATTTTCAAGAGTTTTCCAATATAAGGCTCGGGTTCACCGTCTTTATAAAGATAGACACAATCGAAACGAGCATACTCCACACCATCATAGGTAAAAGATTCGTAAAAAATAACTTTTCCGCCCTTCATACCACCTTTACCAGTCCCGCTCTTCTTTCCCCACTTAAATTCAGGATCTTTGACTATGTCAGCTTCTACCATGCTATTTTGTAGCAGGCTAGCTTCCCAGCAGAATAATTAAACAACCTTCAAAACCAACTGAAAATTAACTGAATTATAAAATAATAACATAGTAATCCACGATTGGATACGTATTATTCTAAACTAATAGGCAAATTCAAATGATAAAGATATTGTTCCAAACCTAATTTCGAATGCCATTATTTCTAACAATGAAGGGGAAAAAAAAGCTACGCATGAAAAGAAAACATAAATAATTCCATATCTTATCAAAATTATCTCCAAATGATGAAGAAATTGTAAACAAATCTAATTTCGAATGCCATTATTTTCTAACAATGAAGGGAAAAAAAGACAAGCTACACATGAAAAGAAAACCTAAATAATTTCATCTCTTATCAAAATTATCTCCAAATGAAGGGAATTCCTCCAAGAAGCTGATTAGAAAAAATTTATAATCTCGACTAACACAAAAAAAGCTGATTAGGAAAATTTTATAATCTCGACTAACACAAAAAAAAAAAAAAAAAATACAGATAAATTTTCCTAGAATTTCTAGCAAATTCCAGGTTTCCAAGCAAACAAACAGTAAAAGATACTGAGTGAGAAACACAATTCGAAACCGAAAACCACAATCTGGCAAAATACGCGATTAAAACCTCAAGTACAAAGCAGAGCAAACCGAAACGTCAAAAGATTTCCGCAAATTTGGATAGCGATTTTCCAGCAAAACAAACATGCCTCGGAAGAGGGGAAAAAAAAAAAGAAGGAAAATAAAAATAAATAAGAATACGAAGGAAGTAATGCAGGTGAAAAATCGGATTGAGAAATGGAAATCATTATATATTGGCGGGAAACTTACAGTAAGGTCAGAAACTCCTTCCCTTCTCTTCTCTGTTCCGAAACCCTAGAACGGAACCGCACTCTCAGTCCCTCCTGCCTCTTGGTGCTCTTTTACTGTCTCTCACGTTGTTTTACATATATATATATATATATATTTGTGTATATATAATGTCGCTCTGTCTAGTGTCAATTGCATTTGCATTGAACTTTGTGCCAAGAGGGGGCGGGCGGGGCGCCGGGCGCCGGGCGCCGAAATTGCGTAGTTTCGACTCTTCCACTCCCACCGTGGGGTTTTTTTTTTTTTTTTTTTTTCGCTTATACTTTCAGAAAAATATTATTTATCTGATAAAAAAATAATTCTCTGTCTTTCTTTATTTAAAAAAAAAATCCTGGAGTAAATGTTAAAAAAGTAATTGGCCCAAATAGTTATCAAATTTTTTTAAAAATGATGATTTGTTATTTGTTTTATTTTTTTAATTGAGACGAATCTAAATTTTCTAAATATTAGTCATTTTAGTCCTTTTCATCAAATTTTATTAAATTTCTAACAGAATAAATCATATGCATTGTAAGGGATCTAATTTAATAGGATATTTTAATAATTTAACAATAATTAATTTAACAAAAGAAAATAATAATGGAAAAAAAACTAATTTTCTCTCTTTTCCCGTGCTTTCTCCATTTCTGAAAACCTTATCCACGATAAAGAAGGGGGTTGTGACGAGGAAGAAGGTGGGGGATGAGCAAAATGCAAAGTGCTATGGCAGCGTGGGGAGAGGAAGGGAGGGAGAGAGATGGCAGTGCCAACGGGATGACCAAAACTCAGATCGCACCAAGGGGTCCGAAACCCAGTTCACAATGGTCGGGGGGAAGGGCCGAACCCATATCGAGCGAAAACGGGGGGAGGGGGCGAACCATATCGCGACGATTTGGGGGGATCCAAAACTCATATTGTGCAGGGGATTTGAACTTAGATAGCAACATCGGCTTGGGGGGCAAACCTAGATTGAGGCGCCGGCAAGGGGCAAAACTTAGATCGCGTGTGGGGCAAAAAGGGGGAAGGAGGGAGGGAGATGACCTCTGGCTTTGGCATAAGTGTTGGATCTAGGGAGTTAGGGATGGGAGAGGAAGGGAAAGGAGGGGAGGGGAGAGTGAGAGAGATCTCTCATCTTATACATATATATACATATATATATATGGGTATTTTTCTTTAAAAAGTACAAAACGTCCTTTTCATGTGATTATTCTGTAAATTTTTTAACGTAACTAGAAATAAAGAAATGGAATGATCAAAAAATAAAAGTTCAAGATTATCTCGACAAAAAAAAAAAGAAGAAAAAGAAATAGTGACTAAATCGTAATCTTTGAAAGAGTTTAACAACTATTTGAGCCAATTACTCAATGATAAATTACACAATTTTCTCAATAATATATTAAAATTTAAAGGAATGGCAATTTCACTAGTACATTTTGTGAATTTTAAGATTTGGAATTTGAACTCTATATTTTAAAATAGATTTAAGTGTAAATTGTTTATCAAAAAAAAAGATTTACATGAAAAATTATAGTTTTTTTTGTTAGAAATTGTAAAATTATCGTTAAATTATAAATACAATCACAATTTCACAAGTGTATTAATATAATACATATCAAGATCATATTAATTCATGTTGATATACAATTTATTACTTTTTCTTATGACCCATTTGTGATACTATCTGGAGATAGCAAAACACCATTTGGATTTCAAATTCCAATCCTATATTAAACTTTCTCTCTCTCTCTTTTTATTTTCAAAAAACTCAAATTTTAAAAGTCCATAATTTCATTTCAAATCAGAATGAGATGATTTTTATGTCAAAATACTCGTAACGACGAGAAAAATAATACAAGTTGTGTATATATATATATATATATATTTGAACATATTTCAAAATTTTATATTATTTTCTATATCACATAACTTTTTCAAAAGCTTTCCCTTCAAATATACATTTTCAACCCAACTTTCAAAATATCATCTTCAGATATTCCCCCAAACGGGTCCTTATTTTTCTTTATTTTTCTGATAACAAATAATTGTAACATTTTTAGTCTGTTTGGTGAAACGGTTTGAGTTGAAATTTTTAAGTTTGAGTTGGTTGACTTTCTAAAAATTAGTTATAATTTTTGTTAACTTTTCAGAAAAAGACAAAAACTGATATAAAAAAATACAGTTTAGTTTAAATTAAATAGTTGTATCAAACAAGGCATTCGTTTGTATAAAAAAAAATTAAAAGCCCCTAAAAAATATTTCAAAGCTGGTTTTGTCTTCGTAAATTTTTAGCTTGGTACTTTAAACTTTTTCTTTTCTTTCTTTTTCTTTTTTTTTTAACTCCAACTTAAATTTTTCATCTTGGTTTTTATTTTTATTTTTTGTAAAATCAATAAAAATAATAATTAATTTTTAAAAAATCAACCAACTTTAACTTAAAAATTTCAACTCCAATCGGTGAAACAAACACACCCTTAGTATAAGTGTGATGAAAAAAAAAAAAAGAGGCAGTCTTGAAGACAATATGAAAATATATATTATTTGTAGGGGAGAAAAGAAAAAAGTACATAAAATGGATTTTTTTCTTTTCAAGTGATTAAAGTATGAATAGTCTCTAATTCCTAAAAGAAATCAACCTATATTGAAGAGGAGGAAAGGAAAATGAGAAGGAAGAAAAAGTTCAAAACTAAGTGAAAGGAAAAAACTAGTTTTTTTTTTTTGGCTCATAATTTTTGGAAGAAGATAAAGAAGATAAGGGAAGGTTTATCTATAAATATTTATTTTACTCTTATAACCTTAGGGAAAGGGTAAAAGGCTTTTTAAGTTATTTTTTGATAATTATCCCATTTTTTTTAATTTAAGAAAATTGTTGTTTTTCTAATGGTCCATCTAGAATATGTGTTTGTCATTGATGGACTATTTGATGATTGTTATTAATAGATTTGATGGCCAGTTAGTGATTAATCAATATGAAACAATAATATATCACTCCATCAGTCATAAAATTATAATATACTACTAATGGACCAGAGTCAAATAGTAATGATTCGAAGCACTTCTATTGCAAAATCTAGTTAAAAATAATATTTTTAAAAAAAGATAAGTTACCAAAAAAACAAAAGTTTGACTATTCATTGAAAAGGGGTGAAAAAAAAGGCCAGCCGCATAATTTTTCCTTGTAGAAAATAAGTGGCCATATGTAAATAAGGGCAAAATAGTTATTTCACACCTTTATTTTATTGAAAAAAGGAGTAAAAAAAGACCACCTACGTAATTTTTCTTCGTAGAAAATGAGTGACAATACATAAACAAGGATAAAATAGTTATTTCACACCCTTGTTTTTTTATGCTTTATTTTCTCTTTCATTTTCTTTCTAAAGTTGGCAAATTAAAAAATTGTGCCACATAAATTTTCTACTTATTTCCGTTCTACTAAATAACTAAAATATATTTTCTATTTAGATCACCGATTGGAGTTAAAATTTTTAAATTGGGGTTGTTAATTTTTCAAATATTAGTGTAATTTTTGTTGAATTCTCAGAAAAAAAAAATCAGTAAAAAAAATTACAATTTAGTTTGAGTTAAAATAAAATACCAAATAAATCATAAAACAATTTCTTTCTTTCCACCATTTTACTCTATCAAATATAGAACTGGAGCTTTAGCAAGAAAAATAAATAAATAAAAGCTTTGGACCATTTCTAATGAATATGCTAATATCAATGACGTTACACTTTAGTTAGAGTTTTCAAAATATTTTATTTTTTGTCTTTTTCTCTAGGTGTGAATCAATTTCACTATTTATATATCCAAATATATATTTTTAATTTTTAAAAAACTTAGACTTTAAAATCCATAACTTTCTTATTTTAAATCAAAGTAAAATATTGTTTTTAAAGTGTATAAAACAATATATATTGCTATTTTTTCAAACATATTTCAAGTTTTTAGACTTTTAACTATCACAATTTATATCAACAAAATACACATTTTCAAAATTCAATTTGCAAACTCTAACTCCAGTTAGTCTTCCAAGCGTTGCCTTATTGTTATATTTTTGTAATAAAAAGCGTGAAAAATAACTTATTTGATGTGTTATTTTATTATATATTTTAATTTATAATATTATTTTTAATGCTAGCTAGATTTACATTTTGATCATCATTATTAACCTTTGAAATTTGTAAAACTTTACTAACCAATAACAATCAAATATTAAAATTAAGCATTTGCTATACTTTGTGATAATTTACCATTAAATTTAATAACTGCTACATTTGACATTATAAAGAACACTATATCAAAGAGTATTTTGTCAAAATTTAACTTTGGCACATGAATTTATATTGCGTCGGTGATGCTCTTATTTAAACTCAACTCAAATTAAACTGTACTTTTTTCATCATGTTTTTTGTCTTTTCTGAAAAAGTTTTTTGTTTTTTCTGAAAAAGTCAACAAAAATTACTATTCAAATTTAAAAATCTCAACTCAACTCAAACTCAACTTATTCACCAAACACCCCCTCATTGTTTCCTTAACTTTGGGTCCATTTGACATTGTTTTTGGAGGCTATTTTTAGATTATTAAAGAATCTATAGCATGTTAAGGAAGTTTGGTGAACCATGCTTTTGCCTAACAGAATCTAAAAAATTACTGCAGCACAGCATAATTTGAGAAGCAAGTCGAGGGTTGCTTTTACACAGTACTTCTACTGCTATTTTACAAATTTACTAAAATAACCTTAACAATAAATTATAATTCTAATATACCCACTTTATTTATCTACATACTAAAAAAAATAAAACTCTTTATTTAAAATTTATATATTATTTTCCTCTTAAAAATAATTTCAAATTGAAAATTTTAACTTATACCTTATTTTGTGGTTTTTTTGTACAAAAAAAATTATAATTTGTACTCAATTTTTATATTGAAGAATAATTTATCATCTTAAATAGATGTAATTTTTTTAGACATCTTTTATTATAAAATAAAAATTATATAGTTTTATAATCATGTGTAAAATTTTAAAATATTAAACAATAAATATATAAACTAGAGTATTATTAGAAATATTATGATATGCCATTTTAATCATTATATGTTTTTACACAACAACTTTATATATAGTTTACCATATATCTATAATTTTGCTTCTAGTATTCACAACAACATTGAAAAAAAATTTGCCAATCGCCTACTTGCTTCTAATCATAGTAACTTTAGACTCACAACATAATTATAGTAAAAATTTTCAAAACACAGCAATGTCAAGTTGCCCTTTATCTCAATTACTTCTTTTGCATGTTATCCCTCACTCCCATTTTCTTTTCTACATCTTTCAAATGTCATTTTGTGGCATACCACACATGCCACAAAATTGAAGGGGTATATATATATATATATATATATATATATATATATTTTTATAACTTTCCCGGAGCATCTACTTTAGCTATTTATTTTTTTCTTCATGACAATATTGATGGTATAATCACTTATTTTTGCATTGCAATTGAATGATTGGATTAATTTTTGAACAATTTAATCTAAAAATGAAACAGTTTATATCGTGCTTTACAAATTTTTAATCTAGACTCATATATCATACTTTTGAAATATTAATCCAATGGAAAAATAGTTTTCACCAATAGTATGAAAAACAGGACTATACAATGAATTGTAAAGTTTTAATCTCCAACCTCGAGTTATAAAAGAATTAATATAAATAGAATTTATCCATAGAAATACATGGCTTTATAATGTTTGGAACAAAAAAAAAAATTTCAATTTACTTTAAACTTTGTGGTGGAACTATTTTCGTACCATTTCAAGACATTTTCATAATGTCTGGTAAGAATAAAAGAATACAAGAGGGAGAGAAAAATGTAAAAGGACGAAAAAAAAAAGAGTGAGATAGATGTTCTATTTTTTTATGATGTTTTTAATCTCTATATCTCTCTTTTTTTTTTTTTTTTTTTTTTTTGATGTTGTCTACTATCACAAGAAGAAAGAAAGTGAATTCAAGAGACGGTGAGACGAGCTATGATAAAGAATAAATGATAGCAATGTAATTTTAAGCGTTGTATGATGAATCAACTTCATTTAAATTAAACTGTATTTTTTCATCTCAATTTTTATCTTTTTCTGAAAAGTCAATAAAATTTATAACTACTTTTTAAAAAGTCAACTTAACTCAAACTTAAAAATTCCATCTCATCTCAAACTCAACTCATTCACCAAACGGATCCTTACCTTTCATTTGGTAAGCTAGTTGGAAATGAAAATTTTTAAGTTGGAGTTTGTTGATTTTTAAAAAATTAATTATAAATTTTATTGATTTTTCAGAAAAAGACAAAAATTAAAATAAAAAATACAATTTAGTTGGATTTAAACTTGAATATTAAATGAAAACTAAAACAAAATTAGTGGCCACAAAAATAATGCTAAGGGGTGTAAATTAAAACATTGAACGATAGAGGGCATGGCTTAAAAAACAAAGCTCTTGAAATTTGAAAGCCAGTACAGTGGCAACAAGGATGCGAAGATTTGTTAAAATGTTTTTTAGCATTTTTATTTTGTATTATTGAATATCATAACAGGAATTAAAGAAAGTGAATTAAAAAAATAGAATGACGAGCCATGACAAAAGATAGACGGTACCGGTATAATTTTATAACAAAATTATTGGCAACAAAAACAATACGTAGGGGGGTAAATTAAAAGATTGAACGACGAAGGACATAGTTGCAAAACAAAACTCCAAGAATTTGACAGGCACAAAGATTTGTTGTTGAGTTCATCTTTGTTTTATTTTTTTTTCGGTTTTATTTTTTATTTTATTTTTTATGTTGTTTGGTATGATAAGAAGAACAGAAGGTGAATTCAAGAGAAAGACACAATGAGACGTGGTCTTTGAGGGCACCATTGTTATTTTTAAAACACAATGAATGGCAACAAAAATAATGCGTAGGGGCGTAAATTAAAACATTGAACGACAGAGGGCGTGGTTGCAAAAACAAAACTTCCGGTATTTAGATTGGCGCGGTGGCGGTATCCACTAGATTTTAAAAGCCTCTCTGCTTCCGCTGGATTTTAAATTTCTCCTCCTCCTACGTCCATTTCTAAAACATTCTCCCAGAGGAGAGAGAAACAGAAGAGGAGAGAGAGAGACGAGGAGAGAGAGAGTGAAAGCAGTGCCTTCGAGATTGCTGAAGAAGTTTCCTTCGCCAATCATGGCGTCCGGTTCTCCCCGGTCGCGCGTTGATCAGGTTCGCCTCTGATTCTCTACCATTAACCAAAAACCCTAGAAATTCTAGGTCTGAGTCTTTCAGCTTCTTTCCTTTTTTGGAATTATGGTGGATCAAGCAGAATCACTGAAATATGGTCGCCGATTATCTTCTCGTTTAACACTTATTTGCATTCACTTTTGTGCCTTTTCTTCAACTTGAAATTTGTTCCTGGTTTTTTTTTTTTTTTTTTTTTGATTTGGAAATGAAACACGACAAGATTTGGATTTGTTTCTGCTTCAAACGTTACAGCGAAAATTTCTGGATAGAGAAATATATTTCATTTCGAGTTTTTTTTTTTTTTTTTTTGAAATTTGATTAAACAAGGTTGTTATATGTACATCTATGCATATTAATTTGGGGTTTATGGGAAAGTGGCCTTTTTTAATTGCATTTGTTAGTATTAAGATCCAGAGTTGATTTTTCTTCTCCTGTTTTTGCACCTTTATATCGAGCACTCGGCTTCGTTGTGAGATAGAAGTTAAGTTGTTTTTTATAATTGGTCACCATGTGCAGTTTTTCACTTCCAAGAAAAGGAAAGCTCTGTCACCTGGTTTGAAGCCTGGGAGAAATGAAAAGGATGTGAAAACTAGAGTAGAAGGGTCTCCTAGTGGCAAAGGTACTTTGGACAATTTCTTAGTGACTTCACAGGATGTTAATATCACAAATATGTGCGCTGGTCGTGATTCATTGGCTCGGCAAGATCCAGTAAAAAGAAATTTGTCATTAGAGATTGATGGTTGCATGAATGATGAATGTAAATGGCCGTCTCAATCTCAAGCTGCTGAAACACTTGAAACGCAAAAGGGAACGGTTGAAGGGTTACCTGAGGTGTCTGGCGTTGCAGTTGGGGTGCAAGGTGCAGAAAACTCGGAAATAAAGAAGTTTGCAACGTACTTTTTGCCTTTGTATTGTAGGTATTGTTCCCCAAATTCAGGCACTATCAGAAGCACATGTTTGCTTTCCAGATTTTTGACTCTCAGTGTTCATTTCTTATATCTATTTATTATTATTTTTCTGATGATTTTATCACTAGGATAAATTACTGAGGGGTTAAAAGCAAGTGCTCTCATATAGTAATTTTTTTAATTGATTTATTGCAGTGAAATCCAATCAAATATGCATTTGCCCTCAGAGTTGAAAGTGAATGACCATAAGAGACAAGCAAGTCCGTTATTGTTGGAAACATGTAAGAAGAGGCATTGCATTACCAATCAGTCAAACTTGGAATGTGAAAACACTTGCTATAACTGTAATTCTGAAGATATGCAGTCAACTATTTCTCAGAAAATTGAGGTATATTTAGCAGCTTCATGGAGGGCAATAAAAATTATTCAATCTCATTTATTGGCTTTAATAAGAAGTCTCTCTAATTATGTTCCTTTTAGTAACAACTTTTTAATCATGGTTAGGTTAATATTGATAAAGATCTAATCGCACTTCAGCCAACTTTGAAGAAATGTGGTAATACATCCAATTTATGTCTTGACACGACCGAATGCAATACACCGGGTTCTTTGATTGCGAAGAGTTTTAGGCGTGAAACCCCTAAATCAGGACATGGAAGTTCTATATTTTCACCTGGAGAAGCTTTCTGGCATGAAGCTATTCAACTTGTTGATGGTTTGTGTGATCCAGCGGTTCACTTATCTACTAAAGCTGCTGAAGAGACTGGTGCTGCAGAGAGCCAATGTCATAAAAAGAACTTGTGCAGTCTGAGAATTGGAAACCGTGATGGCAAGCATATGGAATCAATAAATGAAGGCAAAAGTTTGTCTACGTTTGCTTCCTTAGGGGGGTTACTAGGAAGGCATGGAAAGGATTTAGAAGAAAGGTCTCCGATTCCTGTTAGGCATTTTGATTTCTCATCTGAGAACAAAAATTTGGGTGGAAGTATGGTACATCATGGTGTTGCAGGTGATATAAAGAGCATTAATCGTGAAGGTGTGCCACTCGAATCTGGTATAATTATTAGTAGTCCGAGAAATGACAATAATATAATCCAATGCAGAAAATTAGATAAAAATAAAGAAATAAGTGGAGAAGAAGAGACAGTTCCTACTACTTCATTGCCGAAAAGGAAGGTGGATTTGGTGGGCAGGGCCAACGAAAGCATGAAATATGATTTGCCAAATGGTGGAATCATGACTTCAATTGGTAACTGTGAATCTGGTGAAGCTACTCCGTCAAGTGTTATGCCAAGTAGAGATTGGCTAGTTTTGAACAGTTGGCTTCCATCTGAAATATGTAGCATATACAGAAAGAAAGGAATTTCAAAACTGTATCCATGGCAGGTAAATTAAACATGTGGAGTGGCATAACGGCTGTTGTTTTGGTCTTGTTTCTTTTATTTTTAAATATTATGCTGGTATAGTGTAGTTTTAAATTTGTTTCTTTATGGAAAACTTAACAAAAGATAATATATGATATAATGAGCATTTATTAGGTTTTTTGCTCATATGGAGATTATATTTGTAACTCAAGTTGCGATTCAATCTCATTACCATCACCAAATTATAGGGTTTTCATTGTTTTAATCTAGCCTTTTTGTTTACTTTTCAATAGTATATACTATGTTCTGAGTTGATACTTTGGTGTCTAATTATTGATGCATGATGTATCCTTTTTTGTCCTTCCTATGTTTGTAAATTTTGATTTGAGTTCTAGTCTAGAATCGAAAATTCCATGAGTTTCCAAGTCATCTGGTTGTTTGGCCTTAAATGCTCAACATTCACAGGAAAACAATTTTGATGTCCCTGGGTCCCTTGTTTTGAAATCAGTAAATATGTCTTAACAAAAGTTGTTGAGAGCATGATATTCACACGTTCTCCATTTGTCAGGTTGCTTGCCTTCAGGTGGATGGTGTTTTGGAAAGAAGAAATCTAGTATATTGTGCATCTACAAGGTACTCATGTAATTGGCATTCATCTTAAATTTTTCTGTCCAATACATGTTTTATGATGATTTTGTGGTATAATTGGTTATTGGGTGTCTTTTGAATAGATAATATCATGCAAGTTAGAAGGAAGTGTAATAATCGGTAGGAAATGGCTTAAATTTTGTGCCTGGTCTATCTAATTGGCCCTATATTTCTATATGAAACCTTGTATTCCCAATTTTCCACTTTCTGGTTAAAGTATCAGATGATCCTAATGTCGTCCTTTGTTTTTGAGGTAGTCATATCTAGGGTATTTTTGACAATGGTTACGTAGATATGAAATTTTTTTGACAATCAATATAGAATTAAGCATTTTCTTAATGGGATTTTTCATTGGAATATTTTATAGATATTTCCTTAAGTTTGATATGTTGAGTTCGAACGATCAATTGTGAGTTTTCTTGTTATTTTTGCCATTAATTTTTTTTTTCCCTTTTCTTGAGGACATCTTCTGTAATTTTCTTTTTAGTAATAAACGAGTTTAATACCCGTGTATTGCACGGGGAAGGAAGAAAAAAATAAATAAAAAAATTATATAATAAAAGCAGTTGGTTAAGATAAATATTATAATTATAATAAATATAATTCTTTCCTAAATCTCTTCCAATAATGAAGATGCAAAATCAAAATGACAATAGTACTGACAATAATAAAAACGAAAACAAAAGCAAAAAAATAAAAAAAATTTTCTGTAGTCATGCTCATTTAAAGAAAAAAATTAAAACAAAAATAAAACAAAAAACAAAAAAAAAAGAACAAAAATCTTTAGACTCAAAAGAACCAGAAAAAACTAACCCTAACAAAAAAATTATAACAAAATAAAATATATATTCCATTTTCTCCTTTTTTTACTGTTTAAAAAAAAAACCCCAAAAAAATTTTTTTTTATCAGGTTATATACATGCAAAAACGTAAAAAAAAAAGGATTTTTAAAATATAAAACAAAACAAACAAAAAAGACACACAAAAAAAAAAATGCATGCAGAATCCTTAAAAAAAAAGGATCTTTAAAAAATAGAACAAAAGAAACAAAAAAGATACAAAAAAAAAACCAGAAAAAAACTGAAATAAAGATAAAAAATTTAAAGTAAAAAAACATTTAAAAATAAAAAAAAGGCAAAATGAGCAAACACACAACACAACAATAGATCGGAATCTAATGTCTAAATTTTAGCATAAAAAAAAGGAAAAAACAATATTAAGAAAAAAAACAAACTTTAAATAAGGGTAAAACCGGCAACACACTATAGGAAAAAGAAAAACAACTAAAAAAGAGGGGTAAAACGGTAATTGTACTGTGCGGGCAGCAGTAAGTAATTATATTGTGTGGGTAGCCGGCAATTTCTGCATAATAGGGGTAAAAAAGTCAACTCACTGTAGATGGAGGAAAACCAACTAAATAAGAGGGGCAAAAAAGACTCTACATTGTAGAAAAAGCAGTAAAATATGTTAGGACAAAATCGTCTTTCCACTGTAGATAAGCCAAAATCAGCACATGGGATAGGGGTAAAATCATCATGTTACTATAGCAAAAAGTACTGTATAGTACTGTAGCAAAAGTAGAAAAAATTAAAAAAAAAAAGCAAAAGTCACTGTTCGGTACTATAGAAAGAACAGTAAAACACCCCTCTCCTTTAATATATTAGTATAATGTTTCATTACTTGAAATACCCCTCTCCTTTAATATATTAGTATAATGTTTCATTACTTGAAATAATTTTTTCTTTAATTTTTACTGCTTATACATATTTAATTATTTTCTTCTCTCTCTCTCTCTCTTCTCCTAGTTTCTCAAGCCCATTAGATTCATATTTAACATGGCAGAGAAAGTTAATAAAGAGAGCCCTTCTTATTGCAGGGTGTTTGTATACTACTATCATTTATCTATTAGATTTATGTAATTTGAAGCTTAGTAAAAGTAGCAGTTAACACTGTAACTTCTTAGTCTGAAAGGAAAAGTTTTTTTTTTTTTTTTTTTTTTTTTCCCCGACCTTGTGTTCTTTTCATTTTGGGTTAATTCACCTAAACCCTGAGCGTAACACCATTTCTCATTCTGCTCAAACGTTACTAAATTGACTACGTTATCCTTGTCTAGTCATTAGTCTATAACTCAGACAATTCCTATGAGGTGCAATGTTCAGATTCAGTTGCGAACTTTAATGGAATTTTAATGGAATAGAAGGGCAGAATTTTGGAACAAATTGCAAAGTTTGAAGGGGGAGGTTTTTTTTTTCAAAAGCTTGCATATTTGAATGATTGAAAATTTTATTCTTAAAGAAAAATGAAGCAGCTGTTGAAAAAAAAAGTTTTTACTTCAAAGTCTTTGGTATCTTCAGGAGGGCTTTGTGTTTTCTGTGAGGATTTAACAACAGCATTTACCTGTTGTTGAATCTTGTTCCTCCAACAGTGCAGGTAAAAGTTTTGTTGCTGAAATTCTGATGTTGCGACGAGTCTTATCATTTGGCAAAATGGCTCTACTTGTGCTTCCTTATGTATCAATTTGTGCTGAAAAGGTGATTTGTTGTTTTTTCCCTCAGGTTTATTGGTTTGCACTTTTTGTTACCGTCACTAGTTATAACCATTTGAATCTCTACTCTAATTGGTGCAGGCAGAACATTTGGAGGTTCTTCTTGAGCCACTTGGTAAACATGTTCGTAGTTATTATGGAACCCAAGGTGGTGGAATGCTTCCTAAAGACACTTCTGTAGCTGTTTGCACAATAGAAAAGGCAAACTCTTTAATAAACCGATTACTGGAAGAAGGACGTTTGTCAGAAGTTGGAATTATTGTGATAGATGAACTACACATGGTACTTGTAATCTCATCTATTATTGGGTGGTTACATGTTAGTAGATTGATGCATGCATGTGGTTATAGTTAATTGAGAAATCTTTCATTTTTTCCCCCGTGGTTTTTGCTGCTCGATTCTTTCATATAGCTTTACCTGCTCATATCTGTTAACAGGTTGGTGATCCAAGTAGGGGTTATCTTTTGGAGCTCATGCTGACAAAACTTCGCTATGCTTCTGGTGAAGGCAACTCTGAAGGAAGTAGTGGTGAAAGTTCGGGCACGAGCAGTGGTAAAGCTGACTCTGCTCACGGCCTGCAAATTGTGGGAATGAGTGCAACCATGCCAAATGTGGGAGCTGTTGCTGATTGGCTTCAAGTAAGCAGATTTATCAGCGTTGTTATGCTCCATAATGTTTCCTTATCAGCAAATATACCAACTTAGTGAAAGTTCGGCAATTTTTGCTGACTTCTCTGGTCTGTTTTTGTCCTATCAAGTAGACAGGCTATAAGAGTTTAATTATAATCAGCGGCAGGGCTAGAAGATTTTTCAGGGGGGTGTTACTCAAACTAAATTTTAAACTAAAAAAAATTCGGATTTATATTCTTCTTTTCTTATTATGTAAACTTTGTAATCTAATTTAACCAACTTCAAAAAACCCAAGATATGAATTTAAACAGTAGTGTGATTGACTTTTTGTTTACTTGGGGTTTTAAATGTAAAACCATATATATATTCATAAGTTAAATCTTGGGACATAATTGAAATATTTTTAAAAAATCTAAGTAAATTTGTAATTTTAAAATTTCAGGGTGATGCCGGGGAGGGGGGGGGGGGGGGGGGGAACGGGGGGGGGGGGGGTTGCAAATGAGGGACTTAATTGAATCAAATTAATATGATGAGGGTGTAAAAACAAAGAAGCCCATTGGGCCAGGGGGCCCAGCTGCCCCCCCGGGCCCAATGTGGCTTCGCCACTTATTATAATGGAACTGAAAATAATTCGTACACAGACTTGGTTGTGAAAATCTGAGAAGAGATCTTGAATCTATTTGATAAGAGATTTCTGACTCAAGACTAGGTTTTTTTGTCGAAGAATGCGACTGAAAAAGTTAAGGCTTTTGATGGTATAAGGAATTTTTTTTCACTAAATCATGGTTAAAAAGGCATTTTGATGACTTTTTTTTGGGCTTTGTAACAAGTAACGCCTAATGTAAAGACCTAGAGTCATTTTTATTTTTATTTTTAATCTCTTTTGTCGGGAATTTTAGTTTCTTATTCAACTTTAGCTCCGTTGAAGTGCCAAACATAAGTGAAACAAACTTACAGAATCAGGGAGATTAGCCTCTCTCTCTCTCTCTCTTTTTTCCTAATAAAAGCTTTCATATTCTGCTCACTTTTTGTAAAATCAAGTTTTGGTTTTCCCGTCAGTCATTTTACCTTAATTAGAACCATATACACTGACCTTTCACATCTTGGCTTCAGAAAGTAGTGTGACTAGGACTACCTTACAAAGCATTATATGATTTTCTGTTCTCTTCATTGCCTTCAGATTTTTGTCCTGCCCATTCTTTTATTATTATCATTTTTTTTTCACGAACATGTTTGCAGGCAGCACTATACCAGACTGATTTCCGTCCAGTGCCGTTGGAAGAATATATTAAGGTTGGTAACACGATTTATAACAAGAAAATGGAGGTTGTAAGAACAATTCGAAAAGCAGCTGATCTTGGTGGCAAAGATCCAGATCATGTTGTGGAGTTGTGCAATGAGGTGCAGACTCTTTACCCCTTTTCCCCTTTAATGAAGCTGGTCTGGGCGTTAATTTGAATTTTGAGGATTATTAATTCGTGGAGTGTATTTCAGGTTGTTCAAGAGGGTAATTCAGTGTTGATATTTTGCTCTAGTCGAAAAGGCTGCGAATCAACTGCTAGACATGTTTCAAGGTTCCTCAAAAGTTATTTGGTTAGCTTTCAGAATGATGAAACGGAATTTGGTGATATCACTTCTGCTATTGCTGCCTTACGGAAATGTCCTGCTGGATTGGATCCAATTTTAGAAGAAACACTTCCTTTAGGTGTTGCTTACCACCATGCTGGGCTCACGGTATTTTCTTATAGTCATATCTTGTTTTTCCATTATTTCATTTAGGTACCTAGATCCTAGATTTCTTGCTCTTGTTCTTGTTTTTGATTTCCCTATAAAATATTTTCTGGTTGTAACTTCCTTTTAAGGTTTAGACTGTTTTCATTCTTTATTAGGTTGAGGAAAGAGAGATAGTTGAAACCTGTTATCGGAAAGGCCTTGTAAGGGTTTTAACCGCTACATCTACTTTGGCTGCTGGGGTAAATTTGCCAGCTAGACGGGTCATTTTTCGTCAACCCAGGATTGGTCGTGATTTTATTGATGGGACAAGGTATAAACAGATGGCAGGTCGCGCTGGTCGTACTGGAATAGATACAAAGGGTGAAAGTGTATGTTTTTTTTTTATTTTTATTTTTTTATTTATTTTTTTTAAATCCTGTTTTGAATGATTCTTTAACATGCGTATAGATTTCTCCTTTGAAGTGTTCTACCTGTGCCATTCTCTATTTTGGCTGGAGCTTGTTAATTACTCTTTTTTTTTTTTTTTTTTTGTTTACATTTTTAAGTAAAGCTCTCTATTAATGTTAGTAACCTATCATCTTCCCTGATGTTTCATCTCTAATTAGGTTCTTATTTGCAAACCAGAGGAGATTAAAAGAATTTTGGGACTTCTTAATGAAGATTGTCCGCTGTTGCATTCTTGTCTATCTGAAGATATGAATGGAATGATTCATGCAATTTTAGAAGTTGTTGCTGGGGGAATTGTTCAAACTGCTAACGATATTCATCGTTATGTGAGGTGTACCCTTTTGAATTCTACAAAACCATTTCAGGATGTGGTGAAATCAGCACAAGAATCTCTTCGTTGGTTGTGCCACAAAAAATTTCTTGAGTGGAATGAAGATACTAAGTTGTATAGTACCACGCCCCTTGGACGTGCCTCTTTTGGCAGTTCTTTTTCCCCTGAAGAATCACTTGTAAGATTCTTCTGTTCTATGTTTATCCTGTGATCAAAATTCCAAATTATGTTGTGCAGTCCTTATAATGTTGCAACTCTGATTTTCTTTGTTCATTTGTGTAACTGATTAGATTTAACTTTGTTTATTACTGATATAAAGTTTTTGGTTGGTTTCTCAGATAGTTTTGGATGATCTTTCAAGGGCGAGAGAAGGATTTGTTCTTGCTTCTGATTTGCATTTAGTTTACCTGGTAACACCCATTAATGTTGATGTTGAACCAAATTGGGAACTCTATTACCAGCGCTTCATGGAATTGTCTGCCCTTGACCAGGTAAATTTAATTACAAGTGCGAATTTTGGTGAGCAATAACATTGTGGGTTTTTTTGAAGATGTTATTAAAACCTGTATGGAATCTCTTGCTTTTTCTCACTAAAAGAGGCAAGTCGTTAAATGGATTGTTTTAGCACCAATCGACTACTGGTGTTTTTTGAGAGCAAAACAGTTTTAGTTTCGTGGCAGGGATGTAGAAGGAAAAAGAAAATGTGCTGAAATGCATGTCCTGTTATCCCTATTTGCTATTTTTACAAGATGAGAAAATAATTAAGTCTTATCTGCTAAGTTTCTTTTCCTTGCTTCATTTTGAATTAACATTATTACTTGCTTTTAGGTGTGGTTAGTGTTGCTTACCATTTTCCCTATACACACACACACACACACACATATATATATATACATATAGATACACACACACACACACACACACACACATACATATATGTACTCTGGATCCTCTAATTTTTTTCATTCTAAAAATTTTGAAGTACAGTCTGTTGGCAATCGAGTGGGAGTGGCGGAACCATTTTTGATGCGCAAGGCACATGGTGCACCAATGCGTATGTCAAAGTCAAAAGAAAAGATAACAGGATTGCATGGCAAATGTCAAAACCAACTAGGAATCTCAAATAATACTCTGCTTTCGGATGAGCAAGCACTTCGAGTGTGTAAAAGATTCTACGTTGCTCTGATCTTGTCAAGGCTAGTTCAGGTGTTTTTTTTTTTACCATCCATTTCGTTTTTATTTTTATTTTTTGGTCTGGAATTATCACCTATTTCTTACTTCTTCAACCTGATATATTTATAAGCATCAATGTTTTTTATTGCATGCCAACATGCATTTCGTAATAAATAAAATGTATATTCTCTTTCTTTCTTTCTTCAATTCTCTAAATATGAACGTATATATCTACTTGGTTTCTTTCTTAAAGTTACATGTAAGAAAACTTGCAATGATTTCCTCGTTTTTCTTTTTGGTTTTGGTGGTTGAAATCTATTAGATTGTATGCTTAGTCTTAAAGTTTTGCCGCATAACTCTATTTCTTTTCATTTTTTTTTATGGGGTGAAGGAAGCTCCTGTTGTAGAGGTCTGCGAAGCATTTAACGTGGCCAGAGGCATGGTGCAAGCCTTACAAGAGAATGCTGGAAGGTTTGCGTCTATGGTATCTGTATTTTGTGAAAGGCTTGGATGGCATGATCTGGAAGGTTTAGTTTCCAAGTTTCAGAATCGTGTCTCATTTGGGGTCAAAGCAGAGATTGTGGAGCTTACTACCATTCCCTATGTTAAGGTGCTTGATTCCTCTCTCTCTCTTCTCCCTTTCCTTTGTGTAGAAATCTGCTTACCAATACTCCTGATGCTTGATTCCTTCCAATTGATATCCTAATGAGATCATGGTGGCTTTAGGGTTCTCGAGCTCGAGCTCTTTATAAAGCTGGCCTGCGTACACCTTTATCAATTGCTGAAGCATCCGTTTCTGAAATTGTCAAAGCTCTTTTTGAAACCTCCCCATGGGCACAAGGTGATGCATTCAAAACTTGGGTTGCACGGGCTATTTGATTGATCAATATGAACTTGCTGGCTAGATTCCTTCTCAAAATAATAAAAAATAAAAGGATAAAACAATTAAAAAATAAAAAATTTGCCAACCAGATAATGAGTTTATTTGAGAGCTATATGATGGTCCCTAAACCGCTACAGTTTCAGACATTAGATCTAAATGTTGCAATTTCTTTCGGGGTTTTCAGAATTCAATTAAAATGTTGGTTAACTTGAACTTGGAAAAAAATTTCTTGAGCAACTTTGAATTACTACAATTGTTTTCCATTGCTTTACTTAAAAAAAAAAAAGGCTTTATTATCATATTCGTCATTGCAAGGTTTTTACTGAATTGTTACACTCTTGGTCCTACATTGAATTAAATAGGGAATATTCTTTTGTTGTCAATTTTATGTATAAAGATTTTCTTCTGAAAAAAACAAAAAAAGTATAAAAAGATTCTTTTTAAAGACTCGTGAAAAAAAAAAGGGCATTTTTTCTGGTACTGCTTGGCGCTTGCTGTTGTACTGTTTTGCCCAAGGTCATTCAAGTTTGCTTTTACAGTTTCAGAACATTCTTATTTTTGTTAAAGTAAGTTTTTTTCGTTTCTTGTGAATAATTCATTGTTCAATTTACGTTCTTCTTACCACTAGTAATTTCTCTTACCTACTGCTGAACGTTTACCTGATGAGTATAGAAGGTTCTGCTCAAAGGCGCATACAATTAGGAGCAGCCAAGAAGATCAAGAATGGAGCACGCAAGATAGTTCTTGAAAAGGCTGAAGAGGCAAGAATTGCTGCCTTCTCTGCTTTCAAATCACTAGGACTTGATGTTCCACAATTTTCTGGTCCGCCATTGTTAGCTGCTGGCAATCCAGGGGGGCAAGGAGCTTCCACTTCCTCCGGAAATGACACTAGTAATGGCTCTTTTAGTGAAGAAAGTGCGGCCAAGCCATCTGAAGGGGGAACCATCCATTCTGATAAAGTTGTGTCAGAAAGTGAGAAGTTAACAAGGACATTAGGTACTAATGTAGTGGCTTCAGAAGTACATGCAGTTGGTATTATGCCTCCTAAGTTTGGTGCCGGTGATCCTATGTTATTAACGGAAGGCTCTGATACCCTTCAGAATGAGCTTGGTGCTAATGGTTGTCGGTCCAAAGATGTTAGTTTGACACGGCCAATTCAGTTACCGAAACAACGTGATAGAACCATGACAGATAATGTGGCCATTGATCCTCGAACAGGGGACAAACAAAGTAATGTAAATTCATCTTCTGGCTTCAAGGTTGCTGCTTCTAAGAAAGGCCCGGTTCATGCAACTAATACTCCTGGAGGATTTGATTCTTTTTTGGATCTTTGGGACAATGCTTCTGAGTTCTATTTTGATGTTTATCACAACAAAAGATCGAAATTGACCTCTGGCATCCATTTTGAATTGCACGGCATAGCCATTTGTTGGGAAAATTCTGCTGTGTATTATGTCAATATTCCTAAAGATCTACTCTGGTCTGACAGCAACAAAATTAATTGCTTGCATTTGGAGGCATCTGGTGAACAAAATAATGTTTTACCTTCTAACGCTTGGTTGGAGTTGGTTAGACGTAGATGGAATAGGATAAGAGGGATAATGGCGAAAAGAGATGTTAGAAAGTTTACGTGGAATTTGAAAGTCCAACTTCAGGCACTTAAAAGTCCTATCGTTTCAGTTCAGAAATTGGAATGCAGGAAACTTGCAGCAGAAAACACGGAGTTTGAAATGATAGACAGCTCATTTCTATTATTGACCCCAATTTATGTAAGTGGTGGAATTGACTTGTGCATTGTGGCATGGATTCTTTGGCCGGATGAGGAGAGAAGCTCTAGTCCTAACTTGGAGAAGGTAAAATTATAAAATTGATATATAAATGTGATGTCAAAGCCAAACAAAATTTTTTTTTTTTTTAAATTTTGGGTTTCTTGGAAGATATAAAGTTTTAATTTGAAAGATGCCAATATTGATCCGTTCCACAAGCATACTTGGACTGTAAAGAATAACCTTTTAATCTTTGCATTAAAGTAACATCTAGATTTTATTTATTAATTTATTTATTGCTATTTCAATTTTAAAGATTTGAATGTTGGAACAGGAAGTCAAGAAAAGGTTATCCAGTGAGGCTGCAGCAGCTGCTAATCAACATGGCAGGTGGAAGAATCAGATGCGCAGTGTTGCTCATAATGGTTGCTGCCGTCGGGTTGCACAAACACGAGCATTATGGTCTGTTCTCTGGAAGTTAGTTGTGTCTGAAGAACTTACGGAAGCACTTCTGGATGTTGAAATTCCTTTGGTAAATCTTTTATATCATTTCTCAAAATGATTGGTTTTTTTTTTTTTTTTTTGGGGGGGGGGGGGGGGGGGGGATTAATGTTTGGGATGAAATTCAAAATGACCTATCGAGACCTTCTTAAACATTTGTACATGGACCATTATGTTCTTTTGTAACGTATCTTCTTCTCATTGCTGCTATTGGGTTGCTTATATAAGATTGCATGTCTATTCTGTTAACATTTTGTTTTTGTTTTGGTTTTTTTTTTTTTTTGTTAAAAATATTTGGTTAGTTATTAGTTTCCTTAATTTTCGCCTTATTTCCGGATTTGTTATCTTGGGATTAATTAGGCTATTTAAATTTTATTTTATTTTTCTCTCTTAAGGTAGTTAGGATATCTAGAGAGGGAAGCTTCTACATATATGTGTAATCTTTCTGATATCAATTAAGGAATTATTCAGTTTTTATCCTTCCAAACTACATGGTATCAGAGCCATCACTTTTTTACCCATCATGGTAAAAACGGCCGGACCAAAAACAGCCATGGTTGGCATTGGTGCTCTCACCCCTTTCTTTGAAGTTGTTTTTGGCCATTCCGGGGGGATAGACCAGTCCTCTTCAGCAGTTGGCAGCGGCAGTGTTGATCCTTCATCCTCAGGCTCTTCTCTCCAAATAACCATTCACAAATTGAATGGCAAAAATTATTTGGAGTGGTCCCAATCGGTCGAACTAGCCATTGATGGTCGTGGAAAGCTAGGGTATCTAACCAGTGAAGTCCCAAAACCGGCAGCAACTGATCCAAGTTTCAGATTTTGGCGCTCCGAAAACTCCCTTGTCACGGCATGGCTCCTCAACTCCATGGAGGCTGCAATAGCAAAACCGAATTTGTTCCTTCCGACGGCCAAAGATGTTTGGGATTCGGTTCGAGAGACTTATTCCGATCTAGAGAATTCTTCTCATATATTCAAACTAAAGTCCAAACTTTGGCAACACAAGCAAGGGGATCGGGAGGTTACCATCTATTACAACGAGATGGTGACCTTGTGGCAAGAATTGGATCAATGCTATGATGATGTTTGGGAAAATCCAAATGATTGTGCCCGGTATATGAAAAGGGAGGAGAATGATTGGGTATACATGTTCTTGGCCGGTGTCAACCGGAGTCTGGATGACATAAAGGGACGGATTCTCAGCCGCAAGCCTCTCCCATCTATACGTGAGGTTTTCTCAGAAGTGCGGCAGGAGGAATGCCGCAAGCGGATTATGTTGGGAGATTCTACAACCAATTCCAGAAGTGATCCCGAAAGCTCTGCTCTCGTCTCGAAAAGCTCGGAGTCTGATGGAGACCGTAAGAAGAAGCCGTGGTGTGACCACTGCAAGAAGCCGTGGCACACAAGAGAAACTTGCTGGAAAATCCACGGAAAGCCACCACACCTTAAGAAACGTTCCGATGGTCGTGCCTACAAACTATGGCTGAATCTTCTCAAGAGCCTCAAACTACTTTAGGCGCGAATTCTTTCACAAAGGATCAATTAGAGCAACTGTTTAATCTCTTCCACTCTTCCCAATTCAATGCTAGTTCTTGCTCTTTAGCACAGTCAGGTAATATCCCACCTAAAGCGTTTTCTAGTGTCAAAACCACTCCTTATGATTCATGGATTATCGATTCTGGGGCAACTGACCATATGACAGGTTGCTCTAAATTTTTTTTTGTCCTATACTCCAAGTGCAGGAAATCAGAAAATCAAAATCGTTGATGGTTATTTTTCGGCAGTTGCCGGAATAGGGTCAATTTATATTTCCTCCTCCTTAATACTGAAAAACGTTCTTCATGCCCCAAACTTATCCGGTAGTCTGTTGTCTATAAGCAAAATTACTGGTGACAATAATTGTGTGGCTAAATTCTTGCCATCTCTTTGTGAGTTTTAGGAAACGGGCTCTGGGAGGACGATTGGCACTGCTAGAGAATATGGGGGACTTTATTTCTTCGAAGATGGAACCAACTCAAGTAATTCAGTCCAGCGAACCTGTTTCAAATCTATTTCTGTTTGTAGTGATAGGGAAATCCTGTTGTGGCATTTTAGGTTGGGCCACCCTAGTTTTTATTACTTGAAATTCTTGTTTCCAAATTTATTTAAAAATAAAAATCCATCTTTGTTTCAATGTGGAATTTGCGCTTTAGCAAAACACCACCGAGTTCCATATCCTCCTACTCCCTATAAACCCTTAAATCCGTTTTCTTTAATTCATAGTAATGTATGGGGTTCCTCACGAATTTCTTCTATTTCCGGAAAAAGATGGTTTGTTACATTCATTGATGACCACACTAGAACTAGTTGGGTTTATCTTCTTAAGGAAAAATTGGAAGTAGAAGATATTTTTAAAAATTTTTACACCATGGTTTACACTCAATTTCAAGTACAAATCAAAATCTTTTGAAGTGACAATGGAAGAGAGTATTTTAATCAAATTTTGGGAAAATTTTTTCACACAAGGGCATTATACATCAAAGTTCTTGTACCGACACCCCACAACAAAATGGCGTGGCTGAACGAAAAAATAAACATCTTTTAGAAGTTGCCCTTACTCTACTTTTTACACCAATGTTCCTAAATATTTTTGGGGTGAAGCGGTACTCATGGCTACTCATTTGATTAATTGTCTTAGGTTTTAAATCTCCCTTACACGTCCTTCAAAATTTTTTCCCTAACTCTAAAATTACCTCTTCCTTACCTTTAAAAATTTTTGGCTGCACTGTCTTTATTCGCAATACTGACACCAGTTGTGGGAAATTAGATCCTAGGGATAAAAAATGTGTTTTTGTTGGTTTTGCTCCAACCAAAAAAGGGTATAAGTGTTATGATCCTATTTCAAAAAAATTGTTTGTAACCATGGATGTTTCTTTTTTTGAAAATACCCCATATTTTCACTCTCATCTTCAGGGGGAGTGAGGTAAGGAAGATTCGGTGGATGATGATGGTAATCTTTTTCATGATGGATTTTTTAAACAAAATTTGAATTTTTTCCAACAAAGGCCGGATTTTCTTGAAGCAAAAAAAACTGATCAGAATTTTCCTCCCAAAGATGATTCGGCTGAAGCAAATCAAAGGGAAGATTTAGAGTTTTTTTCAAATTTCAAAGAAAAGTCAAACCAAGATGATTTGGCTGTTGAAAAATCTCCAAATTCAAATTTACAAAAAGAGGTCAATGAACCTGGTCAGAATGTTGAAAAAACTGATCGGGAAAATCTGTTTTTGAAAAAACTGATCATGGAGAATCTTTTTTTGAAAAATCTGATCTGGAAAAATCTTTTGAAAAATCTGATCACTCTCAACAAGTAGAAAAAACCGGTTCTCTATGGGCTGGTTTATAACAGGAAGTATCCGGATCAAGGAAAAAAGTCCACCAATTCTCTACCTAGTCAAACGTCCAATTCAGGTTCAATCCAAAAGCTGCAAGAAAAAACAGGTAAGTCCAAAACTGTTTTAGAAAAATCTTCTCAGCCTAAAACAGATTCTCCAAACATGCCCTTAGAAGATCTAGATATTCCCATAGCTGTTAGGAAAAGTAGTAGGTAGTGTACAAGTCGTCCATTATACCCAACATCCAAATTTGTGTCTTATAGGAGTCTCTCATCCTGCTTTCACCTCTCAACTTTCATGTGTAGAGATTCCAAAAACAGTTCAAGGTGCTCTAAAGGTTTCCGAATGGAAGGAGGCTGTGCTTGAAGAAATGAGGGCACTTGAGAAGAATCATACATGGGATGTTGAAGTGCTACCAAAGGGAAAAAAGGCGGTTGATTGTAAATGGGTGTTCACCACCAAGTTTAAGTCGGATGGGACTCTAGATCGGTACAAGGCAAGATTGGTTGCTAAAGCCTTCACGCAAACGTATGGTATCGACTACTCAGAGATTTTTGCACCTGTGGCAAAACTGAATACCATCCGTGTGCTATTATCACTTGCAGCAACTCTCGACTGGCCTTTGCAACAACTAGATGTCAATGACGCTTTTTTGAATGGAGACTTAGAAGAGGAAGTGTACATGGATCCTCCCCTAGGTTTTGAACAAAGGTTCGGATCGAAGGTATGTAAATTGAAGAAATCTCTGTATGGTCTTAAACAATCACCGAGAGCTTGGTTCGAGAAGTTCACTCGGTCGGTAAAGAAACAGGGTTACAATCAGGCTCAAACCGATCATACCATGTTCATTAAGCATTCGGGAGATGGGAGAGTGACAGTGTTGATTGTCTACGTGGATGATATCATTCTTATCGGAGATGACTTAAAAGAAATGAACTGGTTAAAGGCTAGTCTCACGACAGAATTCGAGATTGAGGATCTAGGACCTCTCAGATACTTTCTTGGAATGGAAGTTGTCCGGTCCAAGGAAGGTATGGTGGTCTTACAATGAAAGTACATCCTCGACCTTCTCAAGGAGACAGGAATGAGTGGTTGCAAGCCGATTGAAACACCGATTGACCCGAACAAAAACCTTGGGGATAGTAAGCAGGGGTACCGGTTGATGTAAGCCAATACCAAAGACTGGTAGGGAAATTGATTTATTTGTCACACACAAGACCCGACATCGGCTTCACGCTTAGTTTGGTGAGTCAATTCATGCACGCCCCATGCAAGGAGCACCTCGATGCCACGTATAGAATTTTGAGATACCTGAAGAGTTCTCCAGGGAAAGGATTGCCATTTAAAAAGGGGGGGGATAGAAGACAATTGAAGTCTACACAGATGTAGGCTGGACAAGGTCTGCAACAGATAGAAAATCTACCACAGGTTATTGCACATATGTATGGGGAAATCTTGTTACATGGAGGAGCAAGAAGCAGAACGTGGTGGCCCGGAGCAGTGCAGAAGCCGAGTACCGAGCAATGGCGAATGGAGTTTGTGAGATCATATGGATACAACGAATATTGGAGGAGTTGAGGAAACCCATGGAGGCTCCAATGAGGTTGTATTGTGATAACAAAGCGGCAATTAGTATTGCACACAACCCCGTGCAACATGACCGAACCAAACACGTGGAGATTGACAGACACTTCATTAAAGATAAATTGGAGGCAGGAGTTATTTGCATGCCATTTGTTCCTACCACACAACAGACGGCAGATATCCTAACCAAAGGGTTGTTTAAACCCAATTTCGATCTTCTTGTAAGCAAGTTGGGCATGATAGACATCTATGCTCCAACTTGAGGGGGAGTGTTAAAAATATTTTGTTAGTTATTAGTTTCCTTAATTTTCTCCTTATTTTCGGATTTGTTTTCTTGGGATTAATTAGGCTGTTTAAATTTTATTTTATTCTCTCTCTTAAGTTAGTTAGGATATCTAGAGAGGGAAGCTTCTACATATATGTGTAATCTTTCTGATATCAATTAAGAAATTATTCAGTTTTTATGCTTCCAAACTACATTTTTTTTTTGAAGTAACTTAAATAAAATATTTCTGAATGCAGAAATTTCTTTGGTAAAAATCTTTTTCCCTTCTGCTAAATTTCAGAGGGGATAGTTTTAGGTTATAAGCTATGGTGTCAATGTTTTGAACTAACAAGTGTAGGGCCTTCTTGACATTAATCTTTGTATTCTCTGCTTTGACCCTAGTTTAATTCTTGTCTTTCAAGGTTAACATTCTTGCAGACATGGAGCTTTGGGGAATAGGTGTCGACATGGAGGGATGTCTCAAAGCACGTAATATATTGGGGAAGAAGTTGAGGTCTCTTGAGAAGGAAGCTTATAAGCTGGCTGGCATGACATTTTCGTTAAACACAACAGCAGATATTGCTCACGTACTGTATGGACACTTGAAGCTACCCATACCAGAGAAGTACAACAAAGGAAAACAACATCCGAGTACAGACAAGCATTGTTTGGACTGCTTAAGGTATTTTCCTTGGTCATGCCTCATAGCCTTAAGCATGATGAAGAATAGACATACTGATTAGATCTTGAAACATTTGTTACTCGACCATACCATATCCTTAGCTTTTGTAAATCTGATATTTTTAGACCTCCCTTTTAGGTTCTTCTATCTGAAGACTAAAACCGGAAAGAATTGAAAAATGGTGTGACTGTGACAATGCTGCATTAATTGTTCATATGATGCTTTCCAGACGTTTGGTAGGCGACGGGTCAAAGGTCAGCTAGGAGTTGTAGAAAATGTGAAAGCATACTCTTGAGTTCTGGTCCTGTCACTACGGTTACTGTTTTTCAGGTTGAATTTAATTATTATCGTTAGGTTTCTGGTATGGGTATCAGGAGAGTGTTTTTCACAAAAGGGACCAACTGCTTGCCTTTCATTGATTTTCTAATCTCGACGACACACTGTGCATGCTGCTTTTTGAATTGCATATGCTGTAGAGTTTCTTCAGATTCTTGAGCTGCTGGTCTGCAAGTGTCTCACATACATGTTATATGATTTTGTTGCCATGCTTGTCATGTTTTGGTGAATTGGTTTCATCTATTCTTTTGTTTTCCAAGCAATGTCTTAGGCAGCTTTTAGTTTGGTTTCAGGCATGAACACCCTATTATTCCAGTCATTAAAGAGCATCGGACATTGGCGAAGCTCTTGAACTGTACATTGGGATCGATTTGTTCACTTGCTAGACTTTCTGCTAAGACACACAAACACACTCTACATGGTCATTGGCTCCAAACATCAACTGCAACTGGTCGGCTTTCAATTGAGGAACCTAATCTCCAGGTGTGGGCTGTCTCAATTTGATCGTCTCTGTTCTTTTATTCTTTAATATCTGAAAAAATGGATGTTCGAAATCTGTATGTGTTATGTTTGTTAATATTTGATTATGATTTTGCAGTGTGTTGAACATTCGGTTGTCATCAAAATCAACAGGGATAAAAATGGTGGAGGAGTAGATGCAGACTGTAATGAAATTAATGCCCGTGATTACTTTATTCCCACACAGGTATGAAAATGTTTTTATATTTGTGTCAAAACAAACCGTTTGAATGTTCTTGTATCTGAAATTGGTCGAAAAGTTTGTGAAGGAAATCCTGACATTCAAGCATAGAAGACGATAAGTCGAGTAGAAGGAAATCTTCTTTTTTTATTTATTTTTGTACTTTATAAGAAGCAACTGTAGATATTAGGCGGTTCTTCTCTTGTTTATATTTGGGGAAGGGCATGGGCAGAATCGTCATAGGCCGGCAGATATATGCTTTTGATGTGTAGATGAATGAATATTTTATGGGAACTTCAGATGCAAATTTGCTTCTGCTGGGGTTTGGTTGCGTCCATTTCAATTTTGTAGGGGATCATAATTCTATGGTATATGTTAAAAAAAAAAAAAAAGAAAGCAAAAGAATTAATTTATAATACAAATTATTGAATTGTTTTATCAGGACAACTGGTTACTGTTAACAGCAGATTACTCCCAGATAGAACTGCGGTTAATGGCACATTTCTCTAAAGACTCCTCGCTAATTGAACTCCTAAGTAAACCCCATGGTGACATGTTTACCATGATAGCAGCAAGATGGACTGGGCGTCCAGAAGATTCTGTTGGCACCCAGGAACGAGATCAAACCAAAAGGCTGGTGTACGGCATTCTTTATGGGATGGGTGCTAACACCCTTGCAGAACAACTTGGGTGCAGTCCAGCAGACGCTACTGAGAAAATTCAAAGCTTTAAGAGTTCTTTTCCAGGAGTTGCTTCTTGGCTTCATGAAGTGGTTGCTTTCTGCCGCAAAAAAGGGTAAGACATCTTACTGGCTTTGGCTTCCTTTTAAACATTATCAGTGATCGATTTTAACTCATCCTTTCAAGGGTAGGCATTTTAAGTGCGTGCGCAGGTTTCTTTTTTATTTATCTATTTATATTTATTTTTTTAAGCTATTTGGTGCTGGATGTAGTGTAAGATTCTATTTTTCTGCAGTCTCTCTCCTCTCATCCATTGTATTTCCTTTTTATTAGAATTATTTTTCTAATTTGAATGAAATATACACTTTGCATGATGTTAATTATACGATTTTTATCTATTTAATATTCAACATTTTTATTTCCTATGCTGGACAAATGTTCAAGAGGTTGCTTATATTCCTTCAGTTGTCTGACTTGTTCTCGGTTTTTTTTTTCTGCTTGTGAACCTTTATAGTTAATACTAGCCTTGTGGTGAACAGTATCTTGTTAAAATGGGAATTCATTTTAAAATAGTAGTAATAAGAAGAAACGACTATTGAGGAATTCAATGCCCTGTTCTAATTTTTTTCCCCTTTTGTCTATGTCAAACTGTTCATTGATTATATGTTTATTAGCGTTTCAGATATGTGAAAACCCTGAAGGGAAGAAAACGGTTCTTGTCAAAAATAAAATTTGGGAACAGTAAAGAAAAATCTAAGGCTGAAAGACAGGCAGTGAATTCTATGTGTCAGGTAAAACTTTCAGTTCTTTTTGTTTAGAGGGGATGGCTTACAAACTGGGATGGTAAAATGTTCTAAGATGCATGTTCATGCCTTTTACAGGGATCTGCTGCTGACATAATTAAGATTGCAATGATAACTAGTTATTCTGTAATAGCTGGAGTTGATTTGCCCGGTTCTACTTCCTCACTTGCAAAAAGGTTTAACATGCTGAAGGGCCGCTGTAGAATTCTATTACAGGTTATTTTGGAAGATGATTATTTTTTTTTTCACTTTCAAGTTAGTATAAATATATATATATATATATATTTTGGTTTGAATTCTTGGATATTATGAAGATATGGTAGGTGGAATGAATTGGAAAAAATGACAGGTGGAAGTTTTAAGCTACTTCATTGTGTTAGGTTGGTTCGTTCGGCACATATTTGCTTAGTATGAAAATGGTGGTGAAAAAGTAACAAACCCTGTCGGGGGATAGCTCAACAGGTGGGAGGGTAGGGTTTTGGGTGGGAGCTCTCAAGTTCAAAACCTGAGAGTGTTTTCATTTATCTTTAACAAGTGGGTGTTCTAGGCTCCATATTGGAAAAAAAAAAAAGAAAAAAAAAAAGACAAACAGAATTACATAGTAAAGACATGGTGGTGATAATTGATACCTCCTCCTGTTAAATATCTTTCAGGTACATGATGAGTTAGTTTTGGAAGTTGATCCCTCTGTTTTGAAGGAAGCTGCATCATTGTTACGGATGAGCATGGAAAATGCTGCTTTGCTTCTTGGTATTAATTTAATGTCTTTAGTTAAATGAGTTTATTTTGAGACCATTGTTTACATTACCTAATTAAATCTAATTAAACGTTTCCTCTTCAGTACCTTTGCATGTCAAACTGAAAGTTGGAAAGAAATGGGGTTCTTTGGAACCTTTCCAGGAAGACCAGGTGCAAGATACAGCTCTCCCCGCTGACTCGTAGGTTACAATCCTTCCGTTGACCAGAAGAAGCAGAAGTTTAATGATGTTGGAGGATGATGATTATCATCGCTTTACAACACTATGTATGTCTTCGCATTGAATCAGTTTCTTGTTGGTTTTTCGGCTTTAATCTTTAACCGTTTTGATCTAACAATATAATTTTGTGCACAGGGAAATTCATTTTGACATTGCAGAAAGTACTCCATGTCCATAAGGATTGCTTTAGAATCTTTGTGCATATTTTGCTTCAAGTATGAAGCAACTGAACATGTTACTCTAACATGCCGTTCATATTGATTTCTGGAGCTGGTTTTATCATGTTTTGAGGAGCAGTTTCCTGTTCAAAATAGATTGCTAGACTGGTATAGAAAGCTGTAAAGGAAGCGTTCAGCTCACAAATCTTGCTTTTTGTCCACAGTGAGAGTTTTTTCACTCTGGTGGGCCATGAGAGATTATAAAAAGAAGCAATGTTTTGTGTCTCTCTAAAACCTTGAAAGATTGGCTCGGTTTGTAATGAGAACTGCAGAATTGATAGGATTACATTTTCCAAGGTGAACGGAAATCATGATAAAGCTCCTTCAGTTGATCTGCCGCATAATGTCCTTAGCCTTTATCTTGGATTAAAGTCTACTCTGGTAGCTTGCAAAAGGTTCGGTCTTGCAAGTTGTGGGGAGTCTTGTGAAACTACAGTGGCTTCTTCCCTTCAGCCCAAACTGTGGAGCTATGACAATCTTGGAAGCTGAGTTGCTTTGGTTAGATCTCAGTTTTAACGTTTGATCGAGTCTCTCTTCCTGCGGTCACTCTCTAAAGTCACATCCTATTCCGGCTGATGTTTTTTAACTTGTCCTGAATGAGCGTGAGAACAAGAAAATGCATAGCTGAATAAAGCGGCTGGACATCTGAAGTGTTTGTGGAGCTAAATAATATCATACATTTTACCCACCGACCGCGGTTTAACTTCATATACATGTATATTGGTTTGTCCTAATTCTCGTGATACATAAATTGACTTTCGGGGCAGCTGTTTTCTATAGAGAAAACCTCTCCACAGATTGAGAGGCATTTTTGATAGTAGATTGTACATGCATTTTTTTTCTCTGATTATAGTGATATTTTGCAGCGAAAAGTGGACGTAGCTCTCACATTGAAAGTGAACCACTATAAATTTTGTATGCTCTGCATATTTTTGTTATTGTTTTCTTATTTCTCTTGAATAGTAGGAATTAAGACTTTAAATTTAAATTCCGAACGTCGAGCTAGATGGTAGTGATCTTGCAAGATGCATGTTTAGGAGCAAACTTTCTTTTCATCTGATTTTTTAGTGTATTCCTATAATTAGCGCTGTTCTTTGGTTTAGTGTCTATTTCTTATTCTTTCTTTTCATCTGATTTTTTTTTTTAGTGTATTCCTATTTCTTATTTCTGGTTAAGCAATGCATTACCTCAAGTGGTTATTACACGATTTTGCAGAAGAAACCATGGAGAACTGGTAATTTCTTCTAGGAGCTAATTAGGTTCCGAGTCAGCATTATTAGCATTATTACCACAAATGGTTATATTAGACACTCTAATCAAGAACAATGTACCCTGGATTTCTCTTTTGCCTTCGAATTACTCGTACTCGGGTCCTAAAGATGATTAACACCCCCATACCCTATCCATTTTGCCAAAATGACAACCTTAAAAATTGAAATTATTAAATTAGCCTTCTTTCATTTTAACATAGGAACAAAATCTAAAAACTCGGTCTTTAATTAGCAACATAATATTATTTAACATAATATTATTTCATTTTAACATGGGAATAACAATCTAAAACTAGATTATTCTTGATCACCCTGAGGTCATTTTGTTAAAAAGACTATTTAATTAAAAAAAAAAAAAAGTTGTTTGAGGTATTTTATTAATTGACTCCTTAAGATCCAATTTCTATTAGAGAGACTTTTCAAAAATGTCCTCTTCTTGAAGTTACTAATTGCATGCTTAACTCACCAACGACTACTGGATTCATATTTGAGTTTCATGTTTTCAAGTCAGGTTTCAGCTGTTTCCCTGTGGCTTATGCCCCCCGGTAGCTAATGCAATAGCAGATTATACAACAATACCACTCTAGAGAATGAACTTTTGGAATTTGTTGTCGTTCATTTTCTCAAACATCTGCTATTGTAAACCCCGTTGTCGTTTATTGCTAAGTTGTGTCAATATTTTACCAGATTACTACTCGTTATGGAGATTTTCAAGACAGAACGAATTTGGTCGGACTGAAGGTTTGTTTTGTTGCAACAAAATTGCTTCCACTATAAATGGATTTCTTAAAGACTTGACTAACCATTTGCCATAAGTGACAGCAGATTAGTTACACTATCTTCTGACCGCTGATGCAAATAAATAGATTCAAATCTAGGCTCATTGAATTTTAGCATTAAAAAAGAAAAAAACAACTTATTAATTAACAAAACCATACAACTGAATACATATATGTGTATGTATGTATATAACACGCTTCATACACAAGTACATATAGCATTAACAAACATGGTGCGTGTAGACTACATACTTATTAATACAAGTGATACTGGCGATAAATATGTAAATATATAAAATAACTGCTGCAACTGAAACTGAACGGGTGGAATTCTGATGCGCTTCTGGCCTTTTAAGCAGATTTCTTGTTCGGAATCCAGACTATATGATCCTCTGGAAGAAAATGGCAGACCGGAACAGTTCCTGGCTTCACTTTGAGAACTTGGAATGCCAAATGCTTGGGATTCCACGCCGAGGTATCTGTGTGGCACACTGCTACTGCCTTAGCTTTTGTCCCATCTGCACCTTCCATGGACACCAAATAAGTCTTCGTCGTTCGCGTTGCGTGGCAGTAGAACACGGCGTACGCGTAGTTCTGCTTGTGGCACGCGACGGCCTTGTCGCCCACCGTCTTCTTTTCCACTTGCGTAACCGTATAGGTCTGCATCGCAGTTTCCTTTTCCACCTCTGTAGAGATGGCCTGCACATCTTTTCCGAGCTTGGAGGTGCTAAAGTCGATCATGGACTCCAATGAAATCGCGCAATGCTTCTCCTCTCCTGCGACGGTTGGTTCTTCGCACTCCGCGAGCGTCTCTTTGATCATCTCAGCTTCCACTGACCGTGGTGTCACGGAGAATTTGCTCAAGATTTCAGGGAGTTTGTTGGATGAAAAAGGGATTGATTCAGCGACTTGGCGGGATAAGAAAGTTGCTTTGTTCGAGCTTTTGGTGAATTGCAGGTTCATTTTGGCTCCTTGGTGAATGTCCTCTTCCAAGAAGAAGAGAGCTACGTTCGGGTTGTCGTGGAGTTGACTCTCACTGGCGGCATATCTGTAGAGGAATGGACTTTTCCCGGGGTTTACTCCGACATAAACTGGCCTCCCCTTGTGGCCTGTACTTACAGACACTCCTCCTTTCCCAACGCCAACATTGGTTCCTTTGCCGGGCTTTCCTGTATTTACCCTCACGCCCGAGCCTTTGCCGACGGTGACTGAAGTACTCTTGTCTTCCGTAAAGTCTGCGAAATCAACAACTTGATCATGGAACTTAGGAGAAGTGTGACATAGTTTATATAAAAAAAAAAAAAAAAAAAATCTGATATGCTTATAAGAGGTATTTTCAGCTGTATCTCTCGGAAAAGCTCTCTTAGTTTCGAAAGCCAAATTACCCGGGTGTAGAAGATCACTGACGGCTTTCGGCATCGGCGTGTTTGGCAACGATGTTTTCCAGTAAAGTTCAGGAGACAGCACGGCATGACTTGCTGCAAGCAAGATCTGCACGCATATATGAACTCACAATATTAGCTCCTCACAACAATATAGTAGAAAATAGCTGCATGTATATATGTTTATATATATATATACACATATATATGTATGTTTGTCCGAAAAGCTTACAGTGAGAAGAGCAAGGATGTAAGGAAGATGGAACCCCATTGAGACTCTAAATATTGTATCTGCAGCAGATGAAGTTGGGTTGAGAGAGAGATATGTGTAATATGTATATGTATATTTGTGTGTATATATATATTTATGTATTTGAGCTGATCAGAGCTAGCTAAACTTACTATAGTACGAAGTCTAGTACCAGTTTGCAAAGCTATATTTAAAAGGCCGGGGCGTTTGTGCTAACTTTTTCCACCTCTATTATCGACTATTTAATTAATAATTACATCCAACTGTCCCTGGCTCCTCCATTACTAGTTAATTAAAACTACGTCATTTAACGTCAAACGGGACAGCTGCTTAGACACCGTACCTGACAAATGCATGGCGGTGAATACTATATATATATATATATAATCAAAATTTTGGTTTTCCTTATTGCTTGGACTGCATAGTGAGAGTAGGTAAGTAAGTTTGAAAATTTCGACGTCACTCTTTGTCCATCATATTTAAACAAACAACCACTGCATTTATTAGGGTTTAGTAGGAGTTGCACGTCGTACTCTTAATTTCTTCATTACAGAAAAAAAAAAAATCAAATGAGATAAAATTTTTAACCGTCGATCGAATTAAAACTATATTTCCCTCAAATAAATAGGGAAAAAATTAAAAAAGAAACTGTTGTGCTCCACTAGTAATTGAGATATATTTTTTTATATGCTATCAAAGGATTTTCATTATCTGTTATGTTTTTTTTTTTTTTTTTAAATCTTGAGATAAACGACAAAAGTGATTTTCTTTTGTAAGTGGTTTTCCCTCCGCTTGAAACTAAATGCATGTTCTTGACAGTTGGTTGGTGCCCGTTGGGAGAGATATCGACATCACATTTTTTTTACTTTGAAAAGTATAAAACGTAAGACATACAATGCATTTTTATGGGTATATATTGTTACGTGTACGTATATTCTTTGCTTTAATCAATGGAAATATCTCGACATATCATATAACTTTTTATTTAAAAACCTATAATAATTAGTTAATTTATATGTAATTTCTTGTTTAAAATCTTGTCACATAATGTTATTTAGATATTGAGATAAAGGATAAATATCACTAATAAGAATTATATTTAAATCATCTGATTGATATAATATATACAAGTCATGTTACAAGTGACATATGAGAGGGATACCATCTATATAAGATATCCTCCCTTACTATCTGCCTACATTTTTTTTTTTTGGGTGTTTGGCCATGGATTAAACCTGAGTGTTTTGAGAAAATAGAACTGATTGTTTATTTCTTACTAACTAATTATCTTCGGAATTGTTCTAGAAGGGAACACGTTGATTTTTTTTTTTTAACACAAAATTTATCGGGACAAATTGGTGCTCTCTCTCTCTCTTACATGAATGATGATTTATCTACTTGAGGTTTGACTATATAAGGACATATGGTCATGAACAACCTAACTTACTGTCTTTTATTTTGACCATTTATGTATGTATAATTTTCACTAGGTCTTATAGTTTTGCTTATCAATTGTTGAACAAAACTCAAACTTATTGTCTAATGTTTTTCTTAGTAAAATGTGGTTTAGTTCTTGGAAGGTTTATTTATTTATCCAACATCAAATTACTCAAGGAAAAAAATACGAAAGAAAAATGAAAAAAGATATGAGTGGTATTGTCTAAATAACCTTACTCGAAGTAAAAAGAAATTTCTACGATACATTAAGCTAATGAGATAGACATAATTTGAAGTTACAGAATAACCATTTGATACGTAATCCTTCCTTAAAGTGCAAAAGGGGGACAGTAAATTGTTCTTCGTACATTAACTATAAAATGAGAGGAGAGAGAGATTTAGAGTTAAATAGCCTTTTTTTAAATAAGTTTTTTTAATAAATAACTAGAGTTTTTAAAAATTAGTAAAAAGATCATTTTTAATGATCAATCAATTTTTTTTAAATGGTTAATAAATAATTGACTACGTATTATTGTTAATTTGATCAATAAATAATTGATTGTAGTTAATCATTGATTGACAATAATATAAACTACCAATTTTAATAGCCATTAACCATTGAATGATAAATTTGGGAAAAAAATGACAAATAGTCATTTTGTTAAATAAAAAAATGTTGGCCATTTATTAGATTGTGCAATCAAAATAGACCATCCAGCCTAATTCAAAAAAAAAAAAAAAAAAAGAAAAGAAAAGAAAAGAAATTGTTCTTAGTACATGGCGGTGTCTAGCTAAGTTGAGCTTACATATTTTTGCCAGTACTGTACTTCCTCGACAGCTTGCATGTACAGAATGTTACTTGTCAGAGAAAAACATGCATAGGTTGTTTCTTAGGAAAATCACCTGATGACGAAAAAAGCTCAAGGGAGATGTGTGGTGTGTGGGTCTCTTACAGTGTTACTACTACTGCAATATATATCCACTATTGTGGTATAGCATGCAAGGTTCCATTTGCTTTGAAGGATAGGGTGAGAGTTCGAGGGAGCGATGGAAAATATGAAAGACGAAGATGATTATAACAATCTTTCAAACAATTCAATAGGAGTAAGGACATTTGAAGAATGGATGTTAATTATATGGATGTTAATTATTTAGTTAATTATTAATTAGTTTATGTTATGTATTGTTAATTATTTTTAAAAGGGTAAAACATTCGTTTTAAAGTTGTATGTATAATGAATTTGGTCATCCTCGATGTTTCATTTCTTCCCTTAAAAAAATGCAAGAATTAGAAAATAAGATGGAGAGAAAAAATTTATTCTTTTATGTCGTTTGTGTTTGGTATCACATGGAAGGAAAAGTTTAAATTACCTTTTGTTATTTGGTATTGCAAGTAAAGATAAAGAGGGAGAAGTAGTACTATTCATGAAATTACTGTTTTAACCTTGTATGTGTGTTTTTTTTTTTTTTTTAAAGATTGTTTTTGTTATCATATAAGTATGGTATTTGTTTTACTTTTTGTCAATCCACTTTTATCTGCAATTTAAAAAAAGATTAAAAGCTTTTGTAGATCTCACAAGATATTATGTTCCTCCTATTTTTTTGTCTTCCAAAAATCACTTCAACCAAAAACAAAACACCATAATTTTTGAATTTCTAACCTAAAATTGATCCAAACTTCTTGTTCTATTTTTTCTCTGTACCAAACATAGCTAGATTAGTTTTATATATGTTGAAATTGTTGAAGTCTAGTGGTCCAAATTTGACGGTAAGGAAAAGCAAGTGTCACATAAAAAAGGTAGTGCCACACATGTTGAGTCTTAAATTAAACGGATTGGGGCTAAGAAAAGTTATAATCATATATTATTGATATTATTAGTTTGTTTGATGTGGTTGGGATTAATTACATTGAAACTTCTTTAAAGAGGTGATAAAGACCATTTAGGCTTGAGTCCCTTCCATATAGTTGGAGTATATTTCTTCCAAAAAAAAAAAAAAAAAAAGTACATTTGAGTTCTTCATTTCATAGTCTACACTTTACTAGTGATCAATAATATTACTCCTGAATTTCATGACAAATAAGATCTATTTCATGTAATTTTTCACATTTTTTATTTTTCTTATAAAATTGAAGAACAACTAAAACTTTATAAAAATTTAAAAATAAAACAAAATTTGTAAAATGTAAATGTCCTTCGCTCAACTCTACGTGGCTTATCACGACCTATAAGTAGTCTAGTTGGTCTTTGAGGAAAGACAAAAGATTCTATCTTCCTCTTCTTCTTTTCATTTATATTGGGGTGGCAGGAGAGAAAGAAGAAAGAAGAAAGAAAAAAGAAAAAAGAGAAGAAGATGTGGTCGGTTTCTTGTTTAATATATATTCAACTCATTTGAGTAGAAACGTTGGTCCAGATTCATTACAAGTTGAATCTGAATCTGAAGTTTTACTTTATTTATTGCAACACAAATCACAAAACAAAATAGTTTTTTATTTTTATTTATCATTTTTTTTAATTTTCTGTACATAAAATGAAATAACTTATAAGGGGCCCTGGTTATGGACCCTCACGAATAAAATTGTCATTAACAGGGTAGGGTTATGCATGCCACTAGCCCTGGTTGGAAAAGGAATAGCATTATTGTAATAATTATTTAAGTATCTTTAATACAATGCTAAAAGATTATACGAATGATAAATTTTGGTATTAAAAAAAAAAAACTCTCTAATAAAGTGCTATATTTGATTATGAGTTTCCGATGTGCTTAATTTTATGATAAATTTACTATAAGATATAGTCAGTGTTTAATGTAACATGCATTTGATTCTTATTGATTGTTAGCTTGACTATCAAGTAATTATAAGAATATTTTTATTTTTAAATTATTAAAAAATTTAATCTTCATTTTTATAAATTTCGAAGTATAATAATAATGAAAAAAAAGTAGAAATAGCATCATGTATTATGTATTAGAGTATAAAGTAAAATAATATTGTTTATTACACTTTTTTTAATAAAATAATAAATATAACATTTGTTCATATCAATAAATTCGAGATGGTTTTAGTTATGATACTCACCAACTTATGGTTCATTTTTGTAAAATCTGATGGGCCAAATTATTTTGATTTCTTTGGAGGATGTTTTTGAAGTTAATTTTATCGGTGGGGACAAGCAAAGGACTGTCCCAAAAACTTTTTTTTTTTTTTTTTCAACTAACATTTTAGATATTGAATTCTGTCGTGAAGTTGATTATGTTGGACTCTGAAAATGAGTTACAGGTGGGTTGAGGTTGCAACAGTTTACCATTTTTGTGCCAACGCGTAACGTACTCATTAAAAAGCTTTTAAAGATCGGGTAATCTTTATTTATAGCAAGTATTTCTGAACGTCAAATCACATTAAAAAAAATTTAATAATTAAAAACATAATCCTATTATTAGACCATAAAATTCTAAAATAAAAATAAAAATAAACACAAGCAAGCTAGTGTTTAAGTTGTTTACACGTAAAGCTATTTTGTCGAGTCAAGATCTACTGTTTCATATGTTTTATCTCATAAACCATCTTCTAATAGCGTTATGTCTTAATATCTGAATTTAAAATTTTAATCACATAAAAAACATTAAATACTAAAAGTTCTTAAATAAATTGACGAGTTGTCAAAATATTATTGAGAGGACAGTTATCGAGATAAAAAAAAATACAAGTGCTAGAGTAGTCAACTAAAAAAACAATATTAAGTACTTATGACATACACCAAATCCCTCTAGCGTTTGAATATGTGGGGTTGTCATGTGGGTTTGGTTTGTTAGAAGTATTAGTCCAAGTCAGGATTTGTTTAATCACATAGTTTGGGCTCTTAGAACATGGCGTCCTTGGGGCTTCGATACAATCAAATAGAAAGCCCCAATGAATTGGGATTTTTCTATTGGGCTAGGGGTAGGTGGATCATTTATGATGAAGAGGACGACCAAAGTTGTTGTCATCACTTATCCTTGTGGCCTAGATACTACTAAATGGCCTTGCTAGTTTGGTTTCTTTGGAGGATGTTTTTGAAGTTAATTATATCTCTGGGGGACAAATAAAGGGCTGTCCCAAAAGCCTTTTTGCTACAACTAACATTTTAGATGTTGAATTCGGTCATGAAGTTGATTACGTTGGACTCTGAAAATGAGTTCCTGGTTTGTTGAGATTGCAACAGTTTACCATTTCTATGCCAACATGTTACTTACTCATAACGCATATAAAACGTTTTAAGATCGGCTACCTTTACTCATAGTATGTATTTCTAACTGTCAAATCACAATAAAAATCTGCTAGTCAAAAACAGATCCTATTATTAGGATATTTTTTTGATATCTTACCGCAAAATTCTAAAAATAAATAAATAAATAACAAAAAAAAAAAACAAGCTAGTGTTTAAGGTTTTTATTGTTATTATTATAATTATCTTAGAAAGCTACTGTTTAAGTTGTTTATACATAAAGGTACTTCTATCAAGTGTTGAGTAGTCTACTGAAAAAAAAAAAAAAAAAAAATATATATATATATATATATATATATATATAATAGTTCCGACTGAAAACCAAATCACTTTAGTTTTTGAATGTGTGGGTTGGTTCCATATGTTGGGTTTGTCGTAAGAATTGGTCAAAGTCCTGGCCCAAAATCCAATATGATAACTAAAATACTTTTGCAAGGTAATATTGGGTCATCTTTAACATCTTTAAATATTATTTTACTATTTGGATTTAAGATTCTCAACTATATATCAAATTTTTCTTATTTTTCATTTCTAAAAAAAACCTCAAACTTAAAAGTCCTATAACTTTTTCATTTCAAATAGAAATGAGATGATTTTTATGTTAAAATTCTTATATCGACGAGACGAATAAGGTAAGATTTATTTTACATTTTTTTAAAATGTATTTAAAAATTTTACATTATTTTTTATATCACAGAATTTTTTTAAAAATTTTCCTTCCAAATACATATTTCCATTGCAACCTTCAAAACATCATCTTTAGATGTCCTCCCAAATGGGTCTTGAATATGTTTCCCAATTAGAGTTTTGTAGTGAATACGCCTAAAATTAAGGTATTGGAAATACACGTGAGTTGTATAGGCAGATAAAGTGGCCTAAACTCATTATGTTTAAATAAATAAAAATATTAGACATCAACTCTAATTTAAAATTTTATAATGATTTTGAACTTATCATTCTATTATTGACAAAATTTGGCTCAATATTATAGAATTAGGCCTTGTTAATAAATCATTATAACTGCTTTTTAAAAAGGGATATGGTTGTGGTAGAGACCCTCTGAGGGTCACTACCGGTAGAGCTCTTTTTTAGACCGTTAAGATTTAATCAGACGGTTCAAATGTTGATGGTGTACGATATTTATCATACACCTAATCTTACACAATCATTCCCACCTAAACTCTTCTTCGTCGCCGGCGATCTTCCCGATGCCGACGACTTATTTCCGACGTCGGCGACCCAACTCCGGCCACCTCCGGCCGTCATCGTCGGCGACCCCATTTTCTCTCTCTTCCCCTTTCTCTCTCCTCTCCCTCCCGCCGGCCCCCACCCCCGGCTTCCCCCCACCCCAGGCCGCCTCCCTCCCCCGGCCGCCACCCTCCCCAGGCACCCCCCCGACGACCCCCCCTCTCTCTTCCCCTTTCTCTCTCTTCTCTTCTCTCTCTCTCTTCCCTTCCCTCCCGCCGGCCCCCACCCCCGGCCCCCGGCCCCACCCCGCTCCCCCGGCCTCCCCCACCCCCGACGACCCCCCTCCCCCCGACCGCCACCCTCCCGGGCCCCCCCTCTCTCACGCGATTTCTCGAAATCGCGAATAGGCGAAATCGCGCGAGAGGGGGGGGCCGAGGAGGGTGGCGGCCGGGGGGAGGGGGGTCTTCGGGGGTGGGGGGAGGCCGGGGGAGGGGGGTGGGGCCGAGGGCCTGGCTGGGGGCCGGGGGTGGGGGCCGGTAGGAGGGAGGGGAAGAGAGAGAGAGAAGAAAAGAGAGAGAAAGGGGAAGAGAGAGGGGGGGTCGTCGGGGGAGTGCCGGTCGGGGGAGGGTGGCGGCCGGGGGTGGGGGCTGGCAGGAGGGAGGGGAAGAGAGAGAAAGGGGAAGAGAGAGAAAGGGGAAGAGAGAGAAAATGTTGTCGCCGGCGGCGACGGCCGGCGTCCGGGACTTGTGGTCGGAGTTGGGTAGCCGGCGTCCATCGCCGGCGGAGGAAAGATCGCCGGTGACGGAGACGATTTTAGGTGGGAATGATTATGTGAGGTTAGGTGTATGATAAATATCGTAGACCATCAATGTTTGAGCCGTTCGATTAAATCTTAACGGTCTAAAAAAATGCCATATCGGTAGAGACCCTCAGAGGGTCTCTACCACATATTTCCCCTTTAAAAGTCGACTCAACTCAAACTTAAAAATTTCATATCATCTTAACTCAATTTATTCACCAAACGGACCTTTAATTAAATTAAATGGAAAATCATCACGAGCTTATTTAACTGATGACGAGTGTATTTTGTAGTGAGAGTTGTTGGGCGACAAATCCATATTCTCAATGTGGGATAGTTTAGTTAGAGTCCAGTTCAAACCCAATTGGAATCACTCTTGAAAACAAATGACAAAAGCTTCTATTGGGCTTTGAATTTAATATTTCAAAAGTTTAGAACGTAGTTTAGTTTTTTAAATTGAAAAGTTCCTTGAGAGGCAACAAATTAACTATAACGAATTCAGAATTGAGAATTCATTCATTTGAGAACCTAGCTAGCAGATAGCTAGGTTTATCCAAAATGGATTTCCCCTCTTTGGGATGTGCCTCTAAGCAACCGAAAGATCAATTTATTAATATACTACTACACGCAAATATATCTGTAATTGCACTAAATGCATTAACTTAATACCCTAATTTAATGTCATTTATATGGTAGGGCTACCAAGTTGGAGAAAAGGGTAAAAAGTCCGAGGATCAAACATGATAAGAGATGGAGAACCTTAAAAAGATGAAGCTTTCTACAGTATGATATTTATATATACCGATGATGTATGTTTTTATATATAAAAAATGACTAAAATTACATCAAAATGAAAAAATATATTCAAAAGTGACAGAGCTTTATCTTTATTTGTATATATAACAATTCAAAACGTAGTTATTACTGCGATAATTTTTCTTACCGTACCATAGAATTTGCATCATGAAGTATCTCGATGAAGTTTGGTTAGAAGCCTAGGGTAGTAGGGTTTTGATATAATACACACACATATATATATATATATATATATATATATATGGCTGGCTGTCCTTTTGAATTTTGGGAGGGAAATTTGCCTCTTCGTTTTACTTGTTAATTAATTCCTTTTTTTTTTTTTTGGAGTAAGATTTACTTCTTTAACATTTAATAGGCCGACTTCCTATCCTATGGTGGGTTGGCTAGCGCACAAAAGAAACTCTTTTTTCTTTTCTTTTCTTTTCTTTTCTTTTCTTGTTGGTTACCCTTTCTCTCTCTCGGAAATATCATTGTGTGAGCAATTTCAGGTGAATCTAAAATCCTCCTTTTCTCCACTAATTTGGCTTTTTTGAAGGCTTTTGACTAAGGTCTTCTTGTTGTGTTTTATTAGTAAAAATCTTTGGTGGGGATTAGTGTCATCCACTAGTAAAGAAAATTTTCGTTCCCTTTATAAATGTGTGTGTGTATATATATATATGTACATATATAGCTCTTAGAATGATGAATAATTAGTCAATTTCTTGTGGGGTTTGTATATATGGCAAAGTTATATTGGTGGGGCGGTTTTTGCATAGTGAATAGTTCCACCCCTTTAGAATGTTTCTGAAATAATTGTGATGTTCAGTTTGAATCCTAATCAATGTGGGCAACATAAGCTTGTAGTGAAAGCACATTTTTTTTTTTTTTAGAATCTATTTTGATCTGTGGTAGTAAGATACGTGGTCATAATTATTGTGTATTTATTATTAGTATAATTTTGTTCTTTATATGGACAAGATGACAACAATCTTGTGGCAAAATAGTGTTAGTGAAGAAAGAAAAAAGAAGCAACAAAAATCTTGGAGAGAAAACAAACCAATTTAGAAGTGATGCGGCAAATTGGCAATAAAGTTTGAATTCTTTAAAATTGAACAAGAAAAAAAAGTACATACAAGAAAATGAGATAATATATATATATATAACACTAATTGTCATATTAATATAATTAGCTAACTTTTGGATCAAAATTTATTTACAGCTTACTGATGATCAAACAATTAGCCGTTATATTGATTAATGCATTTGCAACCTTAAAAAAAAAAAATCTAAATGGAGAGAGTATTTGATAACAAATAGAGTTTAATTAGTACATCTTATTTAGGTTGGCACCCAATAAGTAACTCATTTTTATATCAAACCCCACTCAAATTTATTAATTAAAAGGATAAGAAAAACTCGCCTATTATTTGAGTAGGGATATACACTTAATGATTAAATTTTTAAGAGCTTTTATATAGGATGACCAATTTTTAAAGGGGCAAAATGAGAAAAATTTATAATTTAAAAAAAATTATTAAAAAGAAAAATTCATTGATGGGGCGAAAATTCCCTCACTTGACCATGACTGACTCCGCCATTGACAAGGACTAACAAAAAAAAAAAAAAAAAAAACCTTATAGAAAAGGCAAACGACAATTACACTCTCTTAATGAATTTATGCATTTGCCACATTAATAGAGCTGACATGATAATTAATTATTTTATAAAAAAAATTGGCCTTTAATGCCACTTTTATGGTTGAGAAATAAGTTTATGCTCAATCTCACTATTACATCACACTGGCATTTTCTAGCATATATAAATAAATTTATATGTATATATGTATATATATTGCACAAGCATTTCACGACATGTTTTCAAGCATATCTTTCCCAAATGTGTTCTCAACTTACAGTTTGTTTGCCTTTCAAAAAAAAAAAAAAAAAAAAAAGAAGCAAAAAAAAAAAAGAAAAAAAAGAAAGAAATAAAACTTACAGTTTGTTTGTGGAAAGTCTCGTCTTTTTGTTCAATTACGGCAATGAAAGAGAAAAAGGCCCGGGATGCTAGATTTAGGCTTTTTTTCTCTTTTTGGTTTCTTCCACTATACTTGTTCCTTTTTTTTTTTTTTTTTTGCCTTCTACTTTTTAATGGATTGGTGATTAAGTTAAGCATTTTAGAAGAATCTTATTGGACTAACTTAATCAATAATAATAAAGCAAAATGTTCTGTGATTCCCATGAAGCCACATCCGGCTTTTATTAACAACTCTTTTCTCTCGATCATAACCTCATTCATAACTTATATGGCCAACTTGTTAACTTACTTTTAGCCACTCCTTTCGTTTGTTCAATTTAGTTTTTAATTATTTGTTGAAATATATTCTATATAACATACTCTAATTAATTAACGTGACATAGCAAAATTCTAAATCATCACCTAAAGTTATGTTTTCATTTGAAAAGTTACACTTTAGGAAGTTATTAACTAGTCTTGTTAGTCTTAATCATTATTTGCAGTGCCGAAGCCGCGCCATTTATGTGAGTGGGTACACATGTGAGCCGATATCATATTTTAAAATTTTATTCTTATTCTTATTATTATCTTTTTACAAGTTTTATATCTCTGTTAATTGAAATATATATATATATATAGATTGAATCACCGTGAAACCTAATTATAAGAGTGAACTTGCTTAATAGTAATCGTAAGACCCATTTGCCTCAAAAGCAAGCACATTCCTAATAGAAACTGCATAACAAGCTCCATAAAAAAAAAAAAGCTAAGCGCATCCCAATTATATCGGTATCCATTTTATTCCTTATTCATCATACCAACTTTATGATTTTGATTGATTACCCTATAACACTATTCATGTATGTACATTGGATATGTGGTTAGTAAATAGTGGTAGTGCCTTAAAACCAATGATTGGTTAGCCATAAGAAAGTTATTCCAAGTAATTCCACATAATGCCTCTTGAAGGCCAAGAAATTCCATGAAAATAATAAATAAAATAAAACTAGCTATATATCCACATGACTTGCACTTCTTTAATAGAGAATTTGATACTTCGGTCACTAGAAAAAGGAAAGTCAACTAATGTGATTAAAGTTAATCATGAATGAATAAAAACAAACCTGGACAAATGAAGACCATATAATTAATCAATTAAATATTATTGATTAGACGTTTAGTTGCTTAATTCCTTCCCCTTAATTAATTAACCCAAAATTTCCCACAAGTAGTGGCTACTATCAATTAATGCAAAGCACGTAGATATATTAAGTGATTTATTCTTCCATATCGTTCTGCATATGTAGCTAATAAACTGTACTTTGACAGAAAAAGGAAAGAAAAAAGAAAATAAAAAAAGTGAGAATCTTTTTAGATGACATACACAATATTTTACTCACATTGTTTAATTATTGCATAATAGGCAAATTTTCACAAGCAAACTAGCTATAGTTAGCAATATAATATATAGCCCTTTGTCTGTAAATGGCTGTACGGTGAAGAGTATATATATATATATATGTGTGTGTGTGTACACTTTGTGTGTATATATATTTGCAATTTAATTATGAGAGAGTGCAACATTAAATATTGTATAACATGAAGCTCAAGAAAAGTCTGTAATTTTCCAGTGACAACTTTGACATGAGTCGATGTTTGCTAATCAAAAGTATTCCTAATATAACTATATATATATATATATATATATATATGTATGTATGTATTGGATGGAGAGTAGGGGCGAACTGATATCAAAATTCGATAACTAAAATGGTTTTGGTTGTATTCTCTTCGAATCACAGGAATGGATTGTGGATTATTGCGCGCTTTTAATCATGGGAAAGTTGCATCTCCACAACTGTCTAATCAAACTTTGAGATTCAATATTAAAAACATAATTAAACAGCTCTATGGACCCATAAAGTATAAAAAAGCTTGTGATCAAGGGAGTGGAACATATGGTCCACCTTGATTCTGTCTCATATATACACCCATATATAATGTAGTATTTGCTTCATATAGATTGGAGTTAAGGAATATATAATCAATTAATTAATTAGGATTCTCAAAAAAATTAATCACTAATTTGAAGAGCCTTTCAAAAGACTCATTTTGTTGCTCGGTATTAATGTATACGTTTTATGTGTTTTTTTTTTTTCAATTGCCAAAAAAAAAAAAGGTTTTATAGTAAATATTCATTTTTTTTTTCAAAAATACAAAAACAATAAATTAGAACATATTTTTCTCTTTGGTGAGATAAAAAAAAAAGGAACATATATAACTAAACCGTATAAAATAACACATTGATCATCTTTGCATGTTTTGAAATTAACTTAAATTTTAATTTATATATATATATATATATATATTAATATAGTTAGACAAATTGAAACATTAACATAGACCTCAACTTCGAGAGTTTCATGTATTATATGTTTTATTTCCTTTGTTTTTGATTTAACATATTGTGTTATTTCTACTTCAAATTATACTAACATGTCTTTGTCAACTAGATACATAATTGGTGCACAATGATACGTGATGGGATATAAAGTGTTATTGTGTTTGTTAAAAAGGAAAAGGAAAAGGAAAAGGAAACGGAAAAGGAAGAGGAAGAGGAAGAGGTAGAGGAAAAAATAATTAAATGTCTTAAAAAGCTCTCATTTGATCGCACTTGTATAAATGGGGATACGAACCCCTCAAACCTTTGCATGTAAACAAAGTCCACATCGACAAAAAAAAAAAAAAAAAAAAAAAATACAAAAAAGACAAAAAATACACTATACAAGATTCTTAAAGAAATCTACACTTATAATAGTACCCCTTGTGCAACTTAATTATATACAGATATTTTGGTGATCAATATAGGAAATATAGTATTATATTTTATTAATATACCTCAAGTGAACCACCACTCAAAACTTGGAAAGGTAAGATATATATATATATATATATATATCCAACCAATATATTACTTAATTGTCATATGAAAAGCAACCACTAAGGACATGTTTGACACGCTATATTATATTTTGTAAAATATATTATATTGTATTGTCATTATACAATACGATGTTTGGTTTCGTCTTATATGATAATATAATACAATATAAAATATTATTTATTTGTCACTATATTATATTGTATTAAGAATTGAGCTTTCAAAAGATAAGATTTATTTATGACACCTAGACTGCAATCAGGTTTCGAGATAGGAATCGTGGCTATGGTTGGGTTTCGGGACGGGGATCGGGATCAGATTTAGGAATGGGGGTCGAGTTAGATGTTGGGTTTCTAGACGGGAGTCAACGTCAAGTTTGATACAAAGTTTCGGGGTCAGGTTTCGCAGTCAGGGTTAGGTTCGGGAAGGTGGTTGGGGTCGGGTTTGGGTTTCGAGACGAGGTTTGAGGTCAGGGTTTGGGATGGGAGTTAGGGTTAGGTTTCAAGACGGGGTCAGGGTCGGGGTCGGATATCGAGACAGGGATCGGGGTGGGTCGGGTTTTGGGACAAGGGTCGGGATCGGGATTAGGGATAAGAGTCAGGATAGGGTTTCAGGACGAGGTCGGGGATCGAGTTTTGAGATGTAGGTTGGGTCGGGTTTCGGGATGGGGTTGGGATTGGGTCGGGTTTTGGGATGAGGGTTGGGATCGGGTTTCAGAACAGAAATCGAGATCGGGTTTCGAGATGATGGTTGGGGTTGGGTTTTGGGATGTGAATCGGGATCGAGTTTCATGATTGGGGTCATAAAACCATACCACGAAACCTAAACCTAACCCGACCCAGAAACCTGACCCTGAGTCTAGCCTCAACCCATGTCCCAAAACCTGACCCTGATCTTGACTTCGAAACCCAACCCAAAAACCTGAACCCGACCCCGTCCCGATGTTGAAACCTGACCCGAAACTTGATCTCAAAACCTGTCTCCAACCTCAGTCTCGAAACTAATCCCCGACTCCAAAACTCAACCCTGACCTTGAAACCCGATGTCAACCCCGAAATTAGACCTCGACCTTGACACACGTCCTTAAAACCTGACACTGACCCTGACCCGACCTCAAAACCTGATCCCGAAACCTTACCTTGACCTTGAACTTGTCCCAAAACTCAACCCCGATCCCGAAACCTGATCCCAAAATCCTACCTTGAACCCCGAACTTACCTCAAAACTCGACCCTAAAACCCAAAGTAGACCCCAAAACTTGAAACCCGATCCTAACATATGTCCCGAAACTCGACAACGACCTCAAAAACTGATCCCTGAAACCCGACTTTGACCTTGTCTTGAAACCTGACCCTGACCCTGACCCTGACCCGACCGTGTCCATGACCATAAAATCGGACTTCGACCCCCATTTCGAATCCAACCCTGATCCCCATTTTGAAACCTGACCCTGACCCCCGTCCTGAAACATGACCTCGATCTCCATCCCGAAACTCGACCTTGATCCCAACCCTTGCCTCGAAACCCAACCTCGCCTGACCCGACTTTCGTCCCGAAACCCAACCCCAATCTCGACTCTCATCCAAAAACCCAACCGACTTCCATATTGAAATCCAGTATATTTTGTTTTTGATATAATCATTTAGATTAAATTATACAATATAGCCTAGTACAGAGGCTTTTTGTCATATAAGATATCATAATTCGTATTGTATTAGTTTTTGATTTCGTATTAGTCTATATAATTCAAAGGTGTTGACAAATATTGTATTATTTTAAATAACGCAATATGGAGTGCTAATACGGTGTATTAAACATACCATAATGAACCAAAATAATCCTTTCATTTGCATGCACTATCAACAAACACATTATTAAGAAAGGCAAAAACGTTTTCCTTTTCACGCCATTTCGTTCACAACAAAACAGTTCGTTTTGGATGAAAAATTTTTATATTTACTTTTTGGTCCTCTGGTTTTTTTTTTTCCTGAACCAATTTTTTTTTCGTTTTGGTCCCTTTTTTTATTTTCTTTTTGCACCAAATTTTTTTTTTGTTTTGGTTTTGGTTTGATTTGGTTTGTTTTGGTTTGGTTTGGTTTGGGTTTTTTTAGCTTCTGTATATATTTTTTGGTCCTCTGTTTTCTCCCATATATTTTTTGATTTTAATCTTTTTTTTTTTGTTTCTTTTGGGCCCAACTTTTTTTTTTTTTTTTTCATTTTTCGTGTTGATAATTTCTTTCATTTTAGTCCTTTTTATCTTTTTGGTGTTGTTTTCGTGCCTTTTTCTTAGGTCTTTTTATGTGTATTTTTTTTACTTATTATTTTAATTTTTTCCTACTTAGAAAAGTTTTCTCAAAGTTGTCGCACATGTGCATATGTAGCACATGCTTTATACTAGTATATATATATATATATATATATATATATAAAAGGAGGGGCTTCTTTATGGCACCCTTCCCATACACCACTTGTAATATGATTTGTGTTATGTTATATCAATTACGTGATACTTTTTTAGTGATACTTATCTTTTTTATCAAATTCAATTAGTATCACATTGCAAGATTTTAAATAAAAAATTACATGTAAATAAATTAATTGTTATAAATTTTTAAATATAAAATTACTACTACCGCATGATATGCAGTATTGCATAAGAAACATTTCCTATGTATAGATATTGCAGAGAAGAAGAAGAAGAAGACAGTTTGCTTTTTTCTGGATTAGCACAGTATCACTTTATGCTAATCTAACCATTTTCATTAAGAAATGGCATTCTTTTATTTAATTTTCTCTTAGATTGCCTGCTTTCCATTATTTATAGTGAAAAATTCATTTGCTCTCTTTAATTACAAAAGCTGGCTCTTTAATTCAGAAAACAGGAATAAACGACAAAAGAAAGAAAAAGGTAAGAGTACTATATGTGACATTTAAAGAACCTTTTCTAGCTAGCCATTATAATAAAAATTAACTTTTTTTAAAAAAATTTTAATCTTGGTAGTTTTGCAGTCGTCTCATTATGTATATATATATATATATATGTATAGAGAGAGAGAGAGACTTTCTTAAGGACTATTCTAAACGGGTCTAAACTTCACAATGAAGTTACTCTGAGCTTTAGACATTGTATTGCGCCTAGTGACGGAAGACACTATCGTTCCCATTATGCATATTATTAAATTATTGAATTATGAGTGCTATAAACTTTATTTTTAAGTACTTCCAAAGTGATTAGTTGCTTTATATTCTCCTTTTCTCTTACGTTTCCCACTTAATTTCATTATGATTAGATTTTGCTTTGTTATTATATATCCATATAGTACATTTCACTTTGCTTAAAATAATAACAAGAGAATTTTTATTGGATCATCACCATAATGGTTTTTGTATTAATATATATATATATATATATTCCTTTAATTGTGTCAAAGTGAAGAAACAAAAGATTGTCAACTAAAGCAAACAAGTTAATGTACTTTTAGCATGTTTAATTAGTACTAATAGCAGCACGCGGGTCTCAGATTTCAATGGATAATTATGGATACAATAACTCGTTTTTCTTTCTAATTTAATTAGACATGCATGTTTAGGGTAGGAATTAAGCTAGCTAGTAGCTAGCTTGTGAGTTGATTTGTTACAATCACTTTTTCTTCCCCTCCCTCTTATTTGTTTAAAAATCAAATAAATAAATAAATTCAAAACAAGTACCAAGCGAGGAAGATCATGGTTGGCTTAGTGCCACTTCATTAAACAATGCCATGTTTAATTCTCCAACTAATAGAATTTTTGTCGATTAATCATGGCAGCATATGCATATGATGGGGGCACAAAATATTATATACAAGAAATGGGGTTTGCCGGCTATACATTTTAGCATTTTACTTTTCATAAAAGTCAAAAGGACAAATTAACCTTGGGGAATTCTTAAATTTATAGTAGAATTTCTATACATGATGATGGGTTCAAACATTTTAACAAACATGAGTGCTGATCACACACACACACACACATATATATATATTGTAGATGTGGTGTGGTTGACGACAAATTAAAGCTATATAATGTGCATATGAGGAAGTTAGGAAAAGCAAATTTGAAGAATATCAAACATTTTTTTAAAAAAACTTTTGGTTAGGAATCAAATAGAGTTGCTTAATTAATTTGAAGGACAAAAGTACACTATATATATATATATATATATATATATTTCATTCTTGTGAATTAAGTTGTTTTAACAAATTAAAAAGCACTATATCCTGAATTTGATTAATTCTCTCTCTCTCTCTCTCTCTCTCTCTCTCTAAAGAAAAGCATGTGTCATAGACAAGCAATCCTATAAATAATAAATGAGAAATTACTATTATATTGGATCAATCGAATCAATAACTTTCATCCAAAACCCTCTTCAGCCTTCCTTTTCGATGTCAAACAAAAGGGCCTTGGACCATTTTTCGTCTAGCTTAAGTATGATGAAATCTACTTAATTTGTGTACCATGACAATATCTAGCCAAATTAAAGCAATTACGTACAACATTCTATGTTGATTTATAATAATGAGAATTATAAACTTGACATGGAATTATAAATCCAAGTGTAGTGCTAAACTAAATTGCAATTAAGTGGGAAAAGGTAGAATTGTTAATTCAAACCAACAATAAGAAATGGATTTAGATATTTTAGATGATATAGATTTTAATGAAACTTTGTAAGAGCATTATAAATAGTGTATAGTCATCATTAGATTTCATGTGGGCAATGCTTATATATAAAATATATATACATATATATATATATGTGTGTGTGTGTGTGTGTGTGTGTATAAGATATGCAATTTTGATGATCAATGACGATAGGCACCAAAAAAAGTCTGTAAAAATATTGTGTTCATTGCACCCTGCAAGTGGGTGGTCAAGCCCTCTTCTAAATGTTTCTTTGATGCGATAATCAAACTATTATATACAATGCAATTTAGGTAAAGCTGGCTTATATATAATTTCATAAAGTGAAGGAGACTATCTGATTCTGATTAGACATGCCACAAAAGCGAGATATGTGTGTGTGTATATATATTTAATACATATAGGGGGAGAGAATTTTGAGTGTGACTATTTCCTCTAATAAAATACCCTTTTATGAATATTATGTTATTTGGATAAAGTATTCATGTTCATCCCTAGATTGTAAGCGCGTGAGATTCAAGCTCCCATTGATGAAAATATTTGATGTCAAGCTCTCTCTCTCTAATAAATAATTTCTTTTGTAGTGAGAAAAGGTCAGACAGAAATTTTGATGCTTTGTAACTTCTGTTAACCTCTCTCTCCAGTAAAAAACTTAGCTGAACGCGCTACACGCGCTAAAAGAGAAGCGTGGGATTTTCTGTTTGATCTAAGATTATAAAATTTAGTTTGTTGGAGGCCCACATGAGTAGGTCTTGGTCTAAAGAAGTCCGCGTGCTTTAGGAAGCCCAAACCATTGGATCATTTGGGCTTTCCAACTCTTTCTCATGGGCCCCATATCTATCTTAATTCCGTGGGCCCCCCTCTCTATCTTAATACCCCGGTCCCCTTCTCTCTCTCTCTCCATGTATTTGGTTGTTACATGTGAACTTAAATTTTTCATCTCAATTTTTATTTTTTTTATTTTATAAAAAATTAATAAAAATTAAAATTAATTTATAAAATGTTAATAAATTTTAATATAAAAATTTTATCTTAAACGTCCAGACGTTCCATTACTCTTACTCTCTCCCTCTCTCTTACTCTCTCTCTTATGACTCATTTGAGAGATTATTGACATCTTATTTCCATTTTTTTTTTTGTATTTTTCTTTGACTCAAAATTATTTTTCACAATAACATCTTTAAACGTATACAGGAAATTAAATTTTAAACTTTCACAATTTTATTATTTCAAATCCAAATAAGATATATACATTTTTAAATTTATACCGAATTCTGATAATAACGAAATAAGATCTATATGAAAGATTTTTTTCAAACATGTTTTTAAATTTTACATTTTTAACTTCAAACAGTTTTATTTCCTAAACCCATATTTTCAAAATTATATCTGATATTTAAGCCAAAATACATCTCTAAAACATCCCGAAACTGACCCTTACTCTCTCTCTCTCTCTCTCTCTCTCTCTTACTCCTACTCTTACTCTCTCTCTTTCTCTCTCATTAGAAGAAAAGAATACGGCATAGTAGGCTAATAGGGGTAAGTTAGACATAGACACAGTTCCCATTTAGGAGGTACAAGAGAATGTTACTAATTGTGGCAACAACTTTTTGACGCCCTTTGAGCTAGCTAACTTCTTTCTTTTTTCTTTATTTCTGTTTTTTTTTTTTTTTTGGAAATAAATAAAAGCTACCTGTCCTTGCCTATTCCCTCTATATTGGAGATAGGCCTCCAATCTCTGTACCACCCTATGTTTTTGTATATTAATATTTCCTTTTTATAATTAATTTGCAACAAGCTTTATGCTTTCGGCTGCTCTTGTCATTATAATTTTAATAACTCATTAGGTGCACATGCCTAAAATATTATCAATTCGTTTAAATCTGAGACTGAAGACTATAAACCTCCCTTCTCACCTTCCAGCTAGTACTAAAAATATTTTTTATTATTATTATTTTTTTTTTAAACTTTGGTTCCTTAATTGTATATCTTTTGCATTTTTAGCCGTTTCACATTTTCTCTAGCTTAAAAAAGTTGATTCCAAAACTATAATGCTAACTTAAAAGATGGTTCAATAAGCTAATTAACAAGGCTCTAAAATGTTGTGCAATGGAAGGTATTTTATTTTGTTATCTCATTTAATTTAATATAATAACACATCATGTGCACACACTACAATATCATCTTGATTTTATTATTATTATTATTATTATTATTATTATTATTATTATTTTGCATTTAACTTGGTTCCTTAATCATCATCTTTTCTATTTGTTTAAGGTTAGGCCATTTCAAATTATCTCTAGCTAAAAAAAAAAATTGTTTTGAATTAAATAATACTGATTAACTGGACGCGCGATTCAACAGTTAATTAGCATAAGTTCTCAACATCAGTAGTGCTATGATCAAATGTGTTTTTTTTTTTTCTAATTTGATGAAAATTTGTAACGGACTTTTTTAAAAATTAAATTATCTAATCAAACTCAATTATATACATAAAGTTTAAGTTTATTGCTGGTGGATCATTTAATGGACACAAGATAATATTTTTGTGTTTCAAAAATTATGAATTTTATTGGCTACAATATCAAAGTGCTAGCCTCCATAGTGGCTCAGAAAATTTTGAAAGCATCTTTCACAAGTGGGACATGTAGAAGGGACCAACTAAATCACCAAAACATGGCCTCTTATAATTGAACCGAAGCACACTCCAGAAAATGAACCAACTAGTTGATCATTAATGCAAGGAGGTCTTTAGTCGATAATGATAAATATATATCAATATGTATGTGTATATGTATGTATATATATGTGTATTATGTGTGCATGTTATATGTATGTATTTACACATATATATTGTCAAATGTACTTACATGTATATAAACGTATTTTGTTATGTATATTTGTTTCTTCTTTCTTTGCAGTGATTTGTGTTTGTGTTGTGCTTGTATATTTATATAAGCGTCTATATATATTTGCGTGCGTATGATGTATATAAATTTTGTTTGAGAACATGCATACGTGTGTTTGGCATGCACACACACACACACATATTTATTTATTTATTTATTTATTTATTTATTGCGGGGCATACTCATACAATGATTAATGCGGTCGTTCACGGGGGGTAGAGCTAGTGAGGGTCCACCGGGGCCTATATGCAGTTAATATAAAATTAATTAATATTACTAGTTTTATAAATCTAATACAAATTTTTAGTTTGCAGTTTATGCCATGAATTCCTTTAGTTTACAAAGTAGTTTTATCTTTCTCTATTTCCTTTGTACTTTTTGTTTTTATTAGTAACCCTCTCATTTATCTCTTTCTTTTATTTTATTTTTTATTTTTTACTGTTAACCTTCTCAATTTTTGATCTTCCAGGCTATTTTACTCTATTAGAATCAACCTATTTGTGGGAACATTGAATCTTTTGGAGTACAAATTATGTATATTTATACATTAAACTGAACCACAATATAATTAATTCTTTAGTTAATCTGTTTCAATAAAGAACTTATATTCTATTATTAGATGTCGAGTTCATAGATATTGACCTTAATCTTAAATGATTAGTAAACTCACATCTATATGTAATATCTTTTGATCTATTAATGAGTGAGATTATTTCATAAACTAAAAACTTAATATATTATGGATAGCTAGGAACGCTACTTAATAGACATGAAATGTATAAGTTCATTATGAAGATTAATGATATTCTCATAAAGTGTTAATTCGAGAATTTAGGTGAGTAGGTACTCGAACCTTTTCAGTATGATATATCGAGTAATTCTCATATCCTCATTTATGATTACTTCATAAAAGGTCACACATTCGAGTGTAAACGGAATTCATTGACAAAGACGTAATTAGAGAAGTTAAACAGAAGAATATTTGTTCTAATTATGAATATCTATAATAGCGGGTCATATCAGATGATGATTAATTGAGGCAAATATTCTTGTAGTTCAGTTTCGATTTTTGATAGTAACTCAGACCAAAGTTAATAATCAAATCTAATTGTTAAAGAGATTAGTATAATTAAAAATTAAGTACTAGAGTTCCATTTGATCCCTCTTGCGATGTCCCTCTACTAATGTGTTAAAAGGACTGCCGAAGGAGATGGTGTCAGACATCGGAAAATGTGAAAAAATCAGGGATGGTCAAAACCCTAATGGAGAGTGAAATTTCATCCTTAATTTGCCACATCATCCCATAATCTTTTTAGTTCCACATCAGTATTTTGGGAGCATAATATTATACTTTCTCAACTAATTTGTCAAACAAAATAAAGTTGGTAAAGTATAATGTATAATTAATGCATATGTTTCCTGACGATCTTACTCAAGGTGATCTGTTTGATTGGATACAAAAACTCCAAAATTCTCACACATGCTGATCTCTAGTTGGATAGGAAATTGAGATCCAATTATTATTGAGCTTATTTTAGTTCCATATATATATATATATATATATATATATCCATATATGTATGTATGCATATTTTTAAAGCTCTCTTTCTGGAAAGCAATGTGTGTCAACATTAGTGAAATGAGAAATTGACAAGGACTCAAATAACCACCTCACGTTCAGAAACTTATCAAAAATGAAGAAGAAGGATGCAAGGAGTTAGAGATACAACTTATATCATATAATATATATAAATATATATATATAGAGAGAGAGAGAGGGAGAGAGAAATTGTTATACATATCAATTGGACAAAAGTCAAAGAAAACAACGACGAATATATAAACATATAGAGACTCTAATTTTGTCATCTTCCGTGACTGTATAAACCCTAGCCTCGGCCATGTTGAGAAATATATTTCATGTAGGTTTCCTTTTCTTAACATATCTAGAGAAAGAAAACAAAAAAAGAAAAATGTTATTGTCATTGAATAATTCCCTAATCATTTACGAACTTTTGTAACAATAGATCCCAAATTTCCTTTAAATAAAAAATAAAAAAGATCCCAATAATTTGCTTCCAACGTTTCTTTAGGGATTCTAATTTGATAAATGCGATAATTAGCACGATAAATTCCCACTTGAAAGAAAATTGTGTGGATAGGAGGCGACTACATCGATTGGTTAACCTTAAAAAGCTATGTTATGTAAACTAATTAGTAATTATATCATGAATTTCAATTTTCCCTTTTTTTTCTCAGAATTTGAAATGGGACTTAGTTATATAATTCTCAGTTAAACTAACATCATTGTAAATAGGGTTAATTTCATTAATAGCACCTGTATGAATTTTATTATTAAAAATAGTATTATTTTTTTCCCTTTATTATTAGAACTTAATGTGGGGCCCAACAGTATTTAATGTATATCAAATTACGAGTTTATCCTTATCTCCTACCAGCTCAAATATCACTCTCCCTCGCATGGTCCAAAAATTTTTTTCAAACCAACATTACAGTGTTTTAGAGAGAGAAAACTAAAATCTAGAGAAAGAAAGAGTTACCACCCACCGGAATCTTATTTGTTTTCACTTTTTCGCCTAGCCCCCACCCATTTTGAAACCCAAATCTTCATATAATAGAGAGAAACTTCCATCTAAAGAGAGAAACTTCCATTTAAAGAGAGAAACTTCTATCGAAAGTTTTTTTTTTAAATATAACATTTTTGGTCATTTTTGAGTAAAGGTCATTCCTATTATGACTATTCGGTCATAATAGTTATGACCTATGTTTAAAAAAAAAATTTAAAAATCTAACATTTTTGGCCGTTTTTAGTACAAGTCATAACAATTATGACCAAGTGGTCATAATGGTTATGATCGAGTAGTCATAACGGTTATGACCGGGTGGTCATAATGGATATGACCGCGTAATCATAACAGTGGGTGGTCATAATGGTTATGATCGGGTAGTCATAACAATGGGTGGTCATAATGGTTATGACCAGACAGTCATAATGGTTATGACCGAGTAGTCATAACAGTGGGTGGTCATAATGGTTATGACCGAGTGGTCATAACAGTAAGTGATCATAATGGTTATGATCGTGTAGTCATAACAGTGGGTGATCATATTGGTTATAATCGCGTAGTCATAACAGTGGGTGATCATAATGGTTATGACCGGGTAGTCATAACAGTAGGTGATCATAACGGTTATGACCAGTTGGTCATAATGGTTATGACCGAGTAGTCATAACAGTGGGTGATCATAATGGTTATGACCGCGTAGTCATAACAGTGGGTGATCATAACGGTTATGACCGGGTGATCATAATAATTATGACCGAGTAGTCATAACAGTGGGTGGTTATAATGGTTATGACCGGGTAGTCATAACAGTAGGTGGTCATAACGGTTATGACCGGATGGTCATAATGGTTTTGACCAAGTAGTTATAACAGTGGGTGATCATAATGATTATGACCGGGTCATCATAACAGTGGGTGGTCATAGCGGTTATGACCGGGTGGTCATAACATTAGATGGTCATAATGGTTATGGCCGAGTAGTCATAACAATGTAGTCATAATGGCCATAACCGTTATGACTAGGTGGTCATAACCGTTATGACCTTTACTAAAAAATGACCAAAAATATTATATTAAAAAAAAACACTTTCGATGGAAGTTTCTCTCTTTAAATGGAAGTTTCTCTCTTTAGATGGAAGTTTTTCTTTATTATATGAAGATTTGAGTTTCAAAATGGGTGGGGGGCTAGACGGAAAAGTGAAAAAAAAATAAGATTCCGGTGGGTGGTAACTCTTTCTCTCTCTAGATTTCAGTTTTCTCTCTCTAAAATACTGTAGATGTTGGTTTGAAAAAAAATTTTGGGCCATGTGAGGGAGAAGGATATTTGAGCTTGTAGGAAATGAGGGTAAACCCGTAATTTGATATACATTAAATGCTGCTGGGCCCCATATTAAGTACTAGTAATGAAGGGAAAAAAAATAATACTATTTTTAATAATAAAATTTCTACAGGTGCTATTAATGAAATTAACCCTTGTAAATATTATATAATGACAGATATAATTTAACGGTAATCTCATATATGATCAGACTAATTATATTATAAAATGTAGAATACGAATCCACCCATCACAAGTGTAGAAAATAACTATATATATATATGTATAGATGTTTTCCTTTGTTTCTAGAACTGATGTTATTTTCCTTTTTCGTAGTTAGAGTCAAATTATAAATTCAAACACAGAGGGATATGATCATAATGAAGCTCCCTAACCATATCTCCAAATATAATTACCAAAATAATATATAAAGAAAAAACATATAATTACCAAAATTGGGTCCTACTTCTCTTATTTGTCTACTATGTATAAAGGCCACTTCTTTTGTACATGACAATTGACATGTACCAATCTGAATGAAGAATGAGATATATGTCGTGATCAAAATATAAAACCTTTCTTATCTTTGCCACACACACACACACACATATAGCCTCAATTAACTTTACTTTTGGATAATTAATTATTGATGTTATTGGTCCGTGGCCATAGCAATGCTGTCATTAAATCAATTTGTCACTCTTGAAATAGTTTTTGTCATATATTCAAGTAGACAAGGGGTAAAGAGACCTATCTAACATAAAGGTTGATTAAGTAATACTAGCTAGATGAGTCAAAACAACTTCATTGGCCTTGATAATTAATTAGCACAATATGTGTCTAAAGTATTAAAAAAAATGCGTAAAAATGTAGTAGATAGTGTCTACTAACTGTAACAACATATATTATTAGCAAAACTTGTGACAACATATACATAGCATTGAATGGTTTGCTATCCAAAAATTGTAACAGCATACAACCTAGGTAAACCTCATTCTTTGCTCGTAATTAACCCCCTAATCATCGTTGCCTTGCCCTCCTATATTGATCTAGTCACGTTATACAAACAGGATTAAGATGTTAAAATGTTGATGTCTTAATTGTAGAAGTATATCAACGTTACAATTTAAAATAAGCTCGGAGAGGGGGAAGATTTAGCATCCGCTTAAGTTGAAACTTTGGAGTTGTGGTTGAGTTGTGCGTTTGGCAATGTGTTTAACTTATTGGAATTAAAAGTGTAAAAACTTGAAATATTTCTGGGAAAAAAAAATCAATATGGATCTTTTTTCGTTATTTCAAAATTCTTTGCAATTTAAAATATATACAAATATATATCATTTACACTTGTACATGCAAAGTTATAAACTTTTAAAGTTTAAGTATTTAAGATTATAATCAGAACCGTAAATAATGAAACTGAGTTAACTTTTCAAAAGCGGATAAAAACTGAGTTGAATTTTTTCAACTCTAATTAGTGAACCAAACATAGGTTAGTGCAATTTGAACTATAATAGACAAAGTGAGATAACGTCTACTTCCTGCCGGCAAATTTTAAAGTCATCCCTAAAGAATAATTTATTTTTTCTTCTTTAAAATTGTAGTAAATAAATAATTAAGAGAATCTATACGACAATATATAATTGCAGCCACAGGAAATATATTATACGTCTGTGTATGGTTTCATACAACAATCCTTGTTGAACTCCGAATACCCTATGAGGAAATTGAACTCTCGTTGTTTTGTTAATTTGAGTGTTTTTTTATTTTAAAAAAAAAACACGATTTGGATCTGTTTTAAGTTTTCTATTTTTTTTTTAATTATGGGTGGGGGATTCAAAGTCTACACCTTTTGGTGGAGTCAAGTATGGAATAACTGTTAAGCTATACCTGTAACTATGAATTTTTTTTTTTAATGGATGTTAAAAAATCAAATTACCTTTATAGATCTTGATTAAATTGTTATGATTTCCAGAAGCATGAAATTATGTCAAACAAAAAAAAGGTGGAATTTTATTAATCTTCCCTTAATTATATGATGGTATTAAGTAAAGCCATTAACTTTTTTTTTTTTTTTAATAAATGATAGTGATAGATATCAGTAGGTATATTAAGACATCCTGATTAGGTCGACACAAGAAAGGCCATTAACTTGTGAAAGAATAAATATCGTAGTTGAACAAGATTTAAGTCTCAACAAAAGTATTGCTAATCAAAACTTAATGATCATCATAGGATAATAATCATTGATTTTCTTAATCAGATAAAGAGATTGCTATGTAACGTTGTGCAAGTATCTGAGTTACAATTTATGAGTTTCATAGTTTATACATGTACTATATAATTAGTTAAATTTGTGTGAAGATGATCACAGTAGAAATAAATAGCAATCTAGCTTTTTCTATTTATTTCTTAAATTGCTACAACAATTGTGGTGTTTCAACATAGTAATAAATAGCGCCCTTTTTTTTTTTTTTTTGTTAATGGACACCATGCCCATCTATCAACATCTTTTATAACAATTCATAGCAAAAGCATAATTTACAATCCTCTTTGTGGAAAATGCTAAGACCACAAAACAATGTTTTAAACTCTGCCACAAACTTTCTAAATATTGTCCATGTTTGTTTCATTCTAATACAATTTCAATTTGATTTGTTTTTTTTTTCCTTATTAATTATTATTAATGTGCACTACTAGTAAAATAAGATATTTAAAAAAAAATATTGTACACTACTAATGTAAGATATCCCTACCAATAAATCTGTATATAGATCTGGTTATGATTATACTAGAAATATTTGAATCATGAACATTTACATGTACACACGCACATATATGTATATATTTATGGGAGTGAGGTTGTGTCACCAATGAGTGAGTGTATGACTTCTCTGGTGAAATAGAAGTGTAATAATTAATAACCAACTAAAGCTAGCTAGATTGTCTTGTCGAAGGGTGGCCCTAATTGTTCCAAGTCACCAACATGCATAGGAGCCTCATTTCCATTGAGCTTTCTTGATATTTTCCAATGATTTGTTACGATTGGAGGGTTTGCTTTACTGTCTCCGAGTTATTGTGTGTGTGTGTGTGTGTATTTAGTTTCAAATTTTGTGTCGACTATTGGTGTCTTTTGTTAATGTATTTTCAGGTTTTTTTTTTTTCACAAAACTAATTATGATACAGATTACATTTTTATGTTATCAGTAGATATTATTGTTTCAATCGCTGGATTTAATTTTTAACAGTTTATTTGTGAGTGCTCATGCTTAAAAATTATATCACAACATGTAAAACTGCTTTCAGGACTAAGGATAGAAAAAATGTACAGCCCTTACCTTGAGTTTCTTCCTTTTTTTCAGAAGTTTTTACTTTTTGCTCGTAAATGAAAGGGGTTAGTTTTATAAATGGCCTCTTAATTATACACATTGTCTTATGTTGATTCCTAGCTTTTGATTTTACATATCACACTCTACTAAATTTTTTTTTTTTTATTATGCCAACAACCCTCTGTCAATATTCTGTAAAAAAAAAAAAAAAAAAAAAAAACAGAAATTGAATACAATTTGATCACATATGCATTATTTATAAGTAAAGTCATAATTAAATAGTTTTTGCAAGGAAGTTGTATCTCAATAAGAGATTTTTAAAAGAAAACTTTACTTTAATCAGAGATATATAGCGTAAACTGTATTTTCATTAAAAAAAAAATACATAACATTATATATAGATCTATCTTGGAGATACAGTTTCTCTCCTAAAAATATTTAATTACTAGTCTTAGTTAAAATGTATGTGATCTGAATGCATTTAATTTTCATTCATATTTATTTTACGGAATACCGATATAAGGGCCGTTTTTGTAACAACATAAAATTTTGATGTAATGTGACGTCTAAAATTAAAAGTCAGGGATCAAATTTAAGATAAGAGTATAATTCAGAGATATTATGTAAAAGTAACTCTAAAAGAAAAGAAAACAAACTTGGCTTCTTAGGAAAAAAAGTTAAAAGAGAAAAAGTCCACCAATGCAAGAAAAGTCACATAAGTTGAATAAAATCCATGAATGGCAAGAAAAGTGACATAAGCGGATTAAGATCGCATACCTATGTGCAACATTATTGTGTTTTTTTTTTTTTTTTTTGGAAACTAATATTATTGTTCTTGTATGTTGTTCCATATATATCTCATGATGCACCAATGCAATACTAACTATTTCGGCAATAGGAGCTAATTAATAAGCCTTTTTTTTTTTTTTAAAGATAAATTGTAATGAATGACCCATCTTAAGGTGTATTTTATGTAAATGTCTTAGTCATGATAAACCAAAAAATATAACCTTTTAAACAAAACTGGTTTTTGTAAGTAGTCGATTTATTTTTCATAAATTATTGATTGATCTTGATAAATTGTAAAGTTAATTAATCATCACTTTATCAACATGTGTTTATCATATTGAGTTTCAATTATGTAGTTTTTTATGCTTATATTTTTCATATTGATTTTATTTTTTAAATCTTAACAAAACTCAGTGTATGTATACTTAAAACATATTTCAAAAATTAAAGGTCATTTTTGCACACGTAACATTTTAAACTACGGTTCCATCGGTTACTATTTTGTTTGGCTTTTTCAATTAGATCAGGAGAGAGAGAGAGAGAGAGGTTGATGAGAAAACTCAATTATGGGCATATATGGCAGAATGTACTAAGTTAGGTAAATCGTAAATGACGACCCTACTACATGGTAGACTGTGAGAGTCATTTCTTCCTTTTCTTTTCTAATTTTTTATTTCTTTTGGAATCTTAAGATAAGAAATTTAAACATTATATCTCGTGATTATAATCATAATGTGATGATGTCAAACTTACTATATCACTTCGATCAAGTGTGTGTTTTCATTTTCTTCCATTTTTTTTGGCACTTCAAATGAGTTTATAAAAGATTGGATTACGTTCATTGTTCCCTTTCCCCCTTTTTTTGTGGTCAAATAGCATTCATAGTACATGAGTTATTTAATCATATTGTAGGTTTAAATTTTCAGCGAGATATTTAATCAACACATTGAGGATTAAATTCAGAGATATTCAATCACATATTTATTGTTATTTTGTCATACATTGGGGTATCGATACTTATTTTTACCTTTAAAAATGCACACTACTAATATTTCTTTTGTGTCCTTCTAAAAATTTTCCATTTTGAAGTTTTTATTTTAACTATCATTTTTATGGGGATGATTGTTTTATTATCAGAATTTGACATAGAGGAATAGAAAAGACACTTTAATAACTCTGAAAATTATGAATATGAAAATTGAATTAAATTAGGAAGTGACGCTCTATTTCTAGCTTAATAAACCATAATCTATTTTGACGTCCATAAACTACTAAATACTAAATCCTAATCCTAATTATAATAAATGAAAATCCTTATAAAATCAAACTAAATAAAAATAGTGCAACAATAATTAAATTAAATAAAAATCTTAATAAAGCTCAAATTTTTTAATATTATGTCCTACATTAGGGATAATTATGCATGCAAAAAAAGAAATTCTATAGAGTAAACTTTAGAACTTCTAATTAGATCCCTAAAAAAAAATCTAATTGGTAATTGCAACAACAATGAATTTCTTAAAAAATTAAAAAGAAAAAAAAACTTTGACACCACAATAATCACTTGCCTGTATCCAACATATATATATATATATATATATATATTCTTATTTTATTTTCATTTATATATATACACACACATATGGGTATCTGATTAAATCCGTGTATTGTAGACATTTTCTCATTTACACCCCAAGCATTTTTTTTATTTTCCGTTTATATTTATAAGATCGGATGGTTGTAATGAATTAAGTAGTTAACTAAAAAATTTAATGACAATCATTGAACATTAAATAAAGAGAGCTTATTAAATCTTATTTTAGATAGGCAACTTGTTATTCACCTGCTAACATAATTTTTTTTCAAGTATTTTTTTAATAACTAAATTATACACTCATTCCTGATTTTTGAAATCTCAATCCAGATTTAATTTTAGATTTTAGATTTCGTTTATTCCTAATTTTATTACTAACTGTTTTTTTCTTTTTTTTAAGAGTAACTCCACTTTTTCTTGTAATATATTATTTTCTCACTTTTCTTCCGCAAGCTTACGTCCTCTTCTCCTAGCTCACCTCTACAATGATTTATTTAGATGCCTTCAAAATCTTCCCATCCTAATCTTTCGAAAATTAGGAGCATAATTTGGAAAAAAAAAAACAACATAGTCACCAAATAGAACTTTGTAGCAAAATAAATAAATAAAACAGATCCAATACAACGACTACAGAGATTTTATTTAGATGCCATCAAAATCTTCCCATCATAATATTTCAATATTTTTGGAAAATAATTTGGAAAAAAAAAACTCATTTATAATGTTTAAGATTAATAGGTTGCTTAACCTACTATTACAAGTCACATAGAATACCATGTCTTCAAATGTAATTATGATTTGTACTAATATTTATAATTTTGTTTGTAACCACCGATGGTTAAAAAAAAAAAAGTAACCACTAAAAACTCTTCTATATAATATATATATATATATATATATATAATTCTATATATGCAAATACCACCTCAACATCCATCATTGCAAGATGCTAGATGACTATATATCATAACCACACTAATTTAAGTCACTACCATTTAGATAATTAATTTAATTCGATTTTCCCAGCCGTACTCCTTTGACTATCAATTATATGTTAAATGCAATCTAGTTTCAACACATACGAAATTCTAATTCAAAACGGAAGTTAAGGGAACCAAGAGAAATAAATTATCAACTCATCCATTTATTTTAGTAGATCCTAACATGCCCACATGTGCTTTGAAAAACTTCAGATACTATTTTGGATTACTTAGGAAATCCTTTTTGGAAATAATGATAATAGCCATGCTTAACTTAATGGAATTTCAAATTTCTTACTTTTTGGCGTATAACTTTGAAATTTTGTTTTACATTATATTTACCTTTAAAAATCAATTTTGTTGGCCGCTTTTTCTTTTATTTATTTATTTATTGTCATTATGTTGCTTATTTTCAATAAATTTGAGAGTTTGAGAAGGATTTAAATTCTATACCTTATAATAAAAATAGAGCTACCTTACATCCAAAGAAGGAATGGAGATAGTTGCCACCTGAGTTCAAAAATTCCTTTTGATCAACCCCAAAACTACGAGGTTTTTTCTTATTTTATCCCCTGAAAAATTTTTAACTCCAACCATCGCACAATGTTTTTTAAAAAATTACAATTTATACTTGAAGTTTTGATTTTTGAGAATTTATATGTCAAATTAAAATCTAAAATAATTGTTTAATCAACTATATTTCTATATAAATTCATAATTTTATGAATATTTAAAAGTTCAACACACTCTATTACATGTTTAGTTTATTTTTAAGAAAAAGTTAAAAATAAATAAATAGATAAACAAACCTAAAAAATTGTTGCATTATAATTTTAGTTTAAAATTTTTAATTTATTTCACGCCATTTAAAAGAAAATATTTATCTCTAATATTGTTCTATTATAAAATTAAAATTATCATTAGTCTATATCTATAACCATTATTGCAAGGTTATTATTTACCTAACTTAAGCTTTTTTTTTTTTTTGGGGGGCTATCTTAAGCTACTTTTACACGAACGCAAATTCATCCATGAAATAAAGAGATATCCCAATTAAATGTGGATGACATCTTGGTTACAATGCAGACTCCACCTCGGCCCAAGTTGAACTTCTTCCTATTCAATCCAATATCAGCGTATGTGGTTTTGCTATTGCTTTTCGATTTTACTATTATTATTATTATTATTTTCGTTTAAGGGTTTTTATTAGGTATTATTTGCTAATCTTCTAGATTATTGACTACTTAATTATCCTAAATAAGATAATTATTATCTTGAGATTCGGTCTCCTAACAGAAGTCCTCTTGAGTAATAACTCTCATCAATAATGGTCCACTCACTATCATATGATGAATTCATTCTAATTGCTTCTTCCAATTCCAGAAGGACCACGCTTCTAGCACAAAAATATAAAAATAGAAATAAGTGATTGCGAATATAGTCTAACAGTAATACTATATGTGATATAAAGTTTAGATTTGTTATCTTATTTTTCTATTTCAAATGATGTCCTCTCAATAATATTTTAACAATTTATCAATTTGTTTAAGAATTTTTAATATTTAATATTTTTAATATGATTAAATTTTTAAATTTAGATAATATGACATGATACTATTAAATGATAACTAATAAGATAAAAAATCATACCAATAGATTAATCTTAATTTCATGATTTTACCAAAAGATGCGGTCATTCTTAAATTTTAAAAAATAAAAAATAAGTGGCATACTATTTTTTGTTTTGTTTTGTTATGCTTCCATAATTTAAATTTATTTAAAATGTTAATGGACCCCACTTGTTACTTCTCTCTACCAGTGAGCCTGAATTCCCTCGTATAAATTCTTCAACGAGAGATAACAGAAAACAATATAAATAGGCATATATCGCCATCTCTCTCTCCTCTCTCTCTCTCTCTCTCTCTAGAGTTGAATGCTGATATAGCCCCGTAGTTGTTGCTCAACCTCCGCTTAACCCTCCCACACATTGAACTACACACACAAAGATTCCCACCGAAAAAGAAAAAATTCGCTCGAAAATTTTTACTCATTCTCACTTGTGGCTAATACCCTCTTAATTAATCCACTCCAGAATTCAAGGGGAGAGTTTCTCTTACAGATAAGAAAGAGAAGAGTAGTTATACTCCGACTAGAGAAAAGAAAAAAAGGAAAAAAAAAAAAAACCAGAAAAGCGTAATTTTTTTTTACTCTTTTCTCAAATGGGGTTCTTATTGCTCTTTTTGATTCTGTAGTACTTGGAAAATATATATATACATATATTTATATATATGTATATTGGTTTCAAGTTGTGATCATCATCACAGTGTGTTTGTTGGTTTTTTTTTTTTTTTTTTTTGGGGCATTGGCGATGCGTAATATGGAGTTGAATTTCAGCGAAATAGAAGGGAAACAAGCCCATGATCCGATTCTGGTAGAGAAAATGAGCAGGAAAAACAGAAGTTCGGGGTGGTCGGGGAGGTGCGTGTACGTGCCGGGGCCGGTGATAGTGGGGGCGGGGCCGTCGGGACTGGCGGTGGCGGCGTGCCTGAAGCGAAAGGGAGTGCCGAGCGTGATCCTAGAGAGATCCAACTGCATAGCCTCCCTTTGGCAGCTCAAGACATACGACCGCCTCCGTCTCCACTTGCCGAAACAGTTCTGCGAGCTTCCTTTCATGGGCTTCCCTTCCAATTTCCCCAATTACCCTACCAAGACGCAGTTCGTCCGCTACTTGGAGGACTACGCCGCCGAATTCGACATCTCCCCCCGCTTCAACGAGTCCGTCTCTTCGGCCGAGTACGACCCCACGCTCGGCTTCTGGCGCGTGAGGACTACTACTACTACTACTACTTCTACTACCACCACCACCACCACCACTAATAGTACTAACAAGGGTTTTGGTGGCGGCGAGGCCGGGACGGGGACCGGGTTGGAGACGGAGTACGTGTGCCGGTGGGTGATAGCGGCCACCGGGGAGAATGCGGAGGCGGTGGTGCCGGAGATAGATGGGATTGGCGAGTTTGGAGGGGACATAAGGCACACAAGTTTGTACAAAAGTGGACACGACTTTGAAGGGAGGCGGGTTTTGGTGGTGGGATGTGGGAATTCTGGGATGGAGGTTTGTTTGGATCTCTGCAATCATAATGCTAGTCCTTCTCTTGTGGTTAGGGACAAAGTAAGTAAATTCCTTTTTTTTTTTTTTTTTTCCATCAAAAACCTCTTTTACCCCTCTCCTCTAAATACATATATATAGCTATGTATTAATTAAATTCTTTTTAGGACTTTGTTAACAATTCTTCTTTTTCTCTCTTTCTTGTTCATTCTCTAAAGTTCTGACAATTTGGTGCTTCTTGGTTTTTAAAATTATTTGTTGATTTGATAAGGGAATAAAAAAGGGTTGGTAAAGTTGGATTGAATAAACTATTGTTACATAGTACTATTTGGATTTTCAACTTTTCTCAAATTCATTGTTTTTTTTCCCCTTAATAATTCCCTTTTCAGATTTTTCAAATATGAGGTATCCTGAAAATTATTTTGATTTTTATTTAATTCTTGGATTTGATGCTTTGAGTGGAATTTGAGCACTAAAAATATAATTAGGGAAAACCCATTTGAGAATTTGGTTGTTATATATGAATATGTCGACTCTCAAATTGGTATTAGTCAGCAAAAACATAAAAAGCAAGCACTTTGTTTCTCCTTTCATGGTAGCAACACTTTTGGAACTGCTGGGTGCTACTGATATCTAGGTTTTTCTTCATTTTTCACCTCCCGAAAAAAGAAAAAAGAAAAAAGAAAAAAGAAAAGAAAAAAAAAAAAGAGGCACAAAAAGAGCAAGCAAGCCAGCAACTGACTTCAAGTTCCAAAATGGTTTTTGCTCAAGCACACGACCAACAATGATTCCATATTAAAACACCATTTTTGGCAAAAACAAAAATCACTTGTTCTTTCACTTTCTTGGGATTCCAAAGCATGCGTAGCATTGGTCAGAAACGTAGGATCTTCTCTATATTGTCATAATCATTCTTACCCTCTTTTTTTTTTCCTTTAGAATTTACACACCTTTTTTCCCTCTCAAAAAAAAAAAAAAAAAAAAAACCTTCGTAGGGCATAATCATCTTATGGAGCATGCCCTCAAGAAAAGCAATAACCCAACTATAGATTGCCCATGGCAACTAGCAAAACAAAGGGACCACCACTCTCCCCCACATCAACTCCCATCTTTTTTACACATCTCCTTTTCCATGTATCACTTTTCTTTAGAGGTTTTTGGATTTAACTTTATGTAGGTTGTTTTATATCATATTAAGAAAAGTACGCGCGTTCGACAAAAATTCAATAGTAGTGATTTTTTAGAATTAATCCGCTAGCTAATTTTATGTGGTTCTATATACATATATATATATATATATATATTTTATAGGTACATGTCCTGCCACAAGAGATGCTAGGGAAATCGACTTTCGGGCTGTCCATGTGGTTGCTCAAGTGGTTTCCTATGCCGCTTGTCGATCGCTTCCTCCTAATTGTGTCGTGGCTATTGCTCGGAGACACCTCTCACTTCGGATTAGACCGGCCAGCGTTGGGTCCCTTGGAGCTCAAGAACTTGTCCGGAAAGACCCCAGTTTTAGACGTTGGGACGCTCGCCAAGATCAAAAGTGGAGACATTAAAGTACTCTCCTAGCTATTCAGCTTCACTCCTTTTCTTTGCTCCTCCTCCTCCCCCTGTTTGTTTTGTTTTGTTTTGGTTGATTTTGCCTTTCTTTTCTTTTTTGTTTTTGGGCTCCTTTGACAACTATTTTTGTTTTCTTTTTGATTGATTTTATGGTTACGGGAATCAAACGATATGATTGTGATCGTAGGCGCACTGTAATTTAATCCTATTGATCCCAATTTTATTTTTAAAAAAAATAAGAATAAAAATAAAAAGATGAAATCATGATGGTCATGAATTAGTTTCTTTATTTACTATAATATTTCTCCACTTACTAAATGCAACTATTGTATATAGGCACTTAGTGTTATTTATTCACATACTAATGTGAACGTTTTCCAATTGAATTAGCTATAGGAAAATGTATCAACTTTTTAGTTCTCCTTTGTGGGTTATTATTATTATTATTATTATTATTATTATTATTATTATTATTTGTTCTCTTTTGATAATATTTTTTCAACAAATAGCTTGGAATCAGTTTCTGATCAATTTAATCTGAACCATTGATCATGCAGGTATTTCCAGCAATTAAACGGCTAAAACATCACACGGTGGAATTTGTTAATGGAATAACGGAGAAATTTGATGCGATCATATTAGCAACAGGTTACAGAAGCAACGTACCTTCTTGGCTAAAGGTAATAACCACTTTCCTCACTACCCCCCACTTGACCTACCTTTCCCAAACTTCCACTAAGGTCTCTCTTTAACATTGAAGGAACTATAAATTTTCCTCTTCGCTTGGTAGGGTTTATTTGGCATTTTATTATATATAACATATATATGGGGGACTATGTGGTAGGTAAAAAGAAAAAGAAAAGTGGTTATAGATATAGCTTGACGGTAAATATATATCTGACTTTATTATAAGGTGTAGAGTTCGAACCTCTACATCCAAGTTCAAAAAAAAAAAAAAAAAAAAAAAAAAAAAAAAAAAGGTTCATTATATGTTATGCTTTTGAACCGTCGTATTTTAAACAATAGTTAGATACATGTGCTACTAATAGATATTTATAACTGTGTGTCGAATTTACAGCTCGTATATATATTGATTGATTTGAAAAGAAAAGGCATATTGATGAGATATGGATTGGAATTGGCAGGAGGGAGAAATGTTTTCGAAAGAAGATGGGTTACCCAAAAGGCCATTTCCTAATGGATGGAAAGGCGAATGTGGGCTATACGCCGTGGGGTTCACAAAGCGTGGACTGCTCGGGGCATCAATGGACGCCAAAAGGATCGCAGAAGACATTGAACGGTGTTGGAAAGCCGAGGCCAAGCATTGCACGCCCTTTACAACCTTCTTATCGTCATCGGCACCATCGTGATCATGATCGAACGGTTTATTCTGTTTCAAGATAGAAGCAACCAAGAAGAGATCAGATTTTGGCTAAAGGGAAAAAGTTTGCACTTTGATGCTTGATTTGGAGGAGGGAAGTCTTTTGATAGTGCCTTGGGCATGCAAGGAGGGGAGGGGGACCAAAAAGTTGAAACTTAGTAAAGTGGATTCGATGAATCTCCTGGTGCTCCTCCAACTGAGGGGGAGGAAAAAAAAAAAAAAAAAATAGGTGGGGGGGGGGGGGGGGGGGGAGGGAAAAGTTGAAGGAAAAAAAAGGAGAAAAAAAAAAAAGCGAGAAAAAGGGAGAGATCAATTATATCAGTGAACCCTTTTGAGTTCCAAATTGAAATATACCACCTATATACATAAGCAAAGCAACCCTGTGGGAAGGGGCTAGCTATAGGCTATGAAGTAACGCTTGAGAGTGAAAGAAGAATGGTGTTGCGTGGTTTTTTGAAAAGTGATGAAGGAGGGAGGGGGACCTCAAGGAGTTGTGTACATGTTGTACATTACCATTTTTCTCTAATTAATTAGGTACAAATGATGACTTATTTTAGGCGGAGAGATCAGAAATTACGAAGAAACAAATCCAAGCGATCGCCAGCAGCCGGCGGGATGAGGTCAAATACTACATATATATATATATATATATATATATCAGAGAGGGGTATTTTTCTTGTTGGGTATTGTTTTTGTGTTTTAACCTGCTATATTTTCAGATTAGGGCCTTGGGATTTGTATGAGAGTATTAAGAGTACTAAAACTAATGTAATTCTCTTAGTTGTAGCTAGGCTTGTAGCCCTAACTGCATGATTTTGGTTCTCCCATTTCCAGCTAGGGTTTTTTTTTTTTTTTTTTGGGAGGATTTTGGGGTGTGTTTTTTTTTTTTTTTTTTGTCAAGCATACAAAAGGGAAAAAAACGATTAAAAAAAAAAAGAATTGACTTCCAATCATAAATGAAATTTATATTTGTTTTTCCTACTGATCTCCCGCTTTCATGAATATGCTTAACTTTTTCTTTAGTTTTGTTTTCCAACCCAACAAATTGATTGTATTTATTACCTTTTCTTCTTTTTCTTTTCTTTTATATTATATATATATATATATTTACACATATATAACTGCTGGCTTGCAAGAAATTTCACTGTCGAAATGATTTCGGTACTACAAGTAGAAGATATATATAGGACCACAACCCCAAAACGACTTTTCAAAAATGGAGAAGTTGGTTTTTTATTCTTCAAAATCAAACACACATACACATATACATAATCCATAAAAAAAATATATATATATATATATGCATATATATATTGAAAGAACAGTTGATCATGAATTATAACCATTGTTCTGTCTGTATTCCAATATCATCGGCTCTCTCAAGATGACAGCTCGAGAACTGCTTTTTCCAGTTCAGTAACGCACTACTAAAGATCCCAAGTACTACGTACTACTATTGCTCCCAAAAAAGATCTTCAGTTTTATTTAGTGCATGCGTGAAATTATGCTGTTATTGTGGAATGGAATATTCGTGTTCAAATGACACACACACACGTGTGTGTGTGTGTGTGTGTGTATCACAGAAGTAGCTTGAAACAGTCAATTAAGCGACTAATTATTAGATGATCATACTAAAACCAGAACTTCGTGGGTGGCAAATCCATTCATCTTCAACAATAAGTCATGAATTCGAACCAACGCCAATATAATAATAATTAGAGTATCTTGACAATTCATTTATTACAGTTTACACAAGATCTATAATAACACACCCAAATTAATTTATCTAAAATATAACTCTATCCTCTATCTCTATAATCTTTTTTTTTTTTTTTTTTCATATAGAGATGTTCATGTTAAAAAGCAACTCAAAGAAGCCTTTACTTTCTGACTTTTTTTTTTTTTTTTTTCCTTCTTTTCAAAGAAAACAATATTTTGGAATATTGTTCGACCACTTAAAAGCTCTATATCTTTAAAGTTCTTCCCAAGTTCCATGATTATCGGTCAGTTCAATAGAGTTTTTACTTTTACTTTTAACTGGTAAAATAAGAGAAACAAAAATTATGTCTTTTCAACAACTGTTTGAAACAAAATAATTTACAAAGTCAAAACTATTTTAAAATTTTCTAATAAATAATAAAATTTTAAAATGAAATTTATAATAACTAACTTAAACTTTGTTGTAAGCTTAAAAGTCTATTCAGAAGAATTTTTATTGAAAGCCACATTTTATAATTTTGACAGGAAGCTCTTCTAATAAATCATCCAAAGACTTTCAAAAACAACTTTCAGACCTAAGAACCTTAAGAAGCTCTATCAAACAGACCCTATATTATCATAGCAAAAAAAAAAAAAAAAAACCCTATATTATGTAAGTCCAAAACAAAACTAAGAAAATAATTGACATATCCGATATGTAATATAAATAAGCCGTTGTTAAATTAAAAATGAAAAATGTTATAAACACCAACTTTAATCCTAATTTTTTAATACCAATCTATGTGAATAAGTTGTCATACTTTTAATAGTAAATATTTAAAGTATTATCACATCAATTTTATTTGATTTACTAATGAAATATGACACGTGAGTTGATATTCAAAATGTAAGATTAAAATTGATGTATTTAGCGTCCATGGTTAAAATTTTGACATAAAGAATAAATTATCTATGTGGTTAGCCAATCCAGTTGGTAAGGGGGGAATAGGTTAAAAGGACATTTCATATTCAAATTTTGAGCACGATTAGTAATGTATTTAAAAAATATATATTTACGAGATTACAGGCATAGTTTAGAGAGAAATCCACAAATGATTCCATCCATGACTAGGAAATATGTCAATCACTGTTCTTCATTTTTATTATAAAAACTGAGTGGTCTTAATTAATTTGTTAATTATACATTAAATACAAAATGTGATTGATTAGAGTTGACTGATGTGAGCTAATTTCTTTGCAGATAGTTAGATAAGATTGAGAAGAATTTAACGGTCTTCTCAGTATGTATATAAATATATATATATATATATATGTACACACACATATACGATCTAGGGTCAATTAATTATTTAATTCTTAAATTTTTTATATTATACAATTTTAGTCTCTAATTTTTTTTAATAGTTGGAATACCCCTAAAATTTTAAATTATTACTATAATAGTCATTTTCGTTAATTTTTGAATAAAATTTATAAGTAATTTGATAAAAAAAAAAAGTGATTGTAACTTCAAATTCCGTCAAAAAATTAACGTAAAAGACTATTATAACAACATTTTTAATAATTTATGATCATTCCAGCTACGAAAGAAAATGCCTATAAGCTATTAAAATATTGTTATAATAGTCATTTTTGTTAATTTTTAAATAGAATCTATTAGTAATTTGATTAAAAAGTAATGTTAACCAACATATTCCGTCCAAAAATTAATGTAAAGGACTGTTATAGTAACATTTTAAAATTTTAGGGATATTCTAATTATGAAAAAAAATTTAAGGACTAACCTAATAATTTACCCTATATTTTAACTCGTCTTCTCAAGTACAGCGATAATATGTTTAGGATCACATATATATATATATCCCGATATATATGTTTAGAGATTTTGATGGAATTTTATATCAGCATTTTGCAATTATCCACTGCAACAAAAAATAATATGCAAAATTTTAATATCCCAAAATATCTGCCGGAATCCCAGCTAATTCCACAGGAACTGCTATGCAATCTACATCTCAATTTAAGAATTTCAAATGATTTTACCTCACAAAGGAGGAATATCAAATCTGCTAAATCTACAAAATCTTGTCGTTAATTACCCTTTTGGAGAATTTTACATATTGACTAACAAATATTTAAACACAGGTCATTCTTTTTTTTTTTTTTTCTAGATTCTGGGATTAGAAGTGGTCAGTTATGATTACACCGAGACCATAAGATATGGAGTTCGAATACCACACTCTCAAGTTTTTTTTTATTTTTGTTAAATAGTACCGGTTTGGTGTGGTTTCCTATTCTGCTATGCAATCTACATCTCAATTTAAGAATTTCAAATGATTTTAGCTCACAAAGGAGAAAAATCAAATCTACAAAATCTTGTCGTTAATTACCGTTTTGGAGAATTTTACATATTGACTAACGAATATTTAAACACAAGTCATTCTTTTTTTTTTTTTTTTCTAGATTATGGCATTAGTAGTGCTTGGTTGTGATTACAGGCGTAATCTAGACCATAAGATGCAGAGTTCGAATACCACACTATAAATTTTTTATTTTTATTTTTATTAAATAGTACCGGTTTGGTGTGGTTTCCAATTCTGCTATGCAATCTACATCTCAATTTAAGAATTTCAAATGATTTTACCTCCTTTGAATATCAAATCAGCTAAATCTACAAAATCTTGTCGTTAATTACCCTTTTGGAGAATTTTACATATTGACTAACAATTATTTAAACACAAGTCATTCTTTTTCTTTCTTTTTTTTTTTTTTCTAGATTCGGGGACTAGTAGTGATTGGTTGTGATTGCAGACGCATATGGACCATAAGGTATGGAGTTCGAATACCACACTCTAAAGTTTTTTTATTTTTATTAAATAGTAATGGTTTGGTGTGGTTTGTAGAGTTTAAATACCCTTATATGGTTGCAGGCATAACCTAGTGGTAATTTCATATCTGATTCCATCATAAGGTGTAAAGTTCAAATTCCCTCACTTCCAAGTTAAAAAAAAAAAAAAAAAAGTTTAATCCCTTACCCTTAAAGTTCAAAAAAAAAAAAAAAAACAGTGGTTGGTAATTATCTCTCTCGAAAAAAAGGGGGTTGGTAATTTAACTAATTAAACTTTTAAAATGCATTCTTAGCCGTCTTCTGGATATAATATAGTTAGTAGACATAAATGTAAATCAAAAGCTTATTTGGTGATTAATTTAAGTAAAGCTTTGACCTTTCAATCATAAAGCCTTCATGATTATAGATAAAATTGCTTAAGTTCACCAATTATCCACTAGGTATGTACTACCCTCATTTGGTAATATTAACTTATAATAGTTCTTAAGCAACCTTTTTTTTTTTTTAAGACAAAATCCAAACTAAAGGAACATCCTTAAATAGAGCTAATTAAATGAATTTATGAACTTGTTAAAATAAAGAGATATGGATAATTATTGATTTACAACCTTAAATTAAAAAAAAAAAAAAAAAAAAGACATATGGATAATTGTATTGTCATACCACTTCCAAAAATTATTTCCCGAAAAAATATCTCCAAAAATAGTAAACAACTTGAATATAGGATATGAGAATCCAAAATCAGTGAGCACTTAGTACTGTGACATTACTTGAAATTAAATAGAATCTCTAAACAAACAAATTCCTTTTGAGAGTTCATTGACATATATCTAACAAGAATACAAGATCATTTACGCAAAAAAACAAAAAACAAAAAGAAAAAAAGAAAAAAAAAGGATACAAGATCATAAGTTATAAATGTTTAGAACAGATTGTGAGGGAGATTCATTTGTAAGGAGAAAAAAATATTATGGGACATCATTTAAAAAAAAAAAAAAAGACTAGAAATTAAAGGTTGCATTTTTGTCCACATGGGTGGGGGATTACTAACGAGGTTTGGGGTGGGAGGATTGGAACAATTCCTTGTCCCCGAGTCGGGATTGAAGAGGGGACCAGAGGAACATTCCCGACCTTGCCCCACTTAGATACATACCTAAGAAAAAGTTACAAGTTATTTATTTTTAGCATGTATTTTAGTATTAAATCTTAAACTAAATACTGCACTTTTTTCACATTTTGTTGTAATTTATTTATTTATTTAGAACATCAAAGTTTAGTTGAATTTAGAATGAATTCCAGGATCCATTAAAAAAAAAAAAAAAAAAAAAAAAAGAATGAACTTCAGCGTTTTTTGCTGAAGATGAATCATGGTGGGGATTGCGACGAGTATAAGAAAGGTGGCTTAAATGATTAAGATTCTCTCACATCGTCCTCGCCTTTGTTTGACTGAGGATGGAAGTAGAAATTGTTTAACTGAGGATGGGGGTAGAAATAGAGATTGTTTGGAAGGACGGGATGGAGATGAGAAAGCATTTTTCATCTTGTCCTGTCCTATTGACAATTTGCAGGTATTATATATGTCCTCGGATTTTTTTCATTAGTTGTCGTTATAAAATTGCAGTCAAAATATGTCATAATGTACACCAAGTTCTCAATTTAATACCGTGTTAGTGATATATATACAAAAAAATATCGTACGTCGTGTCCTAAATCTCTGACACTTGTAATATTATGTTTAGAAATTTATAACAACTATCTAATTTATGCCTAATTTTTAATTCATAACTTTGTAACATAGTAATTTTTGACCGAATTGCCTTAACAATGCTCTAGTATAAAACCAAATTTTGGCAGCTTCTTAATAAGGACACTTTATAACACTCATTTATATACATATATATAATTTTTGTATATTATATATGTATACATGCATATAAGTACTATGAGGAGAGAGAGAGAGAGAGAGATCAACATCAATTTGGGTTTTCTTCTGAAATTGCCATTTAAGGCAAGCAGAAGCTAATGTTAAAAATTTGCAGAGTATGGCCCATCAGATCCCAAATGATGAGAATCTGAAATTTGGCCCATTTGGGGGCTTTATTACCATTTGACGTTTGTTGTTTTTGTTTTGTTTTGTTTTTTTGTTTTTTTGTTTTTTTGTTTTTTTTCCTTTAGTTTTATAGTTTTATTTTCTCTCTTCTGCAGGCAGATTTTTTTTTTTTTTTTAAGAAATTCGCAAGCAGAAATTGTAGCCAAGAAAAATCCAACTATCTTCTTAACTTATGGATATTCGACATTTGAAATACGTAAGCATTTCTTTCGATGGATGTTCGACATTTGAAATACGTAAGCATATCTTTCTTCCTTATCTAAAAATAGATTAGAGCTAGTTTTCTGCAATAAGAAATATCTATTTGTAGTGTATATTTTTTAGTATTAAACTTGATTAAAATTATATCAAGATTATAAAATATAAAAAAAAAGTGCGTTTCTAATGCGTATTTAACCTTTAAAACCAGAGCCTATTGATAGTAGAAAAGTAGTTAATATTACTTAATTTTCTAAGATTTTTTTAATTAATATTGGTCACTTAATTAAAATAGAAAAGCTCAACAGAGACCTATTGAATAGTCTCCAACAATTGAGGTCTCCTGAAAACAACAAATAGGGATAAACTTTGATGAGCTACCTTTTTTTTTTTTTTTTTTTTTTAAGGGATTGATGAAGTACTTTTTACATTAGGAATACTTTAAGCGTAATCCATTTTTTGAGGGATTGATGGAGTGCTTTTTACATTAGGAATACTTTAATTGTAATACATATTTTAAACATTAATCTAATTAAAATCACATCAACATAACAAAGAATACAAAATTAATAGAGTTAGACATCGTTTGGGGGATAATTTCATATGGAATTTTGGATATATTTTAATTCGAGATAAGTTGAGTTTTTAAAATGTGCTTTTGGTTTAAAAAAAAAAAAAAAAAAACTGTTTCGAATGAAAAAAATTTAAAATCTTAAAATATATATAGAAAAAAATATATATCAATGCAGATATTGTTTCGTTTCTTTCAAAATTCCATGCATTTAAAAATAAAAAATAAATAAATCAGCTTATTTCGACTTGAAATAACACAATTATGAGCTTCTTAGGTTTGACTGTAAACATCTGGTTATTAAAAACCCAAAACTCTCCTAAATGCATGTTTGGAAACCAAACGGCAAAACACAATATCTAGAGACATCCTTCCAAACTAGGGGTGTCAATTCGTGTCTCGTGTCGTGTTTGAGTCGTGTCGAATTTTTTTCTCCCCAACCCGAACACGACTTGTGACACGAAACCGCGACACGAACACGACACGAACTCGTAACGGATTGACACGAAACGACACGAACTTGACCCGCGACACGAACTTGACCCGAAATTGACCCGCAACACGAAATTGACACGAAAATTGACCCGAAATTGACACGAGATTGACACGCGACCCGAAATTGACCCGAAATTGACACGAAAAGTGGACACGAAATTGACACGAAAAAAACGGGTCCAACCCTAACACGACACGAATTTTTTGTGTGTCAATTTTTCCCAACCTGAACACGACCCGCTCCCTATTTTTCCTAACCCGAACCCGTGAAATTCGTGTCGTTTTCGAGTCCTGTCATCGTGTCGTGACCCGTATTGCTACCCCTATTCCAAACATCCTCTCAAAGATAAATCTAATACTTGAAAATATAACACCCGTGAAATACTATTTTATATCTTAATGTAGAATTCTCTTATCGACAATTGAATGTAGTTAATTTTCTTACTTGCGTTTTCTATAAGAAATATAATAGCTTGTTTTAATGATCAAGCATACATATCCATTTAAATAAAGTGGTCCTTCCTTATATATGCTGTGAATTGTATGCCATCCACAAGCTCATGATAGGGCATTTAAACAAGTACGAACGCAGTGGTGCACATGGTCACGGTCAGTTTGTAACCAGGACCATTCGCTATATATACATATATATACATATATATATAATAATTATATTAAGAAAAAGGGCCTTAAATTGAGAGTGGTCCATAAAAATTGATTATGCCAAGCTAACTGCTTTACTATATGATTTATACAATAAATACATGTATACATATTTCGTGAACGGTCTGAAGTCCAATAAATTGGATTGGCAGATGTTAGTAGAAGATCGGATGGTTGGGGGGATTTTAGTCTTTTTATGGTCAACCAAATGGTCATCTATATATATTGTATATATCTAAAAATCACGTCCATATATATATGATTTGCCATCTTGATGATTAAGTTTATTCCTTGGTGCGGAATGTCTGTCTGTCGTGATAATATTCATAAGATCCCAGAAAAATCTTATAGGAATATCCCTCTTTATTCGGATGAAAAAGGTTTATATATATATATATATATATATATTAACTTGAGAATAAATATCATAACTCTACCACTGATGAATTAAATTAGGTGTAAAATCACTGTTAAATTATCTAAATAACTATTAATTATGATAAGTTATAATTAGATTTATGTCAATTTTTTGTACACGTAACAAAATTTATGTATATGTTTTCTCTCTTTTTGCATTAAATTTAAAAGAGCCAGAATTACAAGAAAATGGTGTAAAAATAAAGAGGTGATTTAAAGGCGTCTTCAATAATTGGGGGACTATATTGACATGTCAATGGTAAATTTTGATATTTTAATTATTAAAAAAAAAGTCACATTAAAGGAGTACTATATTTGATGTCAAATTTATCATATGGCAAATTATGATAGCAAATTAACCACCAAATAAAGCTAATGTCAAACTTAACATATAATTACTATTGACTAGCTCATGAGTTTTTCATTAGTCGCTTAAAAATTTACAAACTAGGATAATTTTTTTTTTTTTTTTATGACAAATATACACGAAAATGATCCAAGAGGGGCAAAACGGGAAAAGAGAGAGAGGATTTTAGGGCTTCTTTATTTTTTAAATTTGGGGAGAGAAAAAACACTGAAAATCGGCACATAAATTTTGTTTATTACTTTAGAACTCACGAATTTCACATTTCATTTATTTTATTTTAAAAAAATCATAAATAAACGAAAAACAAGATGCGGTGAGCGTGGATCGAACACGCGACCTTCAGATCTTCAGTCTGACGCTCTCCCAACTGAGCTATCCCCGCATCTGCTCAATGTGGTACAACTTTTTAGATAAATTTTAAATAGACTTTCACACGGCTTAGGTCTTGAAAAATAATCATTTTGCTTGCATTTGATTTGCCGATTATAAATAAGATTTTTAAATTAAATTTCGTTAACTTTTCAAAAATTAATTATAAATTTTGTTAATTTTTTAAAAATAAGACAAAAATTAATATGAAAAGGTACAGTTTAGTTGGAGTTAAATCGTAACATCAAACGAAATCTTTATCAAGATAATATTCAACTTTGCATGAGTCAAAAGGAGGACAGAATTTAACTATTGATGGATTAGTTCCTCTGATTTTTCTAAAAGGGGGAAATAAAAAAAGAAATTGATGTCAAAATTCACGACAGTTTTATTACTCCTACACCATACTTGGAAATATTGGACCAAACAAGAGAACAAAAAAGAAAAATGGTTTTGATAAAAGAATCAAGACGAGAACAAAATAAACTAGTAAAAAATTTCAGCTATCTTCTATATTTGTGACTGCTATTATTTCAGTCTGTCCACAATAAATGGCTAAAATTATTGTTTACTTTTTAAAGATTCGAACTCAATAATGAATGCCTTATTTTTAAGAGAGAAAATTATTTTAATAATCAATATTTTTTAATCTATTGATCAATATGACACAAATTCTTCATTCTTGATCAATATGATACAAATTTTAGACAATTTTAATTTAATTTTATATTATATTGATTTAATGTAAATTTTTTTATCTCATATTACTGTAATAATCTATTGATAATTTCATATATAATTTCACCATAAAAATGAATTTGGTGTTGTCATCAAACCTGCTAGAGAGAAAGAAGGAAATAACATTTTTTAGTAAATACTAAATAATTGTAGTAAATGGTATGTTTTAAAAAATATTTGAAATAAATAACGAGATAAATGTCAAAGAAAATGGGCCATGGCCTGCCATTGTGACCACCGATCACCGACACACGACACCTTGAAGCCCACAACAACAGAAGGCACTTGAATTAGGTCGGCTACGAGAACTTAGCCCAACATCCAAGCAAAACCATATACTCCCAAATCTCGTCCCCCTATATAATCCCAACCGCCCGAAAAATTGTACTCTCTTTCCCGGAAAATCTTCAGATCACAAGGTCTCTGCAACAAACGAAAAGAAAATTACGAAATGGTAAGTCTCTCTCTCGATCAAATTATTCCCGATCCAAGTGTTTCTATCTGTGTATTTATAAAGACATGTACGTATGTATATAGATAAGTATGTATATGTATAATTGGAATGGTTGAACACAAGACAGGGAAAAGGAACAGGGAGTTTTGGGAAACGAAGGAACAAGACGCACACGCTGTGCGTGCGATGCGGACGAAGAAGCTTTCATCTCCAGAAGAGTCGCTGTGCCTCTTGTGGTTACCCCGCTAGTCGCATCAGAAAATGTATATTTTCATTTTCCATCTCTTCATTTTCCTTTTTTTTTTTTTTTTTTTTTTCTCTTTTCTTTTTTCGTTCCTCGTTTCCATATTTATTTCTAATCTAGTTCTTAAATTCTTCGTATTTGTAAAGTTAGGGAATTGCACTATTGGAGTGGAGAGCCAAAATTTTTTATTTTTTTTTTTTAATTTTATTATGGAAAATTAGTTATCTATTGTTTTGAACTTTTAATTGGTTGAATCATTTTGATTTAGATTAGGCGTTATAGGCTAATCTGGAAAACAACTTTCGGAATTTCGGTATGAGAGAAATGCTACGAGCACGCTGAGTATATGAACTCGGCTGTTCTGTTGCCTAAGCTCAAACTTAGGAGCTCCCAGATTCGAAATCTGTAGTATATATTGCTTGTGCACCCACCATACATGCGAGTGCATTAACCTTCCTCTGGCTTGCAATTTGAAATTTATGTAGGACCTTTGGGATTAAGTCGGTGTTCTTAATGACCACCCAAATCATGAAAAGTTGCTATTCTCTAAAATGGGGTTTTGGTTTCAGATAACTGGAGTATCAAGGCCATCCGCAGAAGGACCACCGGAACCGGCCGGATGAGGTACCTCCGTCATGTGACGTGTAGGTTCAAGGTCAACTTTAGAGAAGGCAAGTTCTTGATGTAATGAACAGATGACCATCGTCTCTTTTTCAATGCTTGGCTCTTTCTCCGACAGTACCTTGCAGTTTCTTGTAAATTTTTTGGTTTGGGGACTGATTTTATTACTCGTGTTGCCATAGGTACCCAAGCCACGCCAAGGAGTAAGGGAGTTGTGGCCGCTTCATAAGATCTTGAAGGAAAAGCTGTTTTGCGTTGTTTACTACTTTTGAATTCTCGCAGAAACAAGTTTTGGATCTTGTTTTCGCCTAGAGTAGTACTTGTACTGTTGTTTAGTTGCAGCCACTAAGAATTTTGACCTATACGACCTTTGTTCTAATGAAGAGTAAAGTTCTTTTTACTACACTGGTTTTGTTTCCACGCCCTTATGCGCTCCGTCGGCTTGGCGTGAATTTGCTATGCATGGTACGAATTTTATTGAAGGCAGGCAAGAAACGTAACAGCATACCATAGAGGTCCATTCAAGCCTTTGTGAGCAGTGGACCGAATTTTCAATTTGAACCAAGCCTGCAATCCAACCTCGCATTCTACGTAAAAACAATCGGACTGTATTCAGATCGAAAAATCTAATTTAAACCTCGTAAATGTAGTTTTCTTACTAGTTTAAACTTTAGAGCAGTGATCATTTCATGATAATATCTCTACCTTAGCCCCGAAAAAAAAATGATGTTTCTACTCGATGTATGATTTTAAATAGACATTCTCATTCGATTCGAAACTAGAGAAGATCTTGTCAAAATAAAAGCTTATTACACTTTGGATTTTTGATTGTAGCAAAATTGACTTTGGAATTCGGTATGGATAAAAGATCTTCCTATGTTATACTATTCAATTCTTGACGATGAATCAATTTGTCAGATATTGTTATTCATGATATTGATCCGATTCGATTATATCTCGATGTAATTCATCCCATTGAA